>JACAXG010000050.1:337447-749050 GCA_018881555.1 Amblyornis subalaris
ATAGATATAGATATAGATATAGATATAGATATAGATATAGATATAGAAAACGTTACATTTTTGGAATATGTTCATTTACTGAAAGTTGTTACCAATGATCTCTGTGTACAGATTGAAGACTGACATTTTAACTGCTTGTGACATTTCTATACATCTACTCTCCGTGTTTCCAGATTTGTGTCTGCAACTCAAATGGTGAGGGAAAGTTGACAACGCGGTAGAAGGCAAAGTGTCTCTTTATTCTTGGAATTCACCCACAAGAACGCCTCCTCTAAAAATAAAATCACTGGAGAGAAAAGAGAAGGGGAGGAGGAGGGTAAAAAAACATTGTTTCGTTCATCAATTCAAAATATATAGTGACATTTATGCAGCATATAAGTATAAATATCTTAAGATTTATTATGTATACCACATCAAAACATGTTAGGAAGTATTTTTGCTATGTCATGAGTTTCATGAACTCTTGTTCTTTATTTGGATTAACAGTCTCATGTACCAATGGAGGCAGCTGGAAGAATGATTACAAGAAAAAATGAGAACCTATGAAAGAATAGGAATCTTAAAAAGAAAGGAAATACAAGAGCTGAATCTAGAAATGTATGAAACTGATTTTAGAAAAAAATTCTAAAGAATTTAAAAGAAACTATGTGAAAGAAAGTTGACATGTAAATCTTGCTGAACTGCTAATACCAAGTCCTAAACCTGAACCAATCTTTAGATTCATTTGCAGTGTTTTTTTGTTTTCTAGTTTAACTAATTTAGTTGCTTTAGTTGCTTAGTTGTTTTCCTGCTCAGAGGAAAGCAACAGAACATTTGCCCCATTATATTATTTGCTCCCCTCTACATTTACTTTATAGCATATCTCTATAGGATGTCTCCTCTTACTCATTTTCTCTCTAAATGAGACAATATTTCAATTTCCTTCCATAGAGTAGCTTTTCTGATAACACTTCTTATCAGTTTGTGAACCTTTTATTGCTGTCACTTCCTTTTCTGAGATAGAATGATAAGAAGTGCGGCAAATATTCTGAAGAGGAATCTATAATTGATCTTCATAATGACAGTATCAATTTCTTTGTGCTGTTTTCTAGCTTATTTTTCACATCTTGTTCTTTCAAGCAATGCTTTGGACTTGAACAATTATTAGAGCAGAAGACAGGAACAGCTCAAATTTCCTTTCTGTTGTACAACAGCCTGATTTTTTCAATTACTCAATTAACTGTCAGCTCTATACCCTTCTTCCAAGCATTCTGACCTCTCTGAAAGTGTTCAGAGCTTTCTCTAGTTATTTACAGTTCAAATGTTTGCTCCTCAAATATCTATGCTGAAGTTGTCCATCCTGCATCACAAGATGCATGCAAATCTCCTTTCTCCCAGTAGCTCCCATACAGTGAGTCGCATCTCTTAACTTTCCAAAAATCATTTTTAAAAATGAAAACCAAAAACTAGAACAAAAACAAGGACGTGAGACTTTAGATTCACTTTCCATTATAACACTCTGAGGGGATACAAATGCATCAGCTCAACTTCTTTTTTCTAAGTTCTTTCACTGGCTATGAGAAGGAGAGGGAACTTGCCATCAAATGTTCTGAAATATTCAAAATATTATTTATACATGCTAATAAAAGATAACGTTTGAAAGCAATAGTCCCAAACACATCCTCCTTCCCTTTAATCTGGAAACCAGTACCCAGAGACCAACATTAGCTATGCCAAAGGAAAGCCTATGTGCCTTGTCTTGTGCATATTTTCCCACCATCAAGCCACCTGCAGCTTTCCCTGGTACCTAATCAAGCCCTCTCTTGAGGTGTTAATGCCTTTATAATGTGATGCTGCTACTCTCTTTTCCCCTCTTACTTCCCTTCTCATTTGTGCAGTCTTTCACCCTCAGTAGCCCTCAGCTCCTCGTCCCCAGCTCTCTTGTCCCAGTGCAGGTCACCCACCTTCTCCATGAGCAAGTTGCACTGCCTTTTGTCCCCTTCRCCCTGGGGATAAAAGTGTCTGGGGAAGGGGATCATGCCTGCACCCTCTCCCCTCCATCACTCCTGCCGACCTTGGTCCAGACTGTGTCCTGATCTTGGCATGAACCCACCTGCAGGTATCACCCCAAGAGGAGCTTAGCTCTTTTCATTTGTACAACCATTTTAGCCTTTTGCTTCTCCAAGATTTCCTCATTCAGAAAGTGCACACAGCTACCACAATTAGCAATGCTTTGCTGTAGCCTTTTGCAATTCGTTGCATCCACTGCCTTTTCAAATAACACTTGCTGTTCTTTCTCCAGGTAGGGTATATAATTCTCTTAGAAGAAATCAGGGCAAATTTATGCTGTTTGCTGCTTACAACTCTATCATTTTGTGTTTATATTTAAGGGCTATTCTGTTGTCATTTTCCTTACAGAGTGGAATTTTATAAATACATAAATATATTAAATATGTTTGTTGTGAAGTGTTGCCTACATTTCCTCACATGCTGGAGCACCTCTTGATTAAATGACTCATACAGATCAATGACTCAAAGGCACTTTATATGCAGATATATTCTGTGTTTATCCTGCAGACCACCCACTGCCTGCAAATACAATTATAATTTCACAATTGGAAGAGAGCTGGAGAGATGCAGGAGTGTGTGTGCCTCGCTTGCTGTGTACGTCTGCATGGATGTATAAAATGCACATGTGCATACTCACTGAGGGTGAAAAATAAAGGAAAGGAAGTGAAATAAAATGTCCTGGGTAGTATGACTGCAACACGTTCAAAATGTAGCATATTGGCACCGAGTGCACTGCAAAYGGCTGTGGAAGTCTCCATTAAGTGCAAGGCTAATGGTGCTCCAAACCTTCTGCTCTGGTTTGCCTGGCTTTGGTGGAGCATTTAAAGCACAGCGCTCAGGGAATGGGATGGGGGAAGGGTGGTGCGGTGGTTCTTCCTCACCCACAAGCACAATTTTGTATCACTTCATATCTTTTACGCAATTAAGATTAATTGAGGGAATAATTGCAAGGGATTAAATAATAGCATTATATTYGGCAGGAATGTATTTTTCCAGGCTTTCAAAAGTAAGGCAATACATGACCAGCAAAATAATATAATTAGAAAAAATAATTTTGAAAGAAGACACCTTGCTGTGATGTGATTTGTAGCAACAGCTATGATACAGTCACAATGACTAAGTGTTTGCAGTGCTAGTAGGTGTTTACTCACATACAGAGATGGCTGTGAATTTTTCATCAAAATATCTTTTGAACTAATCATGCTGATTTTGTCCAAATCAAAGTTTAATTTTCTTGAAAAAAAATTGAATATGGCATAAATTTTCTGTGCTTTGTGAAAGGTCATAATAACTTATTAGTAAAATGCTCTCTACTGTTCTGGTGCCTCATTTTCTCTTAAATGTAAAAGTAATTTGTATTCACATTGCCATTAAAGCTGAACATTGGATTATACAAGAGAATAAAAAGGATGTGCTTGGTCTGAAAAAATAAGATAAAATGTTTCAACAAGGTAGTAGCTCTCTTTAGCCATGTTAATACAATTGAAGTAGAACATCCTAACAGCATTAATAAGCACTAGTATTATGCTAGTGACTGCAATTTCTGACAGTGGAAAACAATGAAATGAGAGACGTGACTTAGAAGATTGGAAACAATTTTGAATTTTTCCAAACGAGTCAAAATCCAAGGTAGTAAGTGGTTTGATTTTCAGTTCATGTCATTTGGATAATTATTTTCCTATTTTTCCAACTAACCACCTTTAAAGTTAGAGGTCTGCAGTGGACTCGTGGTGGGGACACCATGACCTACCTGCACATGTCCACACCAGTGGAGAACCTTACTTAGGGTCTGGAACTGGAGCTTTTGTTTTCCTGTCATGGGCCTTTCCATTTTCATCCAGTTGTCTATTTAAATCAGGTGCTGAGGCTACAAAAATAACCCTAAGCACTTCTTTTCCACCAAAAAATCCCCTAACAAAGAACAGCTGATGGAGTGCACGCAATGGATATTTTTTTATAGGATTTTGTGGTCCCTTTCCATTTATTTTCAGCTATTTGAAAACGCAATGTAGATATCATGATCGTGGTTTTAGAACAATGTATCTGGTATTTTTTAAAGGATGAAAAAGTGATATATGCTTATATTTATGAAGACTACTGTCTTAATTTCACAGAAGTTAGCATAACTATTCAAGATTGAGGTTTCAGACATATAAGGTTAGAAGGAATCTTCCAAAGTATTTAAGATAATTTAGATGTGCAGTGAAAAAATGCACATTTTCTGCAAACAGCCTGTTAACATTGAAGTTCTAGTGCCTGACAAATTCCAACAGCATCTTTTTTCCCTTTTTTAAGTAAAGATTCACTCATTCAAGTCATTTATGGCAGTGTCTGGAGAAGATGAGACGCAGTGATTCCAGTGAAACCCTGTGTGTTGTGTCAAGTCTACTGCCTGCTGTGCCTCATCAACCACAGCATTCGTCTCACATCTTATGCATTGTGTCATTGGAAAGGGAAAATATTTTCTCTTCTGTTTCCCCGGTTTATAGTGTCAGTGCATCACTGTATCACTCAGAGTATGACACAGACTCCTCTCCAGCAAAGGTAATGAAGTGAGATCACCCACATCATGATTTTTGGGAGTTAAATCTGGATGCCTTAGTAATAAGTCAAGCATGCCAGCTGTTTGCCAGCAACATTATTTAAACCTCATTTAACATGCTACAAGGGTTCTGCCAAGAGGGTAGTCAAAATATAAATGAGCATCTTGAACTGAGAGGCTTCCCAAGGATGGGCAATTAAAAGTCTGCCATCTTCATAAAGGGAACAACATAGGTCGTGGTGGCAAAACATTCTCCCCACTGTGCTGAATTGGTGTGTTTCAGCCTTGGACTGCACRGATCGCCCACAGGGGTGCAAGGAGAAGCAATTTTTCATGCTTATCTTGCAAGTCCTGACTGTGACCATGGATTTCAGTTAATGTGGGGCACTGGAAACTGTTTATTTACACAGGCATGCTTTCTGATAAGCTATCTCCATCTTTTTCATCTTTGTTGCATCACATTGAGGCAAAATATTGCAAAGCCCAAACAGAATTAATTGCTGCAGAAATAGCTATTGACAATGTGAAATAGCTATTTCTGTGAAAATGTATTCATGTTGAAACTCCCCAGCAAAGGAGTAATTTACCTGACTAATACTGGTTATTGCTCTGCTTTCTCTTTCTTCTGTGAAGCCTGTGTCCTTAAACCCTGCTGAAATGTAGCAAAACCACCACTGATCAATCATGGTCATGCATGATACTTTTCAGAGAGCTTTCTTGCACTCCTGACTAGCTTTATCTAGACTTAAATTGGATGCTGCATGCAAAAAATTACATACTATATTTAATCAGTCTCCTGAAACATCTAGTCCTATTCAAGAGCTTCCTTCACATGCAGTTATTAAAATATGCTGTGGTGTAAAAGTGTCCCCTTCCTACATGACAGCCCACACCATGAGGCTACCAAGAAATTTTCTGATTTTTTTCCCAACATGCAAAACCACCTTTCACTTTGGCAAGAACTGCTGAGAACTTCACCCAGAACTATCTGTGACCTGAAAAACCTGATGGCTGCTGCTTGCTGTGGTGTAAGAAATGATCATCATTTTCTAGACTAAATGCAAACAATAAAGTTCATAGGGAAGGTGAACCAAGCAGGTCCTTTAACCTCTTAAATTATATTTACTGTCTTAGTTGGCCTTAGAAGTGTTGCAGTCCTTCAGTCAGACTCTTCACTTGCATCAGCCTTGCTTTAAACATTTTTCTCTCTTCTGTTCCTCTGATGTCCTGATTAAGATTACAATGAAGAAAACATATAAATTATTTTAACAAGATATTGTTTTGTATGTACCATCTTTCTGGTTTGTACTCTTTGTCCCAATCACTAGGTACAGGCATATTTGGCCTGGAAAAACAAATCAAAACAAAATTTTTCACTGATTACCTCTTGGGGTTTTTTACAGTGAAGTATAGGAGGAAAATAAGCTTGCAATTGCATCAATTTCTCTTGGCCTTTTTGGCAATTTACGCTTGCACATTCTCAACTTTGAGCTTTCCTATGACTGCGAGCTCTTCCTCCAACACATTCCCGCATTGTACCCTAGGACTTTTTGTGATTCCCCAGCCAGGCTCATTTATTATACAGTGCTGTGTTTGATTGTACTTGACTTCAAATGTTCAGTTTGCATCCTCCAGTTCAGTTTTAGATCCACTGAAGGATCAGAAGCCTCTTTAATTAAAGCTTTACTTTGTACATGATTGGTGATGACAATAATTCAGGAATAATAATAGAAATCAGACAAAAGTGGCTATGATGGTTTTAAGTGCTTGTGCTGGTTTTGGCTGGAATCAAGTTAACTTTCCTCGTAGTAACTGGTACGAGGTTATATTTTGTATTTGTGCTGGAAACAGTGTTGATAACACAGGGATATTTTAGGTGTTGCTGACCAGGGCTTGCACAGCATCAAGGCCTTTCCTGCTTCTCACCCCCACCCCCCTCCCCCAGCAAGAAGGCTGGGGCAGCACAAGAAGTTGGGAGGGGACACAGCCACGACAGCTGACCCCACCTGACTCAAGGGATATTCCAGACCATATGACATCACGCTCAGCATGTAAAGCTGGAGGAAGAGAAAGTAAGGGGGACTTATTTAGAGGGACAATGTTTGTCTCCCCAAGTAACTGCGATTTGGGACACAGCCCTGCTTCCCCGGGAGTACTGAGCACCTGCCTGCTTGTGGGAAGTGGTGGATGAATTCCTTGTTTTGCTTTGCTTGCATGCATGGCTGTTGCTTTACCTATTAAACTGTCTTTATCTCAATCCACAGGTTATCTCACTTTTACCCTTCTCTTCTCCCCCTCATCCCATTGGAGGGGAGTGAGCAAGTGGCTGTGTGGGGCATAGCTGCTGTCCAGAAACTGACCACAATGGTGCTTCTTAAAACAGTTACATTTTCAGCTAAAAACGCAAGAAAAAAATCTTTCTTTGTGGCATTAATCAGTCTTGAACTGTCCCCAAGATGAAATGCACTTTTCATTTGGGATGTATAGTTTCTTCCAAAGCATTAGCAATTTGGCTGGCTAACCACTACATTCCTCCTACCGAATTATTAATTATACAATTTATCAAAGCAAGTAGTCAGATAAATGGTTTGTCCTGTCTCCTTTGCCTTTTTTCTGTCTCAAATCATCTTCCCACTCACATAGAAGGATGAACATCACAACATATTCTTCTTCAACCTTAACCTGAAAGAATTTGGGGTTTGGTGTTCATGACGTAAGGGTGGGAGGAAGGAGTGAGCTTTTGGGGCAGCCTTTACATGGAAAGGTAATGTGGGCTACAGTGCTGTTAACTATCATAAATCTGAATTTTCTCATAGGAGGAAAGCCTGTAGGGTGTTTTGGAGGGAGGCATACTTGATCATCATTTTTTCTGTACTGTTGTGATACTCATTTCTCTACCACTACCAACTCATTTGACCCTGGTGAACAGGTGTAATAAGCTTTTCAGTAATTAAGTTACTAACAATTTAAAAATAAAAATTGATACTTTGGTTCTTATTCAGCAGTCAGAAAACCATTCCTCTTCTAAAACAAAGAGACCTAGACATATCACTTCTCGATTGAACAGCAGAACTCTGGCCCCTAGGAGTCTCAGAACTCCTTCCAGTGTCCATTACTAATAACACTTTTCTACAATCCATTCTGTCTTAAATTCTTCTGCTGKTTGTTCAAAATCATGCAAATCACACACAGCTCAAAGTGAAGTTTAAATCTTTGCCTTTGTCCTCATGTACAGCTACAACCTATCAAATTTGTTCAGCTTTCATAGAGGAAATGAAGAATTATTCTTTTTGTTTGCTATCCTTTTTTTCATTATTCTCCTTAGAAAAATAATTATTTCCCTATGGCCTTCAAAAAAACTTCATAAAGTAGTTCTGTGAGTTCAGCAGAAATTCAGCTCTTAATAGTTCCTTCTGGGCCAAGGAATAAGTAATGAACATAAGCCCGCTACACCTCTTCTTGATTAAGAGCGTGTTTGGGAAAGTGGAAAATATAGTCTGTCTTGCTAGAAATACTGTGATTCCACACCAGCTCTGGGTTTTAACTTTGATCTGATTATTATAAAAAGTGTATCTGAGTAAGTGAGGAATTTTCCAAGTGCTTTCTCTTCTTATGCTGGATCGAGCACAGAGTGACACTTTCTGAGACCTATGTCTTGCTGCGCCCGAAGCTCAGCCCTGATGACATGACCACCTCCAGCTACGCCACACACTGACTTCACCTAATGAACCCATCCCCTCACTCCTAACAATAAAGGTGATATGATTGTGTGCCTTTTGCTCCTTAAATCTTCTCTGTCAAATTGATTTGTACTAGAAAAGACCTACTGGAGGAGGTGTCTAAGCTAGCTATGTCTCCTTGGCAGATATCTGGATGCTAACATGTGCCATTGAGCAGTATGGCTCCCAATTTTAATGTTTCTTTGGCTTTGATCCCTTTCTGGAACATGGGTTGTACCAACAGCATTGTCACTTCAAATTTCTCCAGTGAGAAAACGAAGCACCTGCTGGGTCTCCAGAAGCTGCAATGAGATGATGATGGTGTTTCTACCTAACAGCTGATGATCCTCCCCTGCCACAGTGAAAATTGCAGCAAAGTATGAAATCATCTCTGTAGCTGACAGAACAAAACATATCCAAAAATGTTTGTGTGGGAACAGATAGGTTCATTGTGATCAAACATTTCTAGATGGAGAATTCTCAATGTAATTTTCCACGGAAAAAATATTTAGGCGGCAGAAAGAACTCAGAATAGGTTATAATAAATCTTCCAGGCTATTCAAGGTTTTCATATCACGCAACAGTTCTTGATTTACAAAATTTTATGAAATATTTTTATTTTAAATTGATATGGTTGTATTGGTTGCAATGAAATGACATGGGCATCTTGTATTTTACTTGTATACCTTTGTTATCAGTTAACCCTGCATTAGGACCACATCTTTTTGGGTACAGGTGACATCAAAGAGAAAATAGACAGGTTAGGGGGTGAAAATTTAGTTTTCAAAGCCTTGAAGGGCTCTTTAAGCTGTCTCTACACTAAAAAAAAGTAGTACTTCAGTCACACTCCACTCATCAGTGGTTTCTGCTGGCTGATGGAAGCTGTTCAACATGCAACATGATGAGTCGTTCTTTTGTGTAGAAGATCACTCTCCATTTTCTAAGAGAAGTATGGAGTGGGTTCGTGTTCTGGCTGCAGACACATAAATGTAGGTGGGATGACATTTGCTATAGCATCCCCCAATAAGCAGTAGTCAAGGCTGCATAGAATTTTCTGAGTTATTTTGAGAGAGAAGAGTTGCCTTTCAAGTGAAGGATTTAGAGTCTGTATGATATCTGCTTTCTGTCTTTGGAGACAGTGTATGAGTGCAGAATGAGAAAAAAAATTATGCTCACATAATGATTTTGTCAGGTTAATTTGATCCAATCCAACATGAGATTTCTAATTTCAATTTAGATTTTATTATTTTGACAAAGATGCTGCATATGTAGGGCAAAAATAATAACTATGTTATATGACCTGCCAGACTGAACTGATGGAAGTGATAAATTCTGAGTCTGAAGCCACTATAATTTTAATTAAAGCTGAGAACTCTGATTCTGTCTGGCCACATTACTAAATTCACTGTCTTATTGTTAAATGATTTTTGCAATTAAAAGATAAGAAAGTTGTCATATGAATTTGTTTCATTTTAGTATGCTTTCAAATCTGTTGGTAACATTCAAATGTTGCTCTTAAATACCTAAGTTGTTTCAAAGTTGAGTTAATTTAAGGGGATTTTTTTTAAAAGTGTACTTATTATTCCTCATGTTATTATTTTCTTGCTACTGGTGGAAGAACTGATTGTTTTCTTTAGTTGAATATTGACCAGAAGAGCATCTGCAATTATAATCACCTAGTGTGCTTTCTCCAGAATGAATATTTATAGATTAAAAAAAAAAAAAAAAAAATCCTATTCCTGTTACACTGTTGGTCTAACTTGATGGACTCATCTACAGCCATTTTTATTCCTTCACTGTCACAATGGGAGCCTAATGGACCGTGCCTACTGATAGCATTTTACATTATTCCTGTGCTGTGTCTTCTGGTTCAGGGAGGCGAGTAAAGTCCTACTGCTACTGACAGGTACTGCCTAAGAAGTGTGCTGGAACAGTGCAGAGGTTTCTTTTCTTTCAGTACAAGGCCTTAGGAAGTATTTTTACATATTGCCCCTTGGAAATGGAGACRTGGCAGCTTTTGGTTGATCTGGTGGGGAATATAACAGCATTAGAAGCAGCTCAAGATTTTAATTCATTTTGCTCTTCTCTAATCTTTACCTTCAAGTGGTACTACCTGGAGAGCCTCAAGTCTTTCTTGCTGAGCCAGTGTTTTAAAGGTCGAGGGACCAAATTTGACTTGCAGTTGAAGCAAGCAAGGGACTCTCAGCTGGGGATGCACAGAACTGCCAGGGGCTTTTCAGAGCTCAAGGGGAAGGTGGATGTTTGAGTGTACATAGTTGGCATCACAGATTTCTGATTACTCATGTCAGCCCACAGGTCACATGTAGATGCTACAGTTGCCTCAGTTCTCCACTATCTACTACAGCTCCTGGAATAGGCCATGTTCAATAAATTATAAAGCAAAACTGAGAAGCAAGCCATCTGCCAGCTCTTTTTTCCACCCAATCCCATTTGGTTCAGTTTAAATACTTTACAGAATTCAATTTCTGTGAAGGTTAGAAAGAAAACCAGCAAGTCTCTTACCTAGAAGGCAGATAAAGATTTGAAAGAACTAAGGACCTACTCAGCAAGTGCTGGTTTCCTCTTACCCTGAGATGTCAAGGTCTGTGTTCTGGGATTGGGACGGGAGACCTCAGGATTTCAGAGTGAATTCTGAAACATGGGGCACAGGAGGGATCTCTCCATAACCCCCATGCAATCACCTTCATTCCTTTCCTTCCAGAGTTTTTGAGATCTGGTTTTCTTGCTCTTGCTTGTTGTCAGCTCTGTGCTTGCTCAATAAAGAAAGGTACTGGCCAACTGGAAAAAAATGAAAGGATGGAATGAAACAAAAGATGTCCTAAATGTATATGCCTTGATTAAGGCTGGCTGAGGAGAGTGTGATGGCAAAAGCGTGATGGTCTATAAATAGACGAAGGATGGAGTTTAAAGACAGTGTTGGGATAACAGAAGACATCTTTTATGAAATACCAGGATTTTATCATCAAAGTATTGAGATATGTTTATAAATGTTTAAAAATAATGGTCTATTGGTAGACTCTTTCTCTCTTTCCCCTTATCTTCCATGTTTCCAAAATACTGAAAAAGGGATAAACCAATCTTTTGTATAGATTATGTAATTACACGCTAAAGCAGCATTTGAAAATATTACAGCTAATACCTAAAAAAGATGCTCTTAAATGTAAAATGTGTCCAGAAAATGAAGATGATCAGAATCAGAGCTAGAAACGGCTGAAGTCATGATCAGTTATCAATTAAATGCCCTTGTCAGCAAGGAGTGGGACACAATCACTGCCCTTGTTAGAAGGGATGCTCAAGAGGGAACATGGATCAATGAATTCACACCTAGGGTGTATATCCTGTGCATTTCTCCTTGGGAGAAGTTCACAGGAGCCAGGTATGGATTTTTAAATAATTTCTAGGGAAAAATTCTTGGCAGTGACTCCCAGAACTACTTTTGATCTGCAACCAATGCAGCCAAGCCTATCAAACGGGATTGCACAGCCGTATTCCTCCTTATGCTTTTGGGTTTTACCACTGCAAATCTTTCGTTTCTTTCTGAATCTTTCATTGCTTTCCACACAGTGTTGTAGTCCCAGCAGGAGGGACTGACACGATCCACTACAAAATCTGTGACCTGGACCGAGTGTCTGGCAACGGCAGTTAACAACCTCCTTGAAGATGTTCTTTGTTTTAGTTTTGCCCGGAAGGACACCAGTTTCTGTGCTCTCAGGCTGTTCCACACCCCAAATCAAAGCACGGTGAAAGCTGATTAGGGCATTTGCTTGGAAGATGCGGTCTTGATCAAACGAAGCCTTTAACACATGTAGAAATCCTCTTAAAAGTAGGATCCATTGCTTGGACACTCTGAGGATGACAAACAAATCAAACTTCAGTCCCTAGCATCCTGTGCAAATGTTTTAGCCATTGTGTTCAGGCATAAAAAAGACACAATAATGTCTTTTTCTCCAGCAATCCTCTTCCAGGTCTCTGTAGGTTTGGGTTCATTGCTCCATCCATGGAGACAGCAGCTCTCAGGGCATTAGTCACCGCTGAGACTTGGTACCTGTTGGCAGAAGTGCCTCCATGAATCTCTGAGCCAGGGGGTTTAATGCCCTTTTTGTAAAGCTCTGGATATTGTCTTACTTAATTGAAGAAAGATTTTTGGATCAGAGTTTGGTATCTTCTGTGGAGGCCAATGATGTACTTTGGGGGCTGGATGTCTGGAAGTTGGCACTACAGTATCCAACAATTAGAGGAAGAAAAAAAACAAAACCAAGCAACCAACCAAAAAATTATGACTATCTCCAGCAAAACAGAATTTCACAGAAGCTGAAAGTTTCAGAATCAGAATGTAAGGATGCCATATTTCAGATCCAGAAATACACGTTCTTAAAAGGAATACCATTTTCATGGTATTTCTAGATAGTTTATTGGTCATCACTGACTCCTGTCTATTGATGACAGTGCTTGATTGACTCCTGTCTCTTGTGCCTGCTTTCAATCTCTCATACAAACAGAGCAAGTCTCCAGCAATACCCTTTACAGATGATTTCAGACATTTATTCTTTTTACCAAGAGCAGGTGAAACTCCCATATTCACCTCTCCACAGTTTAACAGGCTGTCATATTAAAAAAAAAATAAAAAATATCCATACCACTAAAATTTAAGCACCAAACTTACATTCCTGAAATAAATTAGTACAATACACCCAACTTTGCAAAAATAAATTAAAATAAAACAGTTCACCATATGGGATTCTGTCAAGATCTGTGGCTGTGGGTGTAGGCTAGTCATCCCAAGACACCTCTTTCTATCTGAATGTTTTTATTTTTAAAACATATAAAGGCTGAGCAGCAACAACAACAATAATAGTATTAGGACTAACTCAGTATTTTTCACAATGGGGTGCTTCTTATGCATCAGATATATATGAAGTCAGAGTAAAGAGAGGCAAGCGCATACACCCTCCTTCTGTTCCACTACATGTGCAAGGGCAAATACAGCTGAAATGACAAGATGAGTTTAAAAGACTTTTTCCCAGCTTTTGTGATTTTAATTGCAGGACATCATCTAGTAGGAATAATAAGGGCTAGAGAAGTTGTCTTATAATTTAAATATATATAGATCATAACTTTTATTTATTTTGCAGTTTATCCTTTAGACAGAGTACTTTTGGATAGTAAGCTTTAAAGGATGGAGAATCCTGTATTTTTGTAGGCAAATTAGTACAGTGTTTTTTACCCTTGTTACAAAATTGCATATAATTTCTATTCTGAATTTGTCTAAATTCAATTTCCAGGCATTGGATTTCATTATCCTTATTTTACTAAATTAAAGAAGTCATTATAGGAAGTCTTCTCTCCACTGAAGTACTTCTGAAGGCCATGATCACATCACGTGCTAGACTAATTAACTACTCTGAGTCTCTTAATTCTCTCTAGACCTCAAATCAAGTTTGTAGCTCTTTCCTGAACTTTTCTAATCTTTCAGCATCCCTTTCCAAAGTGTCAGTAGAATCAGACATGCCCCTGCTCCATAGGAGCCTCACTGTGGTGACAAAGGCCTGTTACGTCCCCATCGCTTCCTGGCAATTCTCAGCTCAAACATCCGAGGACTGAGTTGACCTCTGTGGCTTCAACAGTGCAATGGGAGTTTGCATGCAAATTATTTGGCTCCTAGATGTCTGACTTTTTATTTAGATATGCCAAAAGGCATTTCTMTCTGATAAACCTGTGTCATTACTTTGTCCTTAGCAACATATAGCAATTTACCAGTTTATCTGTTAATTTACTATTTTTTCTGATAAGGACATTTTATATTTTCTCCAGATCATGCTTAGGGTTACTGAAAAGCACAAGGAGCTCCAAAAATATATATGCATTAAAGGATTATACAATTTGAACATAATATGGCAATTTTTAGGTTGYACAATGAAGACTGTCAGCTTGCTTACTTTGTGAAACAAAATAACATAAATGACYAAACTGTTTGAAGACGTTTAAACTTGATATGATACACTGTTACTAAGCAAATTTCTAGTTTTAATTGAAAGARGAATCTAGTTTGTTTGGCAAGAATAAATTCCCCACTCAGGATGATGGGAATTTGCATGAACCATTCTTCCACCCTTTGGGTTACCCCGAGGAACATTCCCATGCAGCACATATACAGCTCAGGCTGTACACCATGTCACACGGTCAAGGTTAAATCCTGACTAGTCTTCTTTACTTCTAAATTTATATAATTTTTCTGCAAATCTTTCTTCACCAGTGAGCCTGAAATGTTTAAACACTTTCAATTCCCTTCCTGTGCCTGATTTTATTTGTGCTGTTTATTTCACTACTGTATTTAAACTTCCTGTACCCTTAAAAAGAGGTATCCTGCAAACTTAATCAGGAAACCTAATCCCTGCACAAACAGCAAATGCAGAGCTCACAGCAGACCCCACTTTGCAGTGGGTTTGACTCACTTTTTCAGTCCTAAATGCATTAAATGCTCACTCCAAAATGATGACTTGAATGGAGGAAAAGCCATTATTTGAAATTGGTTTAGTCTGAAAGCGTACCTGCAAATTTGTTTSATTTCTGTTCAAAAGACCTAGTGCCTAAAAGCAGTCAGTTAAATATCAGATGCCTAGCAGGAGTGGGGATTTGTTGTCCTTTTGGAAGGGCAGTGTACTAAAAGTGCCAGAAAGCATATCTGGGTCTGGGCTGTGTCCCAGCTGCCACTTCAGTCCTTCCTCCTTCCTTCTTTCTCAGGTCTCACTGCAGAAGCTGGAGGCAGGGAGTCAGAGATATCTCAGTACGATTTCAGTATTCATCTGGGGCTYGTTGAACAGGACGTTTGGAAAGAAGACTACTTTCTCCTTGTAAATGGAACATGAATTTTAYGTGCAAATCTCAGAGAGAAATTGATGAGTGGAATCCACAATGCCACTTCCAAAGTCRTTTTGTGGAATACAGTTGTGCTATCAGACCATTTAAGAGGGTACCTTGACTGCTAATTTCAACACACTTTACCTATAAAATTTATGCATTTGAAAAATACATGTGACAGATTTTCTGTAGATTTATTAATATAATTATGATGAGCAAATCAAATGAAAAAGACTTCCAGGGAGGGTAAATTCACTTAACAATATGGAGAAAAGGTGATTTATACTTRAATAAAACTCTGCTAAGGATGAGCATACATGAACCCAYATTTTTTCRTATTTTGGGAGAAAGTTTCCTCTGATTCAGATTTCTTTGAGTTTTTGTTTTTCCTTCACAGAATAGCACAGTGATAAAAAAAATTACAAGAGCAGTTTTTAAGACTGTCAGGGTGACAGGTTTCCTGCATCAATATAGTGACATGATGCATTCCTGGCTGAGAAATAGGCACTCTCAATCACACTTTAGAGGTTTTCATGAGAGGGAAAGTACAATCACTGTATCCAATACAATAAAAGTTAAATTACATCCCAGTGTCAGTTAACTAAGATTGTATACACTGAGGAAGCAGCTGAATGCTCTGTCAGGGCAAATAGATTATTTTCCTATATTCAGAAAGCATAACTGGAGGAACAACATGCTCAAACATTACTCTGCACAGACACAAAAACCAAAGTTCAGGAGAATTCTTTCCAATACAGAAATGTTATCCCTTCTTGATTCCTACCAAATCAGGGGATTTCTTCTCAGGTAGACTGGAAAAAAATTCTTGCAATCATCTGAAAATTTCCCAGGCTAGGGACACAGGTTCCTGTCCTAAGTCTTATTAGAAACATAAGTCATCATTTCCTTTGACCTTAATRAAAGCAGTGTAGTTAAATCCAGGGTAATCATTTTATGAGACAGAGCTACATCTCTCCAGAATACTCGCACAATAATCAACTGAAGCAAATTTTCAGTAATGTCGGAGCAGCAGAAGCAGATCTGCAGAACACACCAAAGCCATAGTAGATAGGCTGGTACGCTTAGTGGTCACAAGTCCATCTAACTAACCAGCTCAATTACTTCCATTGAAGATATCTGAAAGAGAGAAAAACCGCTTGAGTTTAGAAAATATTCTTACATCTCTTACTCTAAGTGCTGTTTGACTAATAATGTATCAATATAATMTAACAAATATGAACTTAGTCCTACAACTGTTCCCAGGAAAGTGTTCCTTATTTACTCAGCTGTGAGAATAAATTCCCTCGATAATTGGTACAAATGTATGGTTATGCTAACGACATCTCTTGAGGATGARCTACAAAATGAAGTTTACTTGGGAATATTTCCAGCAACATCTATAACTGCAGATTTCCGAAAACATTTTCTTTGAACAATGCACACTACTTCCTCTGATCATCATTCTTGTGTGTAATTATCTTTTAACAGTCCCTTTAGAAAGCTGATAGGTCTAATCAGAGCTTGCATAATTTCTGTTTAACATTTAGGAAAGTTAGCAAGTCTTCATCAAAGGAAAACCTCTCTGGCAAATAGTACACCTCAGCTCATTACTGAAAGATATATATGAATGTATCACTAAGAGTTTTCCTTTTCTGGTAAAATTCAAGTTTTGTTAAATCAAACTAAATTTGACTATGGGAAGTCTGGAGATTTATAACTTTTTTAAAGA
Organism: Amblyornis subalaris; assembly: GCA_018881555.1. Lineage (NCBI taxonomy): Eukaryota > Metazoa > Chordata > Aves > Passeriformes > Ptilonorhynchidae > Amblyornis > Amblyornis subalaris. The sequence goes on from JACAXG010000050.1 coordinate 354,366, forward strand.
CATATTAATATTCGTAAGCATGAAATATACAGGAACCAGCATTCCTGCCAGCAGACAGATACAATCTACTGTCTAATCAGCAAGAACATTGGTTAAAACAGTCTTTGCTTAATGGCTCCATCTTAGTGCTCTTCAACTACTGCAGTTCCAGAGGCAGTCTTGGACAGGGACAGTCACAGACCTATACACTTCTACCAAAATGCAGCCTGGAGCTTGAGYTGGTGTAGTGGCAGCCTTCTGGTCCTGTCAATGTTTGCAAGATTTACTGAATTATAGACTTCCTCTTTTGCTTATTGTTACAAAAATTACTTGTTAGAAATGCTTTAACTGCATTCAACTACCTCTAATTTTATAGAGACATATGTGCATTTTATGGATACATGCAAAGCCTGCACCCTTCTTGGCCCATGTCTATATAGCTTTCACTACCAYGATTTTTTCTACTATGAGGTATTAATGCAGTTTGGCTAAATTTCTCTCCTGAATTTTGTCGTGCATAAAGAGATAACCTAGCCCACTAGTATATGTGAATAGAGATTATTTTACTATTTGCACCTACTTTAATTGTATCAAAATGCTCTTCAGACAAATATGCAGATAGATATTTACTTAAWGTAGTTCCAGCATCTTCAACAAACAAGCCTGAAATATTTTCAAGGCATTTTGATGGGTAAAAGTATAAGCAAGCAAATGTTGTTTGTGCAGTAGTGGGTGAGAGWTGGTKTCATGTACATTCTCTTTTTTTTTWAAATTAAATTTAATTTGAAATGCTATCTGTATAGACAATTTTATTGCAGACTAGATTGTTAAGGCATTGTKGAAAACCAGACCGAACAGAGTTAAGAAGCAAGGTACAGTACTATTCAGCTTGTTGCAGTGTGGTCGGGGCCTTGAGCATTTTCTTGTTCATATAATCTTTAACCTACAGAATATCTTCAAGTTATAGCTAAATACACTTCTTTCAAATGACAATGCATGTGATTCTAGCAAGAATTAGAACACAGAAGACATATTTTTCCATAAATACAGTAAAAAAAAGATGGCTTTGCAGTTAAGATACAGTAGTGAAATTCCCAAACCCCAGGATGTATCCTCCTTTCTGTTGCATTTCACTCCATTACTTACGTTAATGTAAAGGCTACTATCAAAACAGTACCATCTKAAAGTTATTGTTTTCAGGGAGAAAATAACTGCATGATAAGAAGCATAGAATAACGGTGTTGGAAGGGATCTCATGGATCATCAAGTCCAAACTTTCTCACCAAAAACATGATCTAGACAAGGTGGCCCAGCATCCTGTCTTACTGAATCTTAGAAACGTCCAATGCTGTGGAATGCACATCTTTGCTGTTCCCACCTCTGAAATGCAGTGGTAAGCCTTTTATCAAGACTGGGAAAATACAGTTTTCTCAGACTTTTCTCAAATGACAGATTTTCCAGTCCTTTGGTTGTCCTTGCGACCCTTCTCTGGACCCTAATAAATTCTCTAAAACTAATACTTATCTCTACAGTAGTGCTCATTGTGAGTTCACAGGAAGTTACTCAATATCTCTGTCTGTTCCTTGCAGTGTAAAATAAGCATAAAACCTGTTGAACCACCTCACAGGTGGTTTTGAGACAAATATACAGATACCTGGAAAGAAGACGCTCCAAAAACAAAAATTCAGATAAGCTATCCCCAGTCTAAAACACTGTCTAGATGTYGTGCATGCCTCTTCCTGACTCATCAGAAAAATTAGATTTCACTCATCATACCTTTGACATTGGACTTGTGCCACCACCTTAGCTGTGGCTTTCTGGATTTGTTTCTTTACCCTTCTCACTGCTGCTATTTCTTTTCAGGCATCAGACATTACGTACATCATGTAACTACTTAAAGCTACCAACYGATCATTTTTAAATATATTTTTTCAAAAGATTCCTAAAACTTATTTAGAAGAAGAGCAATAAAATTCGAGTTTTTATATTCTTTCTATGTCTTCTATGTCAAACATATACAAAATATTGGGAAAGCATTGGTTTTCTGGGTGGGTCATTTTAAAATAGGATCTTAAAATAGAATGCAATCTAGAGATTATTCACTAATGAAATTCTAGCTAGAATTTCTTTTTTATTTATAAAATTGTTACCTCTCAGATAATTCAGAATAATTTAAATAAAACTTCCTTAGGAATGCCACGTATATATTTGTACATCAAAAACTGCTAATCAAAATAGGATTAACAAAAACTCCTTATAAGAGATAAGTAGATCAGCCAAGTGAGATTTGAATCACTAAAGATGCAAAAAAGAGATGTTCATCATGAGATATATAGCTCATACTCAAAAGAGAAGTGACTTCAAGGCTTTCATTACAATGCCTTGGGTAGCTAAATTTGCTTATAAGGAATTGATGGGTTCCTGCCTGAAACAAAGTGGTCAGCCTGGGCTGATRGATTCCTTTACAGTCCCAGACCAGAAAATCCTGCTTCTTGCTTCCTATTCTCTTTTTCCTCGGAAAAAAAAAGTCATGGTACAGAAGAAGTAAGGAGCTAGCTTCTTAATTTAGCACCAACTTAGCAATTTTTAGAGGCTTTACTACATTTGGAAGGATATCAAATAGCGATGGGTTGAAACTAATATTTTTTTCTCTTGTGATCAAATGGTCAGACTGGGTGGTGAATCAATCCTGGATAGTGGTCTGGATTTCCCCATGCCACTGTCCTGGCTCCTGTACTTCAGAGAAGTCCCTAAGACTGGGAAAATTTCCCTATATGCCCTATTAAGTGCAGTGTTGGTAAAATAAAATTGTGGCACTGTTACACTGTAACTTCAAATACGGTCTGTATCCGTGTGATGTGCTTGTGAGCATGTGTGTCTGTGTGTGCATCCGTGAAGAGGAAAACCTGTAGGTAGCTGTTCTGTGCTGCACAGCACGATCTGCAGCGAACATTATCTGTTCAGCTGTGTCTGTACAACAGACACTCTGTCTGAGCAAAGACACTCTCTGAGCATGAATTAAGTTACCCTCAGTAAGAAAAGCAATTTATTGATCCAGTCCCTGATAGATATCCTTTTGACTCAATTTTTACCTACTGTTAGCAAACCACAGAGCTTTAAAGGAAAAATCCAATAACTGCTGTTCCTCTTGGGTACTGTGTATCTGGAAGACCTGGAGCTTTAAAAGCATATGAACTTGTGAGAGGAGTCCTATTCTGCACCGGGGGGGAAAAAAAATGGCAAAAAAGTAACAGAGAGAAAGTGGTACCTTCCTTCTTTGGGAAGATCAGGATTTAAATCCTTGCTTTTTCTGAACCAAATCTGAGAGAAAATTTTAAACAGCATCCCACTTCTTCACCATCAGGCTATAAGCAATTTACTTTCCTACACTTCAAAGAAAAAAAGGACCTATGTCAATCTCTCGACAAAACAAAAAAGAAGCTGAAATCTTATAAATACTTCCAGCTTTAAGATGTATAACTACTATTGGCATTTTCCTTTGGAAGAAGTATTCTTCAAAAGAAGAACATAGTCTTCAAACGAACAATGCCTTGACTTATGATGACAACCTGTTTATGAAGTTTTTGTTACACCAGGAAGATTTCTGCTTTTCTGTTTGCTTTAAAGTGAAGCTAATCACTTTTGAAAGCTTTTGTGTCATCCTAATGAGGTGTATTAGCCAGGGGTTGGGAGGAGAGCCTCCCTTTTTCCTTTTTTCTCCTCTGCCCCATGTCTAGGTGCTTTTTTTTTTCTAGCATTGCTTAAGAAAAAAAAAAATTTCTGTTCTTTCTTCATTCAGAAGAGTGATTAGTGCTTCTAATCTTTGCCTAATACGTGTGACAGGTTGGACTTGGGCCCTTGTTCTGCAATTGTGTCTGGCAGCATGCATGCCCTTCTGCAGGGACTGGCTTTGGCGTGCCGCTGCCAGCGTGCTGCCGTTCACGGCACCTGCTGTAGTACTGGTGAGTAACCATTTGGCCTCTCTCCACGCAGCTTGCTTTGCTTTCCTGCCAGTAAAACAAACAATACCAACCTTCTTTTTCCTCTTCTTTATTTCTTTCTTGTGTCATTGCTTCTTTAGTAATATCAGGTGAGTGAAATTGGCAACAGTCCCTGCACAAATGCCAAAATACTAATTGCTTGCTGAGACAGGACAGTTTAGTGTTCAAACTCCCAGGACTCATTGCTCTAACACAAAATATTAGGACTTCTGTTAAGACAAATACAGCATATCAACAAAAAAGAAGAGTTGTTAATGATAAATGGTTCCAAGTGTCCATTGTATAAACAGACATATGTAGGGGTTTTTGACCTCAAATACTCAGATGCACTCAATATTGACAAAGAATTACATTCTTCCACAATAGCAGTAATATAAGGAAGTTTATTTTGTCATGCTCAGATTTCATAAAATAACATCTTCAAGTATAACTTCCCTATCCTCAGTAAAACAAGCAAGCTTTTGTGTATTCCATCAGTAACACAGAATGCAGATTCTAAGGAACATATTAAATATACTGGGAGAATAAATGATTCCAAGATTTTAATATCATTTAATACAGTATACAGCAGAAACTAGAAGGCAGCATTTGCTATAATTTCTTCAGCAAAGTTGTAGTTGCCAGAGGAGACACTTAGTATGAAAATCGTACCATAGACTTTGATGAATGGTGAASATAAATTATGTGAATTAACAAAAACCTGGGATCAGAGTATATTTGATGGATTCAGAACATGAGTTGAAGTTAAAGAATGACACATAGACAAAGATTTCATACTATCAGGAAATGAAAAGCCCATATTTAAAGGAAGAGACAGATAGGTAGGAAATTTATTCCCAGTTCTGCACTTGACTTGCAACATGATCTTGACATTTCTGACATCTCTTGATGTCTCTGTCAGGCTTGGCATAATGGTCTAGTAGTGTTTTCTTGCAGAAAACACCTATTAAAAAAAATGCTTTCCACTGATCTTTTTTGTTTGTTTGTTTATTTTCATTGGAAACAAAAAAACACTGAACTTCCAAACATGTCAAGTAAAAAATACTGAAAACTTAAAAGAAAAAGTTAAAAGTTCCATATAGAATTCTTCCTTTGCATTTCCCATCAAGGATTTTCAAGAATGAAAGCACTTTCTGAAAAAGAAAGTGTTTGTAAGGAAACACATCTTCCCATTAAAATGAAGTTTTACTAGAAAAACAGAGCAACTTTGGCCAACCAATGTCAGTACGTGCTTACTCATCTATATATTGTGAAACTAGAGTTTTCAGTGCTGGAAAGGATGTGGCTTTCAGCAGACCAGGTGGACTGAGATACACAGAGCTAGCAGTTTCGAAGCATGTGACATGCTCCCTGCTGAGGGTACCTCCATCTCCCCGCAGTCTCTGATCAGCAGCATGGCCCACCCTCGGATGCATCCATGACAAACCTCCTAAGAATACACAGCTGTAAAACAGTTTTCTCTTAGCAACAACTCAACACGATTCCTTCAATGATATTCATTTATTTTAATCACTTTGCTTTTAATTAGTCCCAATCATTGTTCACTGCTTTCTCATGCAGTCTCTTGTATACACTGGCAGGGAGTGACATGAGYGTCCGCTCAGCTGACAAGATGGAATTATTTCTGGATTCGTTCAAACTGTAKCACATATAATGACACACATCCGATAGGGATGTGATGAACACTCCACAGTATCCAGAGAGTTAATTGACACAGCTTGGAACAAAATGCATCCAGGACATAGCAGGTCTCCRGAGCCTGAGATGGAGTCCTTTACCATAAAGAACATAAAACTGGCTACGATGTCATAGTCATAGGATAGTAAGGAGGAAATGCTGAAAGCTGGTGAACAAAACACAAAGTTCATGGGATCTCCAAAGAGTTCTATGAAATGCCTTCCTTACTCTCTCATTTCCTGATGAAGCCAACGAAATATGACTAACTTCTCAGTTTCATCACACATTTGTTTCTGCTTCAAAGCTAATTCCTTGGGTTTTTTACTTTCCAGCTTCTGGAGATTCACATGGCAATGAGTTAGTTTTGTTTTACTAACGCAGGATTGTTTTTCAGTGCTAACTGTTCACACATCCCTTCTGAAGATGTCTGTAGTTTTCAGCCAGATTGGCTTTGACTGAGCCAAAATTGAGGTTCCCCTAATATTTTCCTGGCTTCACTGAGACTGAAGTGAGTTCTTRAGAAAGACCAGAGATGGAATGTTTGCTGCTTGCACTCTGCCTTTACATCCTTGGTACATAAATAAAGCCTGAACAGTAACTTATAACACCTTTAAAATACTCTGCTTGTTATCTTATTGTACTGATTATTGTTTCTGGTGAATCCAGCCTAAATAAACTCTCATGTCATGGCCAGAGCTGGGCCATTTACATCTTACTCATGCAGAAAAAAATCCTAGGTGACTGCGAGCTTGTCTCCTTTCTGACTTGTGTAGTCATGTACAGGTAAGTGGATATGATGAGGGATAATTAAATTTGCTTATAAGGAATTGATTGGTGCCTGCCTGAAACAAGGTGGTCAGCCCTGGGCTCGTAGGCTCACTTACAGTCACCTACTTAATTTTTCTGAATATATGGCTTAATCACCRAGTCAAGAGAGTGATTCTAGGTCTAAGACAAGTGACTGCCTAGTTTTGTGCCRTGGCTGTCTGGCTTGAACTATAGCTTTTGCAATGATAGCTTTTGAACTGCAGTTCAGCAACACAGATTAAGCAGTGTAAACTGTCATGACCAAGCATCATCCAGAGCTTCCCAGCCGTAGTTCCCAGGCCTCACAGTTCCCCAAAAAACCCCTGCTTTTTGTTTCCTATTCCTGTTTTCCTTAAATCAAAAAACTAATGGTACAGAAGAAGTAAAGACCTAGCTTCTTAATTTAGCACTGTATTACTCAGCAGTTTTTAGAGTCATCTGCTCGTTATGTCATTGTGCTCATTATTGCTTCTGGTGAATCCAGGCTAAACAAACTCTTATATCATGGCCACAGCTGTGCAGTTACACCTTTCTCGTGCAGAAAAACATCCTAGATGACTGCGAGCTTGTTTCCTGTCTGTCTTGTGTAGTCATGTTTAGGCAAGTGGATATGAATTGTTGCTTTTCTGATTTAATATTTTGCACTTACTTTGGGGAAGACATGAATCTAAGAAACCAGAAAGCACTAAAGAATGATTAAATCACTGGAGAATAGAACAAATCTTTAACAGCTCTACRTAATCTATGTAAATTACCTAATGTAGAGCAATTACATTTATTAGAAATAGCACAGGTCTGTGCTGATAGCTTTTTTAATATTTTTTCTTTATTTTCCATCAAAGGTTACCTTTGATTGCTGCAAAAAAAAATGAATCGTGTTCTCTAAGAAAATATTTATTATAAAGATGACTAGTCTTTTAGYTCCACTTTTTCTGACTTAAGTCATTATTTAGATAATAGAAAAAGTAGACTTTTTAGGCAAAGGCATTATTTAGAAGAGAAAATGGACTTACATATATGCAATTGTATGCTCAATTTTTTTGAACATATAAGAATTTTTCAGCATGAGTCAAGCTCTGAAATAGATGATACTGAGTTTTGAAAAGTGGTTGCTCATAATGCTTGTTAACTTGTTTCGGGTACGCATGTAAYGGCTGTCCAAGAATCTCAAATGCTGCCATGACATCTCTGAACTTCTTTGGCTGCTTCCTAACCAATAAATGTGCTCCAGAACTGTGTCTCTGGCCCATGCCCAGCACCAACAGGACTGAGTGATAACATGTGAATTCCTGGCCACACCAACTCTTGTGCTTGTAACAATTCCTTGGTATATACCGATATGAAAAATTATAGCATTTTTCAAGGCCAGACTCAAGGGGGTTTTGAGGCTTGTTGTTGGGGTTTTTTTCTACATCTCTATCTATCCATCCATCCATTTTTGGTATACTATAAAATTAAGAAATTGAGGGCAAGCACTACTGAAGACCTATCTGAGCTTTTATGTCTTCTTTGAGAGCACAGCTTAATCCTAAGATTCAGTCTATCACTACCGATACTTGTCTTTACTTTCATTAAGAGACAGTAAAGCAGCATTTCTGAAAAAAGAGTAAAGAATACCCTTTGCCCCATATTAGACACTCTTTGAGTCATTTTAAAATGCTTAGCTCATGTAAAATTGCTTTTACTGAGATCTGGGATACAAGACAGGAGCAAAACTCAAGAATATTTTCCCAATAAACTCAAAGAAATATCTGCTTTTATAATGTGATGGGTAGTGCTGAACATCAGCTGGATACATGGTAAAATTATTATATGACTTAAAAATATAATATAGTAAATAAAGAACAGCATAACAACAAAAGACGTGATATAGGCAATTCACTCAGTTTATGAGTATGCAAACCACAGATGAGAAGAAAAACACATGTAACAAACTTTTATATTTAAAATTAGAAAAATTCTCAAAAAAAAGTATTMAAAAATGCTACAAATCTGTGAAGGAATAAAACCTTTACCTAACTTAGAGATTATCTAATTTAGAGACTAAATTAGCCTCTTAAAGGTTTGAGGGCAAGCACAGATGGAAAATCTCAGTTTGAACATAGCTTCAAGATCTGAGAGACACCATGTTGGAATAAATATTTAGTTGCTATTAAGATAAAATTAATCTTTTTAGAGTAGATAAATCTCTAATATAAAAAAATAGCCGTATGTATATAAAGATAAGAACCCTAAACCACMTTTGTGGTTTCTATCCTGGTTTACTTCTTGCTTCTGAAACATTTCCGGTTTGACAGTTCCCTACCACGTTCCCTATCCTGTTACCATAACAAAAATGAAATCAAATGCTACTTATTATGGTTTCTCACATTTCCTAAGCTTTTACTGGTTTTATATTCTCACTGAAGGATATTTTATACTATTTTTACATAATCTTATACCTTTTAACACCTATAGATTGACTAAATGAATGAACATTAAATAAAAGGGTAGTAGCAGAAGCATAGCAGGAATAAATGCCACAAGTGCAGCCTGCTCTGAACATCTGCTCAGGAAACTGTACATTAAGAGAGTTGATACAAAAATGCTGTCTTTCATGGGCTCATCGTTTTGTACTTGCTTCCTTTATATTTCCAGTGGTATTTGCACCTTGATCTCTGGCAGGCTTACAGTTCTTCAGAACTACTTTCACAGGCCTATGGAACTACACAGTGTGTAATCTACAGCATTAATCTACTGCTCTCAAATCGTATTTATTTGTGTGTGTTTGTGTGGTATAAGTTGTACTGACAGAMGTTCTCTAGATGTCCTTCAAAGTCGGAGGTTTTCCAGTCATTCTTCACTCAAGTGAATACTCAATATTCTTGCTGTGCCAAAAGATAACAGAGYGTATTACACTAAATCATTATGTTTACATTTACAATTAAGGCCGTAATATTACAATGGCACAACTAAAGGCTAAAAGGTATAGAGTTCCTGAAAAAAAATATTTCTACAGACCGTAAAATTTCATTACTCCTGCTACTGCCTCAGGATCCAGTACTKGCCTTCCTGAGAGCTTTCGAAAAGGCTTCTGAAAAGGTCTATATTTCCTTTTTATAAGAATTCTGAACACAATAAAGAAGGAAGTTAATCAGAGCAATTAATCTGATAACTCCATGTTTTGTCTTTGTCTATTAACATTCCATATCTAGGAGTCCCTGTCTACTAATATGTAAACTTGGAGTAGTTCCTTTCCTACCTTTTAACTGACCATGATCTCCATGAACATATGCATGCTTATCAGTATAAATATGTACATTTTAGGCCTTGGCTTCACAAACAATGAAACCAAATATTTACAAAATATACACAATAGACTCCTACATTTGCAAGTGTGATTCATGTTTAACACTAGTGTGTAATAAATCTATGTCTGTGTTGGCATAACCATTTGCACTTTTAAAAATTCTCAGGATTAAAAAAAAAGRAAATTGCCAATCTTCTCTGTCAGATGTGTTACCCTTAATAAAAATAATCTCTAGAAAAAGTTCTGCACCAAACTTTGAGAACAGGTCGCCATGAACAAAAATGAAATGTGTGGGAAAGTGGAAGTTAGGATCAGTCAAATCACAAGAACAGCAAACCAAAAAAAAAAAAAGGAGCAATAAGGAGAAAATTCCATCTTCATTTGCTTTTTTTTTTAATATAAAGTGTTGCACACCCTCTGCCTGAATCTTAGTCTGCATTAGTGCAAAGTGCTTTTCAAATCTTAGTTTCTTGATCAACTTTCCTAACTGATTAAAATWCCTACTGGAATGCCCCAGAAAAATATATTATTTTATGGGAATGACTTTTGCATATGAATATGAACATAGAAAATGTATGAAAAATCCATTACCAACTCTGAAGCAGATAATTAGCTGCAAATTGAAACTTGTTAAAAAAAAAAAACCAACAACTTGATTTGTGAACCTTTTGATGGCGTAATTTTCATAAAATTTAATTATTCCGCAAACTCAGAAGAGTGGGACTTCAGCACTTGTAGGTTGCCTTTTTTATTCAGAACCCTCAAAATAGATCACAAACACTAATTTATTAACCCATGAACTCATGAAAAAAAAAATTATTTCCCTGTCTCTCTTTCCATCTTTCCTTTGAAGATACCACAGTTTCTCCCTGCTGCCCCAGCCCTGGAACAAGGATTTTGCTGGGCCCCTYGGAAGTAACTTCAGCCATACAGACCAGCAGTTCCCTCTGAATAATTTCCACTTGAATATACATATCTTAGGGAAGCTGCCAAATCCTTTTCCTACACTGCTCAACTGCAGGGATTTTGCTGCAGAAATGGCATCTAACTATACCTCGGGGGACTTCTGTGAGAATTTGTAAAGACTCCTGAGGATGAAGGCAAACCATTATTGTTCATTCTTTTTTCAGATCTCAACAGGATCTCAACTTATTGTTCTCTAATCTGCAGCATGACGTGCTCTTTTGAAGTGATATGGCACCAAAATACACACTTTTCTGTACTGAGTGAATTGGAAAATCATGTGGTTTTAATTAGCTGTAAAAGGACAGTACAGCAGCTGGTACTACAAAGCATATGAAAAGATTTGCCTTGCTTTGGTTTTGCACTTAGAGAATCAAAGAGTTAAGTGCCTGCTTTTGTACAGTGAGTGATGAATGTGAATTATGTGGATTGGAGAAGGCGTGGGGTTTTAAACACAGACTCTTCCCATTTCACTTCAGTGCTGCTGGGTGGCTGCTAATTAACTCCTGCTCTAGTGCCTGTTTCTGGATCATTACTGAAACTGTGTTAGTCATAGACTCCCTGAGATGTTTTACAACATTTCTTGAATAACAGGCAGCTGGTGTACAGTGACAGCACACCATACAGGCTCCAGTCCACTGTATACTCACTTGTATGCTCCCAGGAGAGGCAGGCAAAACAGAGAAACCTGCAGAAAGATCTCCGAGGGGTAAGAAGGAGGCATCTCCAGAGTGGAATTTCTGCCTACTTTTTCTGTAAACTGCTATGGTCTGAGAGAAAGAAAACAGGACTTCAAGGTGGCCAGGTGGCACATTTCCCTTCCTTGAACGGCTGCTTTTGGAGAAGCTAAGGAGCAGTGCCAAATGTGCTCCATTAATAGTTCTTGAAGCTGTATGAATTTGTGACATGTATTTAGCAGCACTCATTTTAGGAGAAACAAACCTCTCAGGCTCCAGCTCCCCAGCAATCTTCAACAGCCTCACTCAGATGAAAAGGATGCTGCACAAGAGCACTGAAGACTGGAATGTGCAAGCAATGAACATTAGCAGCCAAATAATATTTTCTCTGTTTTGCCAGAGTTTGCTTTTAAAAGTACATACAAGCAACTTTTATAGAATCATAGAATAGCTTGGGTGGGAAGCTTAAGGAACCTTTAAGAACATTTAGTTCAAACCTTCCTGCCATGGGCAGGGACATCTTTCACTAAACCAGGTGGCTCCAAGCCCCACCCAACTGGTCTTGAACATTTCCAGCAATAGGGCACCCACAGCTTCTCTGGGCAACCTGTTCTAGTGCCCCAGCACCCTCAAAAGTGAAGAATTTCTTCCCAATATCTAATCTAGACCTACTCTCAGTTTGAAGCCAATACCCTTGTCTTGTCACTACATGCCCTTGTAAATAGCATCTCTCAATTTTTCTTGTAGGCTGCCTTCAGGTACTGGAAGGATGAAATTAGGTCACCCTGAAGCCTTCTCTTCTCTAGGCTGAAAACTCCCAATTCCCTTTGCCTTTCCTTATAGGAGAGGTGCTCCATCCCTCTAATCAGCTTGGTGACCCTCCTCTGGACTCACTCCAACAGCTTGATGTCCTTCCTGTGCTGAGGACCCCAGAGCCGGATGCAGTGTTCCAGGTGGGGTCTCACTAGAGTAAAGTAGAGAGGCAGAATCCCCTCCCTCACCCTGCTGGCCACGCTGCTTTGGATACAGCCCAGCATATGGTTATCTTTCTGGGCTGTGAGCACACACTGCTGGCTYCATGTCCAGCCTCCCATCCCCTAGCACCTCCAAGTCTTTCTCACCAGGGCTGCTCTCAATCTGTTCAGCCCTCAGCCTTTATTGATACAGGGGTGACCTCACCCAGGTGCAACACCTTACACTTGGTCTTGTTAAACCTCGTGAGATTCCTGTTGGCCCACTTCTCCAGCCTGTCCTGGTCCCTCTGGATGGCATCCCATCYTTCAGGTGTGTCAACTGAACCACTCAGCTTGGTGTCATCATTCCCATCACCTTCTACTTAACTCGTGGATACACAGGCTAAGGTAGCTTTGTACTTTTCCATGTTTTTTCCTCTTCTCACTATCATTTTCAGATACTGGCAGCATTTACTAAAGATTCAGTTCCCTGCAGCATCCAGCATAACCATTCCCAGTTAGCATTATGGTGCAATTATGATATCATGGAAAGGGAAGAGGTATATGACTCTTAGATAGCTAGTATTATCTATTGTTATCAAAATTATATACCCTTTAAGACCCGTGCACATCAACATTAAGATCCTAGAAATGAATCACATTTTTTATCATATTTACGTAGTTTCATATACTATGTTCTAGGTACCAATGTGAAGAGTTTCCACGTTTTGATAACTAATTTGATATTATCACAGAACACTTTGCTGATGTGCTGAGATCCTGGCTAAAGTTGCAGTCATATAACAACAGATTTGCTATGTGTATACTTACTTTGGTACAACTTCCAGACTGATTCCTCTAAAGCCTTTTTCTCCTCACAGTTTTTGTGCAAATCACTACACGTTCAAAATACTCCTATAATTTTTTTCATTGTTTCTAGCAAAAATAATGTAAAGTGAATTATTTATAATAAGAAGTAGTAAACACACAGTTTTAGAAAAATTTCCAGATCAATGATCAAAGGTATTACCTGCATCCTAAAGGTGGAGCTGCATGAATTGTCAAAGTGGTGATTTGTCTCTGTTGCAATATACAGAAGTATCTCCAGCTCATTTGATACTTCACTGAAGAAATTCCTCAGTGTGTTCTCTGTAGGACAATTGGACTCAATCAATTTCCACTAGTGGGAAAGTTATCTCTGGGAAAACAACCCAAACAAACAAAAAACAACAACAAGGAAACCGCAACAGCTTTTTAACTCAGTATAGCAGAAACACCATTTAATTTTCTTAAACTTCTTAAAGATAAAATTTTGTTGGCTTAAACAGAACCCAGATGTGGAGATACTAGGGATAAATGAATGGATATTTGTGTGACACTATTCCAAATTTAACTTTTGATCCCCCAAAACTACTGAACTTCGTTCTTTCAAGGTATTTTTCTAAACAGCACCAAATAAGCTACTAGATGGGTTGGCTTTTCCCCATATGGTACATACACCACAGTGGCTGTCCACATAGACTCCCCAGCWGCATTGCAAATTCACCTACAGAGACAGGGTGGGTTAACCTTGGATAACTGCCAGACACCCATACAGCAGCTCTCTGCTAAATCCCCTCCTAAACAGGAAGGGAGGAGAAAATAAAACAGAAATCTTGCAGGTCAGGACAGAGAGATCATTCACTGACTACCCTCATGGGCCATACAGACTTGACTTGACAATAATTAATTTAATTTATTGTCCATTAGTAACAGTGTTGGATGGTGAGAAATGAAGGGCAAAAATTAAAACACCTTGCCCCCACCCCTCGCCTTTTTTTCCCAGGCTCAACTTCACTCCTTCCTTCCCAGCTCCTTTTCCTTTCCCCCAGTCCTGGACAGCACAAAGGGTCAGGACAGCGATCATGTTCAGTCTATGGCAGCTCTCCTCTGCTCTGCTGCTCCATCCCCCTTGCACTGCTCCCTGCTCCAGCCTGGGGTCTCCGTGGCTGCAGGTCCTGCAGGGCATGGCCACCAGTCACTGAGTGACTCTCCCTAGGGGCTGCAGGGAAACCATGCTCTGGTGTCTGGAGCACCTTCCCCCCATCCTGCTACTCCCTCCTTGCAGTTCATTTTGCTGTTTTTCACAATTTAAAACAAGTTTTAAGTGTTTGGCCCTTCCTGAAACACGCTTTCTCCAAAGCACCCACAGCATGGCTGTAGGGCTCAGCCAAACACTGAGGTGGGCAACCTCAAAGCCGGGTGGAATCGGCTGTGCCCAAATGGGGCAGCCCCTGCCTCTCTCCCCACAGAGGCTCCTGCAGCTCCCCCCTGCCAGCACCTCACCACCAGCACCTGGCAGAGGAGGTAAGGAGACTCCTAAACCACGGTTTGATGCATGGCCTACTCTTAAAAGCATGTACAGTAGGTCAGATTTGAAAGGGATGCAGCTGTCTAGATACTCTGAGATAATGAAGCTTGACCTACACATTTCYAATGTGCCTTGGATGTCCATACAGTGCACTGGACTTATATTTACCTCACRTTAATTTTTAAAACTCAGAATCAATTAAAATATGTGCTTCAAGACCTGAATCTTACAAAAAATCCGAAGGATCCGAAGGATTTTTTTTCTCAGTTTAAAGTATTCTTGTCATAAAACGTGGAGAGCTGTGAGCSCTCAAGGCTGCAGCCTCCCACACTCCCTTGGAGAAGCCAGAGATAAACAACTTTCCTTAGGGTCATGGCGAGTTCCCAACATGCCTTGTTTCTTCATGGTAATAGCCTGTACCCCGTTGGCTAATTGGTTTCTGCCCCACCCCCTGTTTCCCCATATACACCCATGCCTCTACCCCTGACACCAGGGGGTTCTTGTCCTTGGCCTCCTCTTTGCAGGGTGGTTCAGACAATAAAGGCTACCTCTGCGGAACTGCCACATGAGGCTCCTGTCTCTCTTTCCCGGAGTCTGTCTGGGGTGATTTCACAAAGAGCTGAATCACAAGAGCTGAAATCACTTGTAGCTGAGAGATTGCTACACTTGCTGAAATCACCTGTTGCCTAGGAGGGCTTGCCAAGTACCYCTGGAAGAGTTGTTCTCTGCAGGACGCTCTCTAGGAAGGTCACAGGCATACCAGAGCTGGATAGCAGCGCCAGACCCCCTCCTGCAACAATAAAAGCTTGGAAATTTATGCCGAGCAGCATGATATGCTTCTAGTTTCTGTCCAGCAGAGCCTCTCCCAATCCTTCCATTACCATGTCACCATCTACACCTGATTGATGGCACTTCAGGACTTCACAGTCTGAGATTAATGACCAAGTTCCCACATCTTGGTCCTCTGATTTTGATGGAAGAAGTGGGATTTGAATTGTGGAGGTTAAGAAAGGAAAATATTTTTCCTGCCTTGCAATGGCTGAAAGGTCATTCTTGAGCTCAAGTCGTTTAAATAATTTATTGTGAGCTACTGAGTCATAACAGAGCTACTGATCTGTCTTTTGCTAGTGACATTCTATTTTTCCAACTCTGTATTTTTTTTGTTCTGTGGTATTAAATAGCTCTCAATCTGCAGTAACCAGAAATGTTTAAGCGTGCTGCAACTGCTTAATGACACATCAGATCTGTACCTTTTACAGTGTTTGTAGCAGAGAAGTGTCTTGATGGCACATGCTAAAAAGAAGTGTTTTGCCTGGGAAGAGCATTCCTCTACCAGCTTTGGGTGTATCATTTATTTTCTAAGCAGCCTGCGCTTACTCACTTTGCAACAGGAGATGATTTGAGACTCAAATGCTGATCTACTTTCTTCATTTCTGCATTGGCACTGGGAGCCTTCCTACCTCATTAAACTTGTTTTTCTTATTTTGTATGCTTCAATGTTCTGTGCAGTCTAGGGGGTTGATATTTACCTTATCATAGCTTTTAGTAACTCTGAATAGTTGCCTAAAAGATAAATTGCTAGTATTTCACAAATTTAATTTTGTATTCAGGTTAAATAACAAAGCATTTTTATTTTCCCCACCTAACTTAAAATATTTTGAAGTACTGAAGACATTCTGGATCAGATTCCCTGAAACAATACGGAAATCCAATCCCTTTACAGGTATATCTACCAAAATGATTTTCACTTTCTAACTACTTTGATTGCAAAATTTTACCTTGCCATAACTGCAAATGCTTCTAGTTGCTCTWGAAAACCTTTTCTCAAGTAAGACTGCACAATCCTCCTCTTCACTCTTGTCTCTTCTTTTGACTCTGAGCAATAATTATGGACAGGAGCTATGGCCTCTTCGGGGATATGGGTCTCATTATGAGAAAATGGTCCCATTTGCAGAATTTCTGTAGTTCAAGAAACAAGGAGTAGTGCAAAACTGTCACGGAAAATAAATAGTATAGGAGAAAAAACCACAACAACCCACACATAAACAAGGAAAGAAAGAAAATGCCGGATCCCACCATGTAGCTGTTGGGCTCCATGCAGAGCTAATCCCTATGCTGGTTGTATTTTGGCAGCATAGCCTGGTTGAGGAAAGCAATTCTGTGTGGGCAAGGGGCCCCACAGGCTGCCACAGATTTCCACCCTTCCAGCTCTACACTCAATTTCCCTATCAAGCCACTGGAATCTCTCCTCATGCAGTTTCCTCTCACCCATTGTGCACGAAGTGTTCTGCCCGGGCTGACGTGGGGTCTCTTCCCAGCACAGAAAGAAGTGGAAGCTAAAAACAAGAAAGGTAAAAGAATATGGGAAGTCATAATACTGAAAATGAGCCATGGAAAATCTGCTCTTAAAAGGGAAGAGCTTCTGTTAGAGTGAGTGAACACTCAATTTAGACTTCTGCTGGGCATTAACAGGTGTCGGGGTGGAAGGTGATGTCTGTATTTCTGCTGTATCACGTTAAGAAAAAATCCTTAATTTCTACTTAACTCGTTAAATCTGCTATTGCTACTGCATGCATTTCACAATTAGGAAATAATGATATAAAGTTTACAAATGTCTTCAAAAGATTAATTAATTGCTTTGGAAGTGTTTCCCATTATGTGAAATGAAAGTGTTACAAAAATCAAATTAGTATGTTACCAAATATTTGGCCTAGAACTTGAATTTCAGTCTTGACCAGCTTTATGTAAACGAGGCTCCATCTGAACACACTTTTCTGCTTGTATTTGTTTTTCTCACAAACAGTCAGATATTACATCCAATGATGTTTGAAATTATCAATTTGGAAAATTGTGAACCACTGTCATCTTTGTTGGACATTCTCTGAAACCACTATGAAACGTGAATGACACCATATTCTCTAGACGTATCAAGAAAACTGCACAAATTGTGTTTCATCGTTGCAGCTATGTTTAGTTGCTGGCTTTAGTGTGACCCTGATCATCAACCATTAACGTGACTTTGATTTTGCTTGCACTGCAAGGGTCACCTGAGTTTATGGAGTGGTGTGTGGTTTGCACTGATTTACACGATAAAAATGAGGTAAAAGGCAGTTCTAGTAGATTGTGTCTAACTTGATCCCTTTTTTAAGACAAGATAAATAATTTTCTTGACAAGGGTAATTCTGCAGACTTGATCTATTTGGYGCTCAGTAAAGCCTTTGGCACAGCGACACATGGGAAATTTAGTTAAGCTGAAGAGGATGAGGATTAGTAAAAGAATGTCAATACAGTAAGGCATTAGATAAAGAGGAGACAATGAGGTGTGTTGTGTTGCCAAATCATCAGGCTAGGTGCATACTGCTGGTGAAGTTCCGTACGGAGCAGCAGTTGCTTGGCCTTGGCCAACGGGAGGCATCTGCCAGCACAGGCTCTTGGTGAGACAAAGTTCAGAGGCGCTGCCAAAGCTGACTGACACGTATCTGATGATTGGACCAAAAAAAAAAAAAAATGGAGTGACCATAGGGTCAAAGGCACAAAGTGAGAAATACTGTGGGGCAAAACAGGATAGTACATGTAGAAGCTAAATATAGGAATTTCTGCTGTGACCCGGGCGTTACGGCTTAGAAACAAAAGAAGCAAAAGAAATAGTTGTCGATGCTATTTGGCCAGAAGGTAATTATTAGGCAGCAATGTGATGGAGCCATGGAAGCAGCAGAGTGGACACTGGTGTACAGTCCAGGGCACTCTCACCACACTGAGCTCTTTCTAACTGGCTGTTTTTAGCACCTTGTCCAAAACTGGTGTATAATTTCACCTATATTGAAGGAAACTCAACTCAAAAAAAAACCAAAACAACAAACACATGGTGATACAAAAATGCAGCTTGGATTAGCAGAAAAGAGGAGGACCCCATTTACAAAATAAGGCTATGAAAGCACAGGTTTAGAATAGCAAAAGTATGGAGGGACATTATAAGGACATTAAAACACAGGAGAATGGTGAGCTAGCTCATCAAGGCTAGTATCATCAGGCAAGACAAATGGGAATAAAGTACTCAGAAATAAATTGAGGCTTAAAATTAGAAGTTCCTAACTATTATAGATATGAGGATCTGCTGTTCCAGAGGAGCAAAAAAGGCAGGAGCAAAAAGTAAAAGATGATTTTATCATCTGATCTTCTGAATGAAACTACATGATTCCTGATTTCACGTAATGAATGAAACCACAGACAAGGATGTGATGTCACCCAATAAGATCCTTCAAGGATAACTTCAAGGAGTGATCAGTTGATTCCTTAATAAGCTTGTTTGTATCTTAGCTGCAAATACACAGCCACAGAGTATCCAGAGGATGACTGCACCTGTTCTGGGAATGGCAGTGCCATGAACACAGGCACAAAAAGCACAGTAGCTCGAAGATGCAGAACCAACGTTTCAGCAGTCCTCAACAGAAAGTGTGTGTTGTCCATCTTTTGTCCAGTCATCCAACTGCATGGTGCTCACTCAAACGTCCTCAACTTTATTGCAGCACTGTTCTTGTGAGGGTTGGCATACTGCTGGTGACTTGGTCTTGATTCTCCAGAGCATCCCTCATGTCAGTTAAGTTCTATATTTTCAGTGAGAGGAGAAATAAATACAGATGTTGGAGAGATGTGCAACTTATGATGCCAGATTTTCTTCTTATTCCCATAAATACATCATAAAAATAATCAAGTAATGTTTCCTAGTTAAAAAAAAAAACCAAACAAAAAAAGCCACACCAAAAAACCCCAACAGCTTTTTAATTTATCTTCACCTCTGTCCCTCTTCGGAATATAATGATCTGTATTATACCTAGGAGCTGTACTGTGCAGGTTTGAACCTCTGATCTCTGCTCAGCTACAGATCTTGTTAAAATCAATGGATATTTTCTGTAAAGAGTATTATTTAGCAGTGTCATTGCAAAATTTATTCTCATACCTTAGGCTTCCCTGAACAGTTCCTTGCCTGCCTTGACACTTCCTTCTTTATACAAGACATTATCCTATATGGGTTTTCTAGGATCATTGATTTTAGTGTGTATATGCTTGCTTCAAAGGCTCACTTTGCATGACTCAAGGTTAAACATATTTGTTACACAATTGTACTAGGAAACGGAGCCCTGATTTATAAAGTACTGATATGTGCCTTAAAACATGGTCAATTCAAAGCCAACCTGATCTCAGCTTGCTTTGAATCTTAAAAAGAATGCATTTTCTAAAATACACTCTGCATTATATACATCGATGACTTTCGCCACTACCTCAGAAATTAACGAGGTCATGGTAGATACAAAGCTATGTATTTTTTGACACTGGTCTAACCATACTGTAATTTACC
Organism: Amblyornis subalaris; assembly: GCA_018881555.1. Taxonomy (NCBI): domain Eukaryota; kingdom Metazoa; phylum Chordata; class Aves; order Passeriformes; family Ptilonorhynchidae; genus Amblyornis; species Amblyornis subalaris. The sequence continues at coordinate 374,418 of JACAXG010000050.1, forward strand.
ATTTGGAGTATTTTTCCTCCCCCATATGAATGGTCTATGTGCTAATATATTATTCACCTCAACCTGAGATCATCTTAGCTATATTTAGTGTGCTCACAACTGGGAAGCCCTTACGCAAATTTAACAGCCAATACAAGTGACAAAGGGGAAAAGATGGTCAAATTTTCAGCTACATCTCCAGTGGCACAAAAATAAATATACTATTTCTAACATAACCTTAAAAGCCAGGGGTGCATCCTGTGAGCTCACCTCCGACACATGGGGGTGCTGAGCCCTCAGCAGCTGAGGTGCAGAAACACCAAGGACAAGCATACTGTGAAGAGTCACCTGAGACGACTCAGTCACAGGGGCTCGCAGCTGTGCTGGAGCCCCAGCTTACTATTACAGGGTATAGAGCTCCTTCTGATGCTATTTTCAGATGCRAGATAAAAAGAAAAGCAGAGGTGGGCAGTAAAGCAACATACCCAGAGCTCAAAAGCAGGGGAATCTTTGCACACCAAAAGGTCTTTGTTTTTTTGTGTGTTAAGTAGTTTTCAGTTTTTGCTTTTTCATCCCACAGGTATTTTTTAGAGTATTGTGAATTACTCATTGAATTAATTTAAAACCAGCAGATTAACAATTTTTTTTCCTAAGTGTTGAAAATTGAGTACCTAGAATTTTGTATATTCTTTCACAGGCTCTGGTCATGGCTACTCGTCACTAAGGATCCTATGGCATGTTCTGTGAAAACCCTGGTGTAAGGACAGAGGGTGCAGGTAATTCTTTCTCACTGAATGCACTGGGTGCAAGATGGACCCCAAGTTTTTATAATTTCGTTCTGAAGGTAGTAGATAATCAAAACAATATTATTTATAAGATTAATAGAGAGTTGGTGCCCTCGAAAGGATACACTGCTATTTTGTTTATATTCTCCAGAGCACTGCTTTGTAACTTTTCTCTTACACATAGCCAAGAAATACACAAGCAGGCAAGCAGAACACACCCTGCTCCCTTATGCCATAGCAACTTGGCGGCCAGCAGCACGGCCCGTAAAAACAAGTGCTAGGTGCTGAATTTCTTTTGTGTTGAATGATTTCAAGTTAATTTATTAATCTTTTAGGACAGAAGAAACATGGCAGTGTGAGACCCCTCAGTTTGATGCAGTAAGTTATCACGTACTTTTACAGGATCTTTTAAAATGCGGATTTCTTACATTCTTCTGATACAACAAGTTTTAATGGAGTATAAGCATATATTAATAAATTATTTGGCTTCCTGTGAGTTTATAGCATGCCCTGATTAGCTGAGAAGGGAGAATATTTTAAGCAGACCTTTCGAAAAGTTGATAGTAATGAATAAATACCATATTAATATATATTACAGACCCATATGATGATATGTGATTTGGTTGATGTTATATATCTCATTAAGAGGCATATTTAATATGCAACGAAAAATGATTTACTCTCCACAAACAGGACCACAATCTTCAAGCAATAGTTGTTCATATGTCTCAATCAAAACCAATAAAAATAGATTAAAAAAAAGGGGGAGGGGGAAGAGAAAAAAAGAGAGGAAACCACGGCAGACTGACGGAAGGCTTTCTCACATAATCTCATCCTCTGTGAGTCCTTGCTCCTTCGCAGGTTGTTGGCAAGGGCAAGGGACGGCTTTGGCAACCCTCCGCTTTTAACCACCTGCGCCCCGAGGCAGGGGCTGCGGGCAGACTCCCCGCCCGCTCCCGCAATGTGCCGCCAGCTCAGAGTGGCCGCGGGCCGTCGGGCCGCCCGGCATCGCACCTCGGCGGTGCCGCCGCCGCCGCCCGCAGCCCGGCGCCGCCAGCGCGCTGCCCGGGGGCGCGCCCGGGGCACCCCCCGTGCTGTGCCGTGCCGGGCCGTGCCGGGCCGGGGTCGGCGGGCGGGCGGGCGGGGCCGGGCCCCGTGAGGTCACGGCGGCCGGGCCAATGAGCGGCGCGGCGGGCGGCGGGGTCGGGGTGTCCCTCGCGCGGCGGCCGCATGGGGAGGGCGGCGGCGGCGGGCGCGGGGCGAGCGGTCCCGGCGCGCCCCCGCCCACCCGGGGGCCGGGACTGAAGGGGCGGTGCCGCCGCCCGGGCACAGGTGCGGCGGTGTCGGCGGTGTCGGCGTCGCGGGCGGGTGCGGAGCGCCCTCCTCCCGGCGGCGCCCGGCGGGGGATGTTCCGGCCGCCGGGGGCGCGCCGCCCGTGGGAAGCGCGCTCCTAACGCCACCTGAGCGCCGCAGGGAGCGCTCGGCGCGGAGCGGGCGGTGTGGGGTCGCCGGGAAGCGGGCAGGTAGGAAGGAGGAGAAACGCCGGTTCGGGCGGGTCTGAGGGGCTTTTGTTTGCTTGTCCTCTCCTGTGTGCGCRGGTGTCGGCGGCGGGGAGCGGCGTGCGGCGCCGCCCGGGCCGGCAGCGCGGAGGGGCTCCCCGCGGGGAAAGTTGTGCGGACGGTCCCCGCTTCGAAGCGGCTGAGGAGCCGCGGGACCCTCTGTCCCCCCGAGGCGGGGGCTGAGGCTGTGGCAGCGGCGGCGGCCGCCGGAGGGCTCCGCGCACCGCGGCGGGGCTGCCGCGTTCTCCGCGGGGCTCGGAGGAGCGGCCGCTCCCGAGGGTTCCTGCGCCCCTCGGACAGCGCGGCGCGGTGCCGGCCGCCCGCCGTGCGCGCCCGTGGGTCGGTGGGGTCGGGGATCGCGGCTGCTCAGTGCGGCGTCCCGTGCTGGGGGGGCTCGCACCGGAGCCCGGAGCAGGGCTCGACGTGCCGCCGGCTGTCGGGCCGGTCCCGCCGGGGCGGTGAGGAGTGCGCGGCGGTGCGCGGCTTTCCCCCGGCACGTCGCTGACAGTCCCCCCGACTGCGCGCGGTGTCCGCTCCCCTCTGGATCAAACGAGGTTCCTCGGGACTGCGCACGGGAGCGCGGGCTATCGTGCGGCCGGAGTTCGGGAAGGCATCGGTGGTAGGGTGTGCGCTGCCAGCGCACCCACAGGAGTGTCTGAAGCAGAGCGCAAGTGTTTACTTAAAACCAGAACTAGCCGTATTCCCTTCGCTGTATAAGTCTCGGGGCAGAGAAACCCAAATGGACTCGTGTGCATGGCTATGGATCCGCCTGTGTGGGTTTTCTTACTGATTAATTGGCTTCTGATTGTCTGGGATTACTTTTGAAAAACGCAAATCCTAGCTAATATCTGTGCTGACCATATATAGAAGTAGTCGCAGACAGAAGAACTATAACTTCAATATTGCTGACACAGGTCGAGGAACTTTAAAAACAGCAAGCAAAAACTGGGATATGTCCTGAGGATGTTTTTGTCCAAGTGATATATTTTCCTGTGTTTGCATCCTACATTGACTGAATTATTCATACTTTATTTTTGTTTGTTTGTTTACCTTCCTATACACTTCAAAGTTAGTGAATGATATATTRATTTTATTTTGTCTGCCTCTATTTAATCTGGCAGTGTTTGGTTTGCTTACTTGTGTTGGACCAGGACTGCAGTAGGGAACGCTGCTTTTTCCGGAATGGAAGCCTGGTTTGGTGGCKTTCAGAAACGTGCCTCAGCTTGGAAGTGAGTAGGTCGCTCATACAGCAGCAATTTTCCGTGGCATGGAAGAGGTATTGTAGGGTTTTCTGATGTGTTCTGTGCTCTCTTTAAAAAAAAAAAAAAAAAGTTTGAGGTTTGTTGTTTGGTTTTTTTGTTTTTTATTTTGATAATAGTTCTGCTATTACCAGAAGCTTTTATGTATACATTATTGCCCTGTGGAGCAACGTGAAGACTACATTTTCTAGTGCTGAATCTCATTCAATGTGCTTTTATTTTGGTGTCATGTGCATGTTAACAGGGTAACTCCAGCAACAGGGAACAAGAATCAGTTGACTTGAGCTGAAACACTGAAAACAATTCTCTTGGACTGTTTTGGATGTAGCAGTTTTGCTGGATTTTAGTAACAAAGAAATAAAATGCTCCAGGGATAATCCAGTATGAAATTCGTCTGACTTGCTGCCAGCTATATCAAAACATGGTGCAAGTTCTCTTCTTCTACTAGATACACTTTGCCATCAAACCCAGAAATTCAGTTTTGTATCCTTTCATATTTAATTCAAAAGAAATAGAACCTAACCTAATTTATTACAGAAACTGTCATGAGGTGTAAATTCATGTCATTTTCAAGTAGATGAATAGTAACTTTCTGGAGATAACTGATTGCATATTTTATATTGTATATCTGTATATTGTCAAGTGCAGTCCATTTTTCTTTCTGTTACTGAAAACAAATCCATCTCATTCATAGTAATATAGTCTGAATCCAACAGCTTATTAATTTATTTTAGAGTAGCAGTCTCAGAAGTAGGTTTTTGTAGTGAAAACTAGCCATGACCATATGAAACATTACAAACACAGTGCTCAATGGTGCCTTAAATTACCGTTCTAAGTATTAGTGTTAAGGAGTAAAATGTCTTGGTTAATTTGTAAGCTGGTCTAAAAAATTGTCGCACTTATTACACTCTTCATTCTAAACCTGTAGTAGCTGCTCTAAAACTATCCAATCTCCCTGTCTTGAATTAATATCTGGATTTTAGTCTTACTGCTATGAATGTTTTCAGGGTCAAATCCTGAAATGGTAAAGAAAATCTTGTGATGACTAATGTGCAAATTTCTTCCACATGAAGACTACAGCGTTATGGTTCTTATGTTCATATCTTCTATTCTCCCTCAGTCTTGATTGTAGCAGACAGCCTAATTGTCTACTTTGTGCCAGCAATTACTGTGCTTACGCAGTGTTATGTGACTCGAAAAGGAAGGGGTGCAAAAGGTGCTTGACACTAGGAAAACGTTTGAAGTGATCTGGATGACCTTAATTAATATTGTTCATTACCATATTACAGCTTGTTTGCCGTTAAGTGGAGATGAGACAAAGTATCTGTGCAATATTTGAAGGCAATGAAACTCTGCTCAGTGCTTGTAAACACATGGTTGCTTAATTTAGTACAAAATATGATAGAACAGTTTACTAATATTAATGGTATCCCTTGCTGTAATGGCAGATTTTCATTTAGTGAAGATGTATAATTAAGCTTTAAAATAAGGAGGAGTATGTATAAGAGTATGTGGAGGAGGATATGCAATGCCATCTCAGTATCCTTATCTGTATTTAAGTATCATAGTTTGTGAATATGTAACAGATGTTTAAATGGATCTATAAGCTTGGAATGAAAAGACAGAGCCTGGTAACACCAAAAGTTGTCTGTTTCACAAATCCATTCAACAGTGTTGCTACTTTCTCTGTGACTTCCTTCTGTGTCTTTCTTCTGTTGAAGAATATCAATTCTGCTAGACTGCACAGCTGCTGTACACGTGAAAATGTCAGAGATGCTGGGAGAGTGYCCATCACCTGCACCTCTAGAAGCACAAATTGTGTCTCCCAGTCCACCCAACAGTGTTGTAGCACATACGAGGCTATCTTGCTGATGGTGGTGGGGTGCAAAATATTATAAATAAATTTAGTATAAGCCTGGTGTGCCATGATTAGATTAAGACTTCATGCTCAGGAGTTGTTTATGTCTTATTTTTGTTTTAAGAGAGGATAAGAGCAGGCTTAAACATTTTCTACTTCTTGTGCCTTGGTTGAATGCCAGCAGAACACAACCTTGTGCATGCAAGCCTGGCTAGGAGATTCAGTGAGGGCAAAGAGAGAAGCTATTCTCCCGAATGTAAAATGTTGAAATTACTGTGCGTAAAATAGGCGAGGATGAACGATTAACCCTCTCGCATATTTTAAGTGTGTGGTTTCATGCTGGAGGCATCTGTTGGTGTAAAGGAGGGTAGGCTTAAGTGAATTTCTTTATTAAATGTTTGCAAACTGAAGGTGAAGTATTTTCTGTGGTTGGAAAGTCTTTGGCAAAACAAAAGATGTCAGTTATATTACAAATGATAAATAATCGGTTGCTGAAATGAGAGCTAGAGAAGTTTCATACTYTGCTAAATTAATCTTGATGGAGATAGTTACAGAGAAATATTTAATAATACAGCTCCAGTATGGATTATCAGAAAATGTTTTCCTGGATATGATTTGAAAATGCAGGCACTTTTCACTGCCATTACCTTTCTTTCTCTGTTTGCTGTGCTTTCATTCTAGAGTAAACAAAAACCTAACTGTTTCATTTAAAACAATTTCCTGCAAGCATATTCAGAGTCTTGTTCATTTAGCCCTGTGCAATATAGCAGTCTAGCCACAGTATCAGAGCTCTATGCAGACCAAATGTCTGATAAATTGGCTGTTCTCTGTTGTGAGCTTTAGGCCTGGTCTTGATCTCCAGGCAGTTGTGGCTGCTCTGCTAGTTTGTTGACAGTTCTTGTGGGGGTAATGAATATGGCTGGGGGGTTCAGGCTCATCCAGTTACATTCAACAAGCTGATAGACTTATGCTCTATAATTATTTCTATTTCTGTATTTCTATAATTTCTATATTTTTCCTTTCCCTTTCTGAATAAGAAAGCTATGCGATGATGTGTAAGGTTAATCCCTCACTTTATTTGGATGATGATCTGTCCTCCTGCATTCCTAGTATATCCTCATGGGAAAAAGATTACTTACGACATACAAAAGTTTATAATACAAAAAGTCAGAAATTTACTTCTTACAAATAAGTCCATAGATGACTGAGAAATTTGGAAGGAAGGGATTAAAAAAATGCTTGAAATTTTTAGGGTATGTCTCTGTGTGTACATCACTTCTCATAAAGAAAATGATCTAATCTTGGTGCTAGTGGTCGGCCAAGGGGTTTTGTACAATGTTGTTTGTCTGCTGAGCTCTAGCTGTGTTTGTGTGTAACACTTTGTCCATTACTACCTTACCTGACAGCATTACATGTACTGGAGCCAGGTCTTCTTGGACCTTTAAGGCTCAATGTAAGATATGAAGGGACACCTTTTCAGGTCAAGGGTATAAAGTTGTGACAACATACATCATCCTGCAGCCTCCTTGTTCCTCTCTCCTTCTCCTAAGCAGGAGAAGACCCTTCCATCATCTAGGATTAAAGGGTTTTGAGAAAGCTTTGCAACGTTCCTGGATGAAGGTCTGAGGTATCAGCTGTAGCATCTAAAGGAAATAAACTTGATGGTTTTGAAGGGGAAAAATGCCATCTGTCATCCACAAGGATTTATAAAAAGCCTCCATTATTTCATTATGAAATAAGTAAATTTGAGTTCTGTAATTATGTGGGTTTCTAGTAGTGGGAAATACATTATTAAGGCTGTCAAATCACACATTAAAAAAAAAATGTTACTAAATACATACTGAAGCAGCAAAGTGTTCCATTTCCTTTAGCCTTGCACTACATAGAGCCACACTATCCTTTATTCCTTTATAGGATTGAAATAATAAGTCTAGCCTTGAAAAAAAAAACAACAAAACCTTAAATACCTTGTAGCAGGTACTGGGCTACAACAAAACCAAATAATTTGGTGAGATAATAACAGTTTTGGTGTAGACAATTAATTACCTCTTTTGGTTTTGTATGACCTGGAAAACACTTACCTGTTTCATGGCTGTTAATCAGGGATGAGAATAAGCAGATCATTATCTTGAAGCAACTCAACATACTTGCATTCACTAAAAATGCCAAAGAAACGTCCCTGCAAAACACTGAAAGAACAGTGTCAAATTTGTAGAAAAAAGTATTCAGTTCCCCTTCCTTATACTAATGTAGGGGAGGTTGTCCCACAGGGTGCCGTTATGTGTGAAAGGAGACACATCCCTGTGGTCTTATGGGAATTCCTGAAACACAGCAGAGGCTGGGTCTGTCTCGAGGTATTAAGGCAGCAATGTCCATGCTGCATGTACCGAAGCATGAAATATCCATTATGCTTGCCTTTATAGCTGCAAGCTCTATATTGGTCACCTATGCAAAATCTTACTGCCTTTTTTTTTTTTTTTTTTGGCCAGAAGCCTTTTAGCACTTTCCCATGTTTCTCTAGCAAAAGTTAATAGTGCTAATTGCCACTTCTTTTATCATTAATTTCTGAATCAACACGAAGTATTGCTATAGCAACAAATCCTTTCGAACTTCACTGCAGACAATTAGTAGGAGAATTCAATCTCAATATGTAATAAGCAATAAGCACAATAGTAAGAACTATTCGAAGGATTAAGGAACTTTCTTTTCAAAAAGAAGGGGAGTAATACAAGCGCTCAAAACTGTCATGAAAGAACAGAACTTGAAAATTTTCAGCATTCTCTTTCTATTAATCATCTCCAGTCGCTGTACAAAGGTGCATAGTTGCTCTGAACAGAATAATTACAGCACACTGTGTCTCCTCGGAGATAAAATACATCATTCTGTGGAATACTCTGCAGATTTTTATCTCTGATAATAATGTTTTGACATAAACTGCTGCATCTTCTCTCAAAGGATGGTTGTTCTTCAGCCCTGACAATGCATGTGCAGGAAAACCCTAAGTGGGTTTCAGGATTAGTTGGACAGCAAATAATCCAAATTTATGAAGTGAGAATTAGATGGTGCTTTATCTCTGCTCTTCCACCAGCTGAAGCATCTTTTTCTCTTTCAATGGAATGGATTGCTATTTGCATTTTACCTTGTCATCTCTCTTGGTAACAGGCAGACAAGGGAAGTTACCCRTGTATGCACACAAAAAAATCGGGAGGTGTAAGGGGTGTGGAAGTGCCAAATACCTGAGGAACACTGGAATAAAAGGGAAAGGTCTTGCACTAGAAGTCCATGATTGATGTTATTACCTGTGATAGATTTTGAGGTAGTGAAAGCTTATAAATCTTTAGGGGGAGCTATGTTTCTAAGGATGCTGATTGCGTTGAAAAAGGTTGTGTGAGAAGAGAGTATAAGGACAGGTGAAGGCTAAGAACCAGAAAACTGTAAATTAAGGAAATGAAGATGATAGTCAAAAGAGGGGCAGTGCTTGTAGGAGGCAAGTCTGAAGGGAGTATCCTGGGAGCCTGTGACTCTTGCGTACGCACACGACAGAGAAAAGAATGGGGAACAGTAAAAGACCCAGAAAAAAATGGAACAATGTGACTCTGGGTGCTGAGGGAAGAACGTGTCTGTGGTAGACATTCTGGGAAGGATATGATAGTTTCCTGGGGAGGGAGGAAAGGTTGTTTTGCAAATTCTTCCGCCTCATGGAGTGAGTGGCTTTATAATGGTACTTCACTGGATGTCAAGGCTGCTTCTTCTGTGTATTATCAAAGTATGTTTCCTTATATGCAGTACCCCCATGACCCAGCAGACCTTCTGTGGTTACCCTGGCTGRACTGTTAGCCTTGCAGATAATAATTGGGAGGAGATAAATACTGAAAACACAATTGCACGCAGGGCCACAGCTCTGCAACTTTCTCTTGTCAGAGCACCTCTTCTTGGAGAGCCCTTCAGAGCCCTCTACATAATGTCAAATTCACCATTTTTAAGCAAAGTTTTAAATTCCTCTTCAAGTTGTATCTGTTGGATCTTCATTTTATTAGTGTAGTGATGTGGCTTTGTTAACTGGAAMATCTTAAAGAAAATTCTGCAATAAAGGCTAAAAGAGCATTACAAAGACAACAGTGAAGAAATGCTGAGTGTCTTCTAGGATTTTTAGAAGACAAATGATCCCTGGAATATTTATATATGTAAATATTGTTCCAAAATATCTATTACAGAAAGCATCTCCCAAGGAGGAAAGTCAGTTTAGCAGTGTCTCATAAGGAGAGATGGAAAAAAAGAATTGGGGTCCTATCTTGGGCTTGGAGCTGCTGAGATAAATTCAAAGAGACTTAAATCTAGTTAGGATACTAGCAGGGGAGAGTTCTTGATTTCAAATGTCTTTGTGTTCTTTTTCTGATCAAGGTTTTGTATAAAATTGTCTCGTATTTTCTGTGGAAAGAGATGGAAAAAAAATCACTCTTAAGAAAAAAGGACACCGATTTTCTCTGGAAGACAGAAAAAAATTGATCTCTACAGTCTGGATGCCATGTAAAAAAGCTAACAAAGAATGACTTTAGAACAAACACGGATGCAAGGTCTACTTTGAAGCAAATATGTGTGAAAGAGAAGCTTACAGGACTGCAACTTGAGGGGTAAAAGATTGTGCTGTAGAAAATAGTTGCTAAAAATACTACTATACAATGCAAAGGGAACTAATATAAATAGAAAAGCAATGAGAATAATTTGTAGCTCCCATTTCTGGAAACTGCAGTTCAATAGCTACTGGCTGGTGATGATGTTTTAGGCAGATGTATTGGTCCTCCTTTTCCTTGGTGTTAAACTGCAGTGTGATAGGGGGATACATCAACAAGTCTGAAAAGAGTGTCTGACTTTCCTGTTGATAGACAATCATAGGTATGTGCCTTGGATTGTCAGGTTTTTCCTTTTCAGTCATACATGCAGTTTTCACTGGAAAAGCATAATGCCTATGAAGACTTTCAAATAAGAATACAAGTGATTGCTAGTTTTCCTGCTGTTCCATATCTCCATTCAAAAAATTTGGTTGTTTTGTGGAAGCAAGTATATGGAAGGTGAAGATGAACTGCGCTTTTCAGAAGCAGCAGACGGTGTTTATACTGCTCACTACTGAGTCAGTAATTTTCATTCTCACTCAACTCAATGAAAGCTGTGTTTGTTTGCCAAAGGGAATGCTAAAGAGGCAAAAATGTGCAAAGCAATATTGAAAAAAGGTTTATTGGGTTCATGTGGCCGGATTTTGGTAGCAGGGGGACTGCAAGGGCAGGCCCTGTGTGAAACTGCTAGAAATTTCTCTTATGCCTGATAAAGCCAGTGCCAGACATCTTGAAGATAGTCCCAGTGATGGCCAAGGCTGAGCCCATTGGTGTTGGTGGCAGCACCTCTGGGATAACACATTCAAGAAGGGAAAAAAGTTACTGTGCAGGACAACAACTCTGCAGATGCCAAGGTCAGTGAAGAAGGAGGGGGAGAGCAGACTCCCCAGCAGCCTGCGGTGAAGCAGCTGTCCTGCTGCAGCTTGTGGAGGCCCATGGCAGAGCGGATACCCACCTGCAGCCCACGGAGGAAACCCATGCCAGAGCAGGTGGATGCTTGAAGGATACTATGACTCTGTGAAGCTCATGCTAGACCATGTTTCTGGCAGGATCTGTGGACCCGTGGAGAGAGGAGCCCATGCTGGAGGAGGTTTTCTGTCACGAAAACCTGGATCAGTTTTGCTTGTGACCCTGCAAGGGACAATTGAAGCGGTTCATGAAGAACTGGGAAGGACTCAGTTTGGAGAAGATGGTAGAGGAGGTAGATCTGGAAGGAACCCCATGCTGGAACAGGGCAAACAGTGTTAGCAATTCTCCCCCCCGATGAGAAAGGTGTGTTATAGGCAATGTGTAATGAACTGACTGCAGACCCTATTCAGGGGGGAAAGGTGTTTTTAAGATTTTGGTTTAATTCTCATTATCCTACTCCAGTTTTGACAGGGAAAATTTTCCGACTTACTGCCAAAATGGAGTCTGTTTTGCCCATGATTTCAATCAGTGAGCAATCTCTTCCTGCCCTTATCTTGAGCCTGAGCCATTTGCTGTATTTTCTTTCCTCTGTTCAGTTGAGGAGGGGAGTGATAGGGCAGCTTTTTGGGCGTCTAGTGTCCAGCCAGGGTCAACAAAAGGTTTATAAATACAGCAATAGGTTTGTTCATTCATGAAAAATGGTAGGAGGTTTAAAAAAAAAAAAAAAAGAAAAAAGTGGGTTTAATATATAAAAATCTTACAGTTAGTCTTTAAAAACTGCCTAAGATGTGATAGTTTTCTGCTGCAATGTCTCTAGGAATTTTGGATTTTCTTTTGCAGTGATGTTAGTTTAAATTCTATCTGCTCTAGATGGAAGTGTTCAAGCTAAGTTACTAATTTGTATTAATTTGGACACAAAACTGTTGTGGTTCATTCTTTAATGTCCAAAGTCTTTGGGAACCAGTGAGTTTTTTGTGTTAGATATCCAAGTTTTAGATTCATATCCAGTGATCAAAAATATTGGATGTTTATTTTCCTGGTGAAAAGTTCATTGAAGCATTCATTCAAATCTAATTTTCATTATTACGATTCTGAAGCTTGTATTTTATATGAGGTATGTTTCTCTTAAGCACAACGTAAGTGATCCATTGTTAAAGCCACATTTTTACAAGCTGCATAGAAGAGACCTTTAAAACTATTTACCTTTCCATCCAGTTGGGGGAAGAAAAATGTCATTTGTCATATTCACTTCTGCATTCATTGTGATGTATTGAAGCTGAACAGATAACATGATTTTTAGTATCATTATAGTGTATATTATTCTTCTCTCGTGTCTCCTCCCCAGTTAGCAATGTTAAGTTGTTAAATGAAAATTGTGCTTCTGGAAAGATACTTTTTTCAAGAGTCTTTGAAATCCATGCTAGGCAAGCATGGATTTAGTTTTGTAGATTTGTATTAAACACTTTTTTATATTAGGTTGGGAAAAAAATTAACTAGGTTGGAAAAAAATGAAAGGACTTTCAGCCACCCATTTAAGTAAGTGCATGTTGAGTCTGACATCTAGAAGTGTGGTTCTGTAAATAGGTACTTGGAGTGCAGGACTTGTGTGAAGCATTGCGTGCTGAAGCTTTTCTGGGCACTGAAATCTGCTGCTGATGTAAACTGCCAGGATCAGCTCTTGAATTATGGTTATGGTAAAACCAAACTTTTAAATATCTGAAACAGAAGAATGAAGATTATGTGACTCTTTTAGGCTGACAGCAACAATCAGGAGAAAAACAAATACAATCTCAAGTTAGCTTCAAGTTAACTTGAAATAAAATAGTAGAAGAAAAAGCTCATCTCACCTAATTTCTTTCCCACAGTTTTAGCACATATACACAATTTTAACTTGCTGTCATATTTGCAAGTTAAGAAAATGGAGTTTCAAAGATGAATACAATCAGATATGRTGTTTCCAAGAGGAAAATATTGGAATTGAAACAATTTTAAAGTACTGACTACTTTTTAATGTAGCTAAATGTCTAATATCTAGCAACCTGCTAGTATTGACATGCAGAGGTCTTATTCTTGTTACATCAGTTTGAAACTTTCCATGGTACACTGAGTCATAAGGTGGTCAGTATCCTTCTCTGTGTCAGATATCATCAACTTTTTTCACTTGATATGTTGTTGCTTGGTGCATTTGTTTGTTTCTAGGAATAATGCATTCCTTTTACAACAACTGTACAGTCTTGCTTCTGCTTCTCTTAAATTTCACTGTCATTACTGTTTTTATAAAAGGTAAGAAGAGCAAAAATTCCTTTAAAAACCAACAAACAACACCCTCCCCCCCAAAAACCCCAAACAAACAAAAACCAAACACAAACTCAAAATCTTATTATTCTGATTTTATCAGATGGGAACATTTCCTTGATATGGCTCACATAATGGGATGGCTAATAATTTATTTGCATTGTATATTGATTTATGTAACAAGAAGACTGGAATACTGAGCACACTTGGGTTGTAGCCTTTTGTGGTTGTGTGACTTGCATGACTCTGGTTCTGCTTTCTGATTCTAGTTGGAATTGGGTGTTGCAAGGTCATTGATGAGAGCGTTTCTGAATCTTAATGTTAGACATACCAAAAACCTGGTTTTCCGGAGTGGTCCTTTGAATTACTCAGATTCATCTTTTTTCAATTGACCGTGTGTGTGAAGCTGTGGTCATGTTGCTTTGTAGCCTYAGCAGCTATTTTCCATTCTATATTTTTTTTTTTACTACAGTAAAAATAACCTTTGATGGCCTTTCACTTGGTTTTTCAATTGGTAATGCTGCTGCTCCCGATCTGAGAGTAAACAAAGGCAAGGCTTTGTGAACTCATTGGTAACTGGCTTGAATCTGCAATGTTAACTTATTAATTTAATTTCTGCATGGATTGTGGAAAGTCTTGCACCTAACCCATGCCTGGGGAATGTAATATAATTACCATACTGTTTTTGACAGAAGTCCTAAAAAGAAACATTTCCATAAGGAATTTCAGAATTCTAATTATTGAGATGGTAGGTTATGCTTGGGCCTGAATGTATTTACTAGAAAACTGTAGTGCTGATATTCCCTTTTACTCTCCTCTTTCCCTCCCTTTCCCCCTCCCCCAATCTTTGATGCCAAGTGTCCTGGATTATTAATGCTTAAGAGCAATGAGTAAATGCAGAAAAGGTTCGCTAATCATGTTTGGCTATCTTATGCAGGAGGTTAAACTCAAAAGCTACAACATAAAGAGGACACACTATAGAAGTGTTCTTATGTTTCGTAGTTATATGTCTACACCATCTGACTGCTTCTATCTTACCTAAAAATATGGGGTGACACCTAGCACTGTTAAGCTAAAGGTTGGGTTTTCTTTTTGTTTTGGATTTGAACAAATTGAGGTTTCACTTCAGCCTGTATTTCACTTTCTCTTACTTTTTTTTTAAGCTCAGACAATGAAAAGCGTAGGTTTTTTCTGCTTGGTTTTACTTGTGTATTTTCTTTATAATTTTTTTGAATTTTCCATTTTTTTCTACCAAAGATATTACCCTGTCTTAGTTTAATTGGAACAGAAATGTGAATTCTAGAAATATGTGTGAAGTTGGTCTTGTTTTAGCGTATGATGTGCTTGGATTGTACGTGTGCAAAATATACTTCAAGGTCTGTCCTAATCAACTTAAGAAAAATAAATTGAAATAAATATCCCCAAACTATTTGCAGCAGTTAAATTATATTAATTTAAATGAGATTAAAGCTATAATATGTGCAGCTATTTTCATATGAAGATAAGCTTAAGCAATATTCTTCCTCTGATCCTAGTTCAGAGTAACAGACAGACCAGAACCTTTCATTTGAGGATTATAACTTCCCGTTTGAATTTCTAGTCTTGTCTTTTTTTCCTTCTGTTCTCTAACTGTATTTAATTTTTCCAAATATTCTTGTTTGTATGTTATTTAAAAGTTTAGTTCTGATGCAGTGACCATCTATATATTAAGACTTTAGTTGTGAGACTCATGGAACTGGAATAAATATTTTAAATAGGTAATTATGTACAAAATCCTAAGAAGAGAGGTTGTTGTTCATAGCCTTGGGCAGGAAGTTTTGGTTTTGATTGTGGTTGTCAATAGATCTCAAATGGGGAGAAAAATATGGATCATTGGAGAAACTTGAGTGAAGTGGCACGCATGGAATAGAGTTGAGGTTCTACAGAATAAATCCCAGTTGTATTGTGCATGTGAAGGTAAGAAAGTCATATTTTGAATCAACCTGTAAGAGTGAAAGATCTGTGATATAGTATTGCTGCATTAGTAATAGAACTAATGATGCATTTGTGTTGTTTTGGCACTTTAGCTTTTCAATAATATTTGGGCAGAGCTGAGAGAGCTGACTGAGAGCTGAGTAATACATAGAACAAAAACATGAGCAGCTAGTGACTCTTTCTAGTAAGCTGTTGAAAACTGCTTCGGGTTTCAATGATATTAATAGGTTATTTGACTGCATTATTTAGTAGCAAGGCTTTACCTGGCTGCTAAATTCTTACTATCTGAATTTAGTGAAATGTCACATCCACTGGGATACTGTGTAAATACATGAAAATGGCTTCAGCAAAATTGTAGTGCAGAATGCTTTAAAATGGATAAATGACTGTATGTTAAAGTTTTATTCAGTCAATTACGCGTAGCAAAATAGTTATGGAGTGTTTGCTAGCCATCTGAACTTTACCTAAATTGATGGTCATATAAAGTTAACGAAAACTTCAGATATGGGCAAAGAAAAGGTCATTGAAATAAGGAAGTTATGTTCATGAGTCTGTGCTGTCATCACAAGATGATACGAAATTGAATGTGCACAGTATGTTAGACTGAAAGGCTAGTTTTACTTCTGCAGTTGTAAATGTGGTGTGCAAGCAGCCATAGAAATATATTGTGACATTTTATCCCGAGGAGCTTAATGTAAAGAAATATGGGCTAGGATCAGAGTGGTTATGAATTAGCCACATCTCGTTAGCTCACATTTACTTATATCAATTTGTAGCTGCTCTGAAGTCATCTACAGAATATCAGCTGTATGCACTTAGCTTCTGCACCCCTGTGACTTTTGAATAACTGCAGGAGAAGGTCTTTAGGCCTCTTGGAAAAAAAAAAATTAAGCACTATGTAAGCGGACCTGTGTACCAGCTGCTTTGTTTTCCTTTTGCACACCCTTGGTGTTACACACTTTTGGTTCCTTCTGTATTGTTTGTTGCTCTTTCTGAGATGAAAGTCACTGAAAACGTCAGCTGAGTGTTGCAGTTTCCATACTGGAAAAGCAAGTGTGTAAGTAGTGAATTGTGAATTCTCCTGTTGGTACTTAGAAGCTTTAACTGGCAATCCTGTATTTCAGGAGTTCCTTGAAATTGTTGTAATGAGACTTGGGCTGAAATGCTCAAAACTTTGTATGCTACAAAGTGACTTTATTGCATAACAGCTTCAATAAGAAACGTGAAGGAAAGAAGTCTGGCCGGAGGAATTTGTTTACTCTTCTGACAAAGCCTATAAAAATTACTCAGCTAGCTACAGTCAAGGGAACTTACCTGATTTTTCAGGCATGACCAATGAATCTCTGCAGTTCCACAACAGCTATATTACTACCTCAGAAAACTTTTAAGCTCTCTATCTTAGACAGCAGATGGACGTGATACTGTCTAATTATCACTGAGTCAGTGCTACAGGATCTCCCCTCTGCTGTTTCTGTTAATCCTCTATGTTTAGTTAAGATTCAGAGAAAGGAGATGAGGACAGTTACCCTACTGCAGAGACAGCCTGGCCGCACAAGAGAGTTTAAAGTTTAGAGTGACTCTAGTCAGTGAGGAGGAGGAATTGGGGAAGTTTAAGTTTCTGTCACTCATAGATCTGAAGTGCAGTGCTTACAAACTTTGGCATTACCATGGAAAATCTAGACAAATAGTTTCCACGAGACAATGCAGGTTGTCTGATAGTGAGGTATGGGAACCTGGAGGCAATGGCAGGCATGAGATAATGGGAAGTGGTGCTGAAATAGTTACCTAGCATGTGTTCCTGACTTGGACATGTATAAGTATTCGCGCAGGCGCTGCTCAATGATGGAGAAATGTCGAGATTTGGCTCCTGGAATTCTTTGTATGTAATCTTAACATGACTCTGTCATGGTAGGATGCAGCTATATCCCAAGGTGCTTGTGAGTTTGTAAACTGCTGCTTACTAATGAATCATCAAGGATTTCACTTTTTTGTCCCCTGAAAAATGGAGCTGGTAATCTGCTTCAACAAAAAACTCCGCCCCCCCCCAAAAAAAAAAAAAAATTGCTATATTCTATGGCAGTTAATTCCATGAGACACTGACCCTGATGTGGGTCACGTTTGTGTTTTTTTTCTGGGTGTTTAGCTAGAGGAAATAGTTTGGAAGTGTGTTTTCAGTTTCCCAGCCACCTGTTAAAGCTTTCTTTCTTGAAACTGTTTGTTATTTCTGAGGCTGCTGTATATTTCTTGCTAAACTGTAAGGCTGTAGTAGTCAAATATTTCCATGAGCTGGGTTGCTGAAAAATCATTTGGTGACAAATGTAAGTCAGTACTGCTATGTGTCAGTATAGCRGGTGTGTTTCACCATTGATGTGAACTACAAGCAGAACCATAAGCAAGTCACAGGAGAGAAGCAAATTGTGTATGTTGGACAAAAAATGAGTGAGTATGGGTGGCCGTGGACTAAGGCATTTGGGAACTCTTGTATGGGGAATTAGGTAGATTTAGCAGTGCTCTTCTGCCCAATTGGTCTTGCCAGAATCAGGGTGTAAAGAATTCCTCTGTATGCTCGCACAAATTGATTCCCCTTTTTTTTTTTTATCTGTTTGTGACTCTGCTCTGTTTAAAATGAATTCCTGTGCTTAGCCTCAGTTGCAGACCACTTCTCCACCAGAAGCACAGTAGTCTGGCAAGCCTGCAGAAAGGGTGAGAACATGGACAGCAGTTGCCAGACCATCACAATACATTAATTTTACCTTAATTATTCTTTCGCCCATGATTAGTACAGGTCGTTTTTGCCTGGTCACATTGCAGATCATGCTGAAAATTGTACAGTAACAAGGACAATTCCTCTGAGTCATTTTGACTCCGTGGCTTAAATAATCATTGCTTAAACACAGTAAGGAAAGTGTTTATCTTGAAAATGTTTCCAAGAAGTCCTAATCCCCTTTTGAGGTAAATGGAAGAGTTTCTGCTATAATATTACTTGTAACTGTAGAAAGCAATTAGGTTGAATACTGAAAAGGAACTAGAAAGGGTAGTTGTTCTGCTTTCTCAGCAAGTACAGTGAAAAGATTCCTTTGAATTGGGGAGATTTGCTCTTTAACTCAAGGGCTGAGTGGAACATCTTCACAGATATGAGTTGCTCAGGCAAAAAATGTGTTCTCAGGAGAAGACTTCGGACCAGAGATGCCTAGAAACAGTCCAGCTCAGTGCCTGCACATCCATAAAACTCTTCGCTTAATAAGAAGGGGGGGAATCATCAACTTAGGATAGATCGTTCATTTGCTCTAAGGAGTTTTGAACATTTCTTGTTTCCCCAGGGACTGCCCCAACATACAACTCTTCCCGCTTGCGTTGCTTGTAGATCATGATTATATTTTGTGTAACCAGTTAGCATACCCCTGAACAAGAACTGTAGCCTTGCTGTCACATCCCTCTTTGTTTCTTAGCAAGCATCCCTCTTTCTGTCTTAATTGCCAGGCAGATGTTTTCTTTCCCCGTGTACTTCATATCATGTGGTATAGCTTCAACAGGAAGGTCCAGTGCCTGTGTCTCATGAAGGGAAGAGCTGCGTGTGAGTGACTTGGGAGGTGGCTGCYCTGTAGCTGCATCCACTGCTGCCACTACGTAGACCACTGAGCAGCCTTCGAAGAATCAGGCTTTGTTCTGGGCTTTTCAGGTGAACTGAAGTAACCGCTGCTTTGCCTGAAAGCTATAAAATGCAGAAATCCCGGAGCTACCTCAGGAGCAGCTGGGCTGTCTGTCAAGCAAGGACAGGAGCACAGCTGGGGCTGATAGTCTGTCTCTGTACCTTGTTCCTGTTCATCATTCAAAACCTTTGGAGAAAAGCCCTGCCAAGGAGAACGATAAAGTCTCAAATTTAAGTGTGTCTTTGGGAAGTCAGAAATGTATGCTTGAACCCATGGGTTCGGTTCTGGGCTGGCTCTGAGGATACTGTTGTAAACTTTGTGCATGGGCTTTTCTTTCAAACATAAGTTTGTATTTACATGACTTTTCCTTTCTGTTTGAGTGTAATGTTTTTGCTTGACAGAAAATGATTCAGTTTGCTCTTCGTTTTGCCATTGAAAAAGTCTTGAACAATAGTAATTTGGGTTGAACCCAATGAATGGCAAAATCAATTGCATCTGCTGGCTTTACAGTTTCAAAAGATTTATACTTCTGGGTTTCTTTTGTGTTTATATCAGAAACTTTGAAAGAATTAAAAGTTGAGTCACTCCAAGACATAAAGCAAAGCAAATTATTTGTTGACTAAATTCACAGCAAAAAAATATTAGAAAACCCCAAACCAACGGTGCAAACCCCTTCATGTGTAGTTGTGGTAGAGATTATACTCCTGGAAATTGTTTACTGGCACCTTCTTTCAGGAGTAATGACTAAATACATAAGTGTATGTGTACGTAAGCACAGTTCTGCAACTCCTACTTGTAGGAGTCTGGCAGGACCTTCCATAAATGGTAACTGCTCTTCAGTTTTAAATACATGTACATAGATGTAATATGTCTTTAGAAGCTCAAAATTCCGTTCTTGTTGTCATGTATAATTATGTGAGAGGTTTTTTTGCTCATAGGACCAGATGATAGCTTTCTTGCAGTAATGAGCAAGTGAGAGTAGGAAGAGCTCTTTTCATTGAGTCCTATGTAATTACTTTTAAAATGATGGAATGAGTCAAGGCTAAGTTATCTGGGCACGTATGCATACTTAGAGGTTAGTATAGGTACAGTAATTGCATTTCTTAGATAATTTTCTTATTCTTTTTATGTAAATGTTTGCAAGAACATGACACTTGCATTCAGTAATAACTTCCTATCACTAGGCAAAAAATTAACAACAGAAAGCTCTCTCTGCTATACTTAATTCCATACACAAAGTACTTGACAAATTTGGCCGCAGAAGCTGTTCCACTCTCTCGTGTACATATATTCTTCATTGCCTTGATATCTCAGGGAATTTTGTTCTTGTGTGGAAGTAAACAAAAATGTTCCATCTGCTATTTTAAGCAACAAGTGGAAACTTTCATGGGTGAAACAAAGTGTTGAAATGTAAACTTAAACAGCTTTCAAGTTTAAGTTCAATTTTGAGGTTATAAGCTGCTTTTGTAAGACTTCACTGTAGCTTCATTGCTTCTTACAGATGCATGATTTTGCATGACTGTAAAACACTGTTAGTGTTTCCCTGAGGTAACAGGAGGGAGAGAAGACTTGTCTGAGAAGACTGAGGAGCTGGAAACCTTCACTAGTCCATTTGAAGTCTCTGTTGGCTTCTGTAGTGGAAATCAACTAATAAAGAAAGCATTTGACTAAACCCTGTGCCTGTCTGATGTGCTTTTCTTCATCTTCACCTGCTTTTTGGTCTCTTCTATATGCTTTGTACACTGAGTCTAGAAGAACTCTGGTCTTGCCAAAACCGCTCTTTAGGTGCTATAAACATATCCTTTTGTATATATCCTCAGATTTTTGCAGGATCTTGTCTTGTATTACCTGCTGTCAAAATAGAAGTTGTAACTACTGATGTGCCTCTTCTGATGTCCTGTTTTCGATTTGCATTTAACTGAAGGTGCCTGCAATTGCATGTCACATTTAGTATGCTGCTCTGCTACAGAGATAACAGCCAAGTAGAGATACTAATCCGTGGTATGAGAGTCATAAAATAATCATACGAAACTCATAATAACCCCGATTTGTCACTTTGGAAACTGAATAGCCTTTTCTGGGGTGCCAGTGTAGTTCTCTAAGAAATAAGTTGAATATAATTTTGATCATCAGATGCTTGATTGAGATGAATGAAGATGGAATTGATACAAATGTTATGCTTGAGGGAAATATGTGCTGAATTCTTCCTCTATAAGAGCCATAAGAAATTAATTAATTCACTTCTATAGAACGAGGGTCCAATTAAATTTTTTTGTTGGACTTAATTTTTTTTCTTGATATTCATATAAAAAACCTCAAGAGGAAGAGCTAGTAGGTCTTACTGTGCAGGTATATAAGCATTGTTAGTGCAGTTTCAACTTCTTACATATTTCAGGTTTGCAGCATCTGAGTAAAACATAAAATAGAATGGTGTGGTCTTTGGGGTTTGTTTGTTTTGGTTTTGTYGTTAACATAATTTTAATCTGTCTGAGAGAAGTGTTTAACTTTTATAAAATTATCTTTTTACTTTGCTGTTTTGAACTCTGAAGGCATGATGGACTGCAAGGCAAGAATACCTAGGTTAAAGTTCAGTCTATTTTCAGCCCAGTACTAGTACCAGTACTAGGGCAGCCTGAATAAAAACATTCAATGTTTTGAGACACTCCCACTTTAATATAGTTGGAATTTTCTGTCATGGACCTTTTCTCTTTAATTCTCCTGCTTCTTTGAATTCTTTTTAAATACCTTTTGCAAAAGTGAAAACCTGCACCAGGTGAGCTGAAGATTTATTGGCTTAAATTGTTTTTGTCTTGCAGAGCTATATTAAACAATATAYGTTTTTATTATTAGCAAAACCCATCTTGAGTTGGAGCAAATAGGAAACATAATCTGAGCAGTATACTTAGTCTGCAGAAGGTGTATCAACAAATACTGACAAATGGTATGTTTTAATAATCCATTCTGATATGTACTTGTGAAATTGCTGATACTGTTGTCATTGCAATAAGGTTTTTTTATGAACCTACATGACATAGGTATGAAACCATAGTATTATCTCATTCTAGTTTCCAAACTGGACTAAATTATACTATAATCATAATTATGCTAGTAATACCCCGTGTATGTTGAGGAGATGAAAAGGTAGCATGCAGGAGGAATGCTGTTGCTGTTGGTATGGTTGAAGCACAAAGCTTTCTGGTACATCTGAACCTTTAAAATCTACAAGGATGACCTCACTTGTTCCTGAAGCATAGCAGTCTCTGAGGCGACACACAGGACATGTAAAAATCTCACGTATGCCATATGACAGTTTAGGGTAGGAGAGGATGCATTTAAACTGCAAACATGATACAGTTTTCTAAATTGAAATTTTGGTGCCAACTCAAGCTTAAGGCTTATCTTTATGAAGGTCATCAGAGGTCTAGTTAGAAATGAACAAAGAATTGGTTTTGAAAGTATAACTTAAAAGTTTCCACCTCTGTAATTGTTCTCACTAACAGGCTTGTGGGTTTTTGTTGCAGTAATGACACCCCTGAATAGTGATTTCCATAAAGAGACCATTCCATGTACACTCCTCGTTTCTCTTCCCCTGAAATATCTGCCTAATGGAAAATAYAGAGTTTTTTGTTGCCCTACCAAGGCTGTTGCTGACATGAGAATTTGGCACACCTTTTTGCACGGTGTGAAGTACCTAGCTTATTTTTAATGTATGATGTTTTGCATAATTATGCTTCATCAATATATTAATTTGTTAAACACTGTGAAATGCTATGAAAGCATTCAAGCTTTCATATATCTCTTTAAAAAAGTGCTAGTTGAATGACATAATTCACAGGTGCGATATTGTAAACTCAGTGAGACACTTCTGTCCGCTGTATGTGTGCTGTTCTCCTTAGGACTGGATGAAAGTGTCTTCACATAGGTGGTATTGCTTGTTAATATACATTAGAAAAGAGCTGGAGATTTTTCTTCAGCATTTCCCTACTCATATATGTTTCTCTTGTTTCGTTACTGAACAGTGATATTGATGTTGTTTTTTCTACAAAATATTTTTATTCGACATGAGTACCACTGTTTTTCCTCCTTGACTACGGTAGACTAGTTCTTTTATTCTCCTGAAAGCATAAATGAAAGTTACATCGCCATATGGTAATCTTTACATGTATGCACATCTATCTTAAACTATTAGTGTACTTTGCACTTAATTTCCTGTGTTTTTTTCTTGAAAAATTGCATAGTTTCAAACTGCGTATTTCCTTTAAAATATATACCCATGAATAGAAAATGTGAACATAATTTTTGAGAAATAAAATACAGTAAATTGAGAAGACAGGTTTGGTTTGGTGTTTTTTTAGTTTTCTMATAGAAAAATAAATCTAATTTTTTTTTATTTATGCTTTTATCTTACTGTATTAGTTTCCTGTGAAATAATAGACATTCCACTTTCAGATATTCATGAGAAAACTTGAAAATACTGACTGTAATCGAAGCCTCTGAGTAAGACTGTGGCCAACATGTGGAACTACCTCCAAAGGTGCTTCTATGGGTTTGTTTTGTTTGTTTGAAATTATGTTGACATTTAGTGCTCATAGAAGTAATTTTAAGGTGGTACTTTCAATTTATGGATGATCTTTAAAAGATACATTTAGGACATGTTTCATTTGTTGCTTAGAAGGCAAAGAAGGTATTTGCAGGTTTTGCTTGTTTGTTTAGTGCCTCCAATTGTGTTTATGGTCTAATATAAATTTAATCAAATTTCTTGGTCTGAAATACCTCTCAGAATAAATGAAATTTACAACTTATTCTGAAATTTTGTAGAGAAAGGAATAGGCATGTTTAATCAGAAAACATGAAAATAAATGAGGTCAGTTTAATTGAGATTGACATTTTAATCTCTGTCTGAGTAACTGTGGTATATTATGAGGGTTGCTGCACTGCCTCACATAGTGGCTTTTATCTGTATAATGCGTGGCAGTTGTTAACGTATGTTGTATCCTCACTTGCTCAGAAATCAAAGCTGACCCAAAGTAAAATGTATCTGCCATTTTCTAAAAAGTGCTCATTTTGCAAAAATTAGTTCTTCATTTGGTTTTTAAATTAATCTCAGAAGTGAATTGAACAATGATGAATTCAATTAATCCACACTGTGCTTATGTAGAGTACCTAAGGCACGCTACGGCAAAGTTTGCCAGTCAGTGGGCTTAGCTTTCAGCCATGGGAGGGTGCAGATCCCTACTCCCCCCSCTCTTTCAGTATATTTTAATTTTACTGTTCCTTTGAATAATTCTGCTTTATTCCAGTGTTTTTAGTCTCTAGAGAGAGACTATGCAACAGAAGAAATGAGCACCTAAAGTGTAGCTCCAAATTCAGGAATTTCTATCTAAATAAATTTTTACCTTGCTGGTTAACCGGTAGAGTTAAAAAATGTCTTGACACTCTAATATTTCTGCCACAATACAGGGAAAAGTGAAACAGCATGTGGAAGGCTGTATACCCACTAGTACCAAGTGATTTGGGAAAGGGAGGGGTAAAAAAGTCCAATGTTGCCTGCAGTGCATGGAAGTGAACTGGAAAAAAAATAAAAGCACTAGGAAGTTTTCTGACTGTTGGCCTTTCTCTGTGAATTGGACAGCATTACTTCCCTTGACTCCTTCAGACATACTAAAGGCACAGTCACCTCTGAGATTCTTGACTGCCCTGGTAAGGACTTAAAAAGAGCTGGCTGGGACTGGTGCTGGGAAGTGAGCCCAGGCTGTGCAGCCAAGAAAGGAAGGAAGGTCACACAAAGGGAAAACGTGTGAGGAGTCTGAGGACCCGATTACCTGCCGGAGGAAGAAGACGTACAATCAGTCTTCTGTAGCTGCCCACAATGTTGAAAGCTATTCCTCTGATGGGAGGTACCATATGTGCACAGACTGGAAGGCAGCAGAAGCAGCAGTGCTTTTGTAGTCTGTTAGTGCTTGCTGGGGAGGGGGAGAACAGCATCTGGTCCTTGCTTCCAAGACAGGTTATACATTATTTCTGGTGAGTCCTAATATAAAATGAGTAAGCAGTCCCAGAAGCAAAGAATGGAAGTTGGGAATGTGCTCATCTCTTTATTGCATTAACTACATTACCAATAAAGCATATGCTAAATAGATTAAGAAAAGGATGCCATCTCAAAAGGGCTCTTCAAAAAGAAGCCTCTCTGTCTCTTCAGTGCTTAAAATAATTTTTGTTAATGATCTAGAAACAAAGATGAAATCATTGACTATTACACTGTCTACACATTTTATCAAAACAGGAAACAACTATGATGATGAAATCAAAGGAGTTTCACAGTTGAAGTAGCCAATTTCTAATATTGAGGAAGTCAGACAGACCCCAGTCATAGGACTGGGAATCACAGTCTGAAACCCTTGGACTTTGAAAGGGTCGTTGTCCCCTAGGTGGTGCTGTAGAAAAAAAAAGATTGTGATTTTTGTATATTCATTATATATATATGTATGATAATGTAGGTGTACCTGTGTGTATATATGTAAAAAACCTGGTTGAGGTCAGAGAGGCTGACCCTAGATACTTTTATTATTTGTATTGAAAACAAAAGTTAAGGAATGAGGAGGTAAACATTGAAAAGAGCAAATGTTCAAGAAGTTAGGAGAAATGTCTCTGGAAAAAAAAAAAMCCCACAAAACAAAACTTCAGAGTTCAGTTTGCTAACCAAATCAAAAATTGGAAGCTAACGCAATAATGGCCCAGAGGCATTTTGAAAACAGAGAGCCGAGTATTAAAGCAATCTCCTCTCTAATGCTGTGATCAGATGCAGGATGACTGAGAGCAAGGTCCAGATTTTAGCAACAGCAGAGACAAGGTATCAGAACCAGTGGAGGTTCTCCAGCCCCCAGTGCTCCTTCATCATGCGTCTGTGCTGTGCCGACAAGCCTTCTCTGGCAAGCTAGCAGACCTAAATACAGCAGTTTAAATGACTGATGTGCGAATGGCAACATACAGGAGATCAGGAAAAAAATCTGTGTTTAGATAGAATGCCTTCTGAGCTTAAATTTGGTTATATGCTGTTATACCTCAAAGGACTGTTCTTGATGTTTTATGGTTAAATTGACTGTTGGCGGCTGTTGAACAGTAGAAGGGGTAATGATTTTAAACCAGAACAGGTTAATTCAAACTAGATTTAAGGAAGAATTTTTTACAGTGAGAGTGGTGAAACACTGGAACAGGTTGCCTGGAGAGGTGATAGATGCCACATCCCTGGAAATACTCAAGGTCAGGTTGGACGGGCTCTGAGCAACCTGATATACAATCTAGATGAAAATCTACCTGTTCATTGCAGGGGACTGGAATATGTGACCTTTAATGGTCCCGTCCAGCCCAAAGTATTCTATGATTAATTTATCTATACAGGAATTGTATGATTGCCCTGTTAACATGGTGGTTTTGGTTAAAATATAGTTCAGTTGAATTGCATTGGTTGGTGTCACTATTAGACACATTCTCTTAGTGCCTCCAGTATCTGTCTGATTGCAGACCACTTACTTTCTGATTATGTCCTCATGACACATGATTTAATTAATCTTCTAGAACAACTGCTATTACCTCAAAATGAAATGGGAAGAAAATAGACACTCTTCTAGAAAACTTTTGTTCAGTTTAAGCCTGATTCTTTCTTTTGCCTTGGTTCTATGTCTTGAGAATGATAGAAAAAATTCCTCCTCTTTGAGCATTTTTTTAAAAAAAATTTCAAAAATGGTAAAAACTGACTTTTTTTGCAGAGGCTAGCCTTTGCACAGTCTCTGCATTGAAATGTTTCTAAAAAGTGATATTATGGGCATGGAATATTTTTAAGTCTTTGAGTACTGTTAGTTAAAGGGAACTGCTCAGTACTTCTTCTAAAGTAATATATTCTTGTGGAAATAGTTTACTTAGTAGTGTATTTTGGTTTTGTATTGAAGCTCTAATGTCAGCTATTTGAACAGAAATCTGGAAAGTTCTATTTAATGTGGAGAAACATTTTTTTTCAATAAAATGCAAAATTAATAAAAGGCATCATCCCAAATCTGTRTGTCTCCTTGCTCCTGCTTTAACAAATTGTCTAGCAGAAATAGCTCTTCATAACATTTAGTTTCTCATCTAATGGCAAAGCAAAGGAAGACCTAATGAAGATCCTAGTCTAAACTTTTATTGCCATGGCTCAGAAGAATGGAAGATAATGACTCATTAGCCTCGGTGTGATAGTTGTTTTGGAAGAAACAATAGGAGAATAATGCTTTGACCTTGCACTAATACCCCGAAGCTGTTTAAATTAGTTTCCTTCCACAAAACAATGATTAATTTGTGTGTTAATAATTTCTATTCACTTAAAGAAGATTCAGATCCCCTGTGCTTAAAGACCACAAAAGTATTTTAAAAATTTAATGAGAGTTAATTAAAAATGCTGATTTTTCAGTTGCTTCTGATATTACGTCAGCAGTAAACTACTCACCTGAAGAATCTTTCACTAAGGTTAGTTTTTAGTGGTAGTTGTTTGGGGTTTTTCAGTGTTTTTCTTGGTTAAAACTTCCCAAACCACTACTGCTGCTTCTTATCACAACAACCCTAAAAGGGAGCAGCAGAGTGGAAAGAGATCTGTTTTGGTCTGTACCCACAAATGATGTTTCTTTTTTCCCCTGCCGCACCAAATGCTGCCAGGTTCTCTTCGTTCAACCCTGAGAAGAGGGGAATGGCCACTTCCTTACAATTTGATGAAAGAGATGGAGTTCTTAAAGAAGAAAACTTGTTTTCTTTCATCAGTTCCCGTTCAATATCTCTGAATAGATGGGTGGCCCAGTGGCAATTGAAAATGTCAAAATGCAGCTGTCTGTCAGCTTTGTCTCCATTATATCAGTCAAGTAATTTTTTAAAAAAGTAAGGAATACAAAATTAATTCAGGTAACATTAATTCAGCAGCTGTTTTGGGTATTTTAGTATAATAAAGGCAAGAAGATTGAGACTGTTAACTTTCAGCACTGATCATGCAGTAGCATTATTTGTACTTTTCTTTTTATACTCTCACCTTGTGGAAGGAAGAAAGATAAAGGGAATGTAAGGCCTGTGTACTAGTGTGTACCTTACCATTTGTTCAATCACTATGCTATTTATCTCTGGGAGGGAGTTTATTTTTTGTCCAGGAAACAGTGTTGTGTAGTTATTGAAAGCACTCTTCCATAGGATTTTGAAATTTATCATTCATTTTTTTTCTCTTCTACTTCACATGCAGTGCATTTCCTGAGGTCAGTACAGGTGTGTGAACAAAGAACCTATTTTTTGGATTATTTTCTGTTCAACAGTTAAATCATTACCTGCTGATCCCTTTCTTGGCTCTTTTATGTGCTTTTTATTTGGATGTCTGACTTTCTGAGTGTCTGCACCACGGATTTCTTTAAGTTCTTTTTGTATGGTGAAATGCTGAGAGAAATCATTGTATTATCATGGATTTGTGTGGTAGTAAGGCAAAACATCAAAATCTCAGAATTGTCTCTCAAGTATGCTTTGTTGTTCCTAGGAAAAACAGCTCTCAAACTAAAAGTTTCCCCTTGACTTCTGTGAAGGTGCTTTGGAACAGCAGGATGCTCTGACCTCCCAAACATTTGTTTCTCCAGTGAAATTCTTAGTAAAGTACAGATAACTGGGCTCTATCTCAGTAAGTCTTGTAAGTGTTTGTGGCTTCAAAATCTTTAGGTCTGTGGTGCAGCTTTTATCAACCTTTTTTTCCCTCTGTTTTCTTGCACTCCTGCTGTTGGCTATCTGCTGTTTGTTTCTTACTTATTCTGTTGACAGTTAAAAAAGATCACAAAAAAATTAAGGAACGAAATGGCCTGATTATTATGTGAAGTGTCACTTATCTATGTTGGTATACTGTCGTTTTAAAAGGAACAAAAGGGCAACTCAGTCCTTCCTTCTTAGGATAAAAGCTTTTAGTAAATGGAAGGTGGGATGGGTTGGGAGCCAGGAGACTGGGTGCTGTTGTCTCTCCTTTGTGAACTGAGGTTGGTTGTTCTGGGCGGTTCACAGTCCCTGTTGACCAAAACCTTTGGTCTCATTTTTAATGTTGATGTAACAAACACTTTGTATATATTTAACTGATGCTATACTCAATCATTTAAGTGAGTGTTTGAAACAGGCATCAAATCTCAGCTGTTTAGCACACTTTGATCTCATAAAACTTCTGGCATGAATGTGCCAAATAGATGTTAAGTGGTATCTGTTAACATCTGACTTCCTTAGTAGGGCAGAGTTTTGCTTTAGAGATGAGTAACTCAGGAACTACGATATTGGACCTGCCGTTGTCCTGTGGCAATACAGTGTTACAAGCAGTGGCACAGAAGAGTGTAGGCAGGAAGGATGTCAAGGAAAACAATAAATCCTATGCTAGCAATAAGCTATAAACATATTCAGGACTTCATAGTGCAGCCGGCTGTGTTTTCTCTTCCTCTTGTAGCTTCTCCATTACCATGCGAGGCAGAGAGCTCTAAAAGTTCACATGTTCGTATCTGCTTGATCCACTCCCTGAAAGGGGAGTTACAGAAAACTGTAATAGTGTAAGCAGTACTCCTGACCCTCTGCATTATGCATTTTGTTGTTAGAACCTCTTTAAGCATGTGTCCCTGCTCCTCTCTTGAGCTGCTTTCTGCAGTAAATATTTCATAGTAATAGTAAAGTACTGAAAAAATAGAGGGCTCTATTTATAAACAGATTAGTAATGGAGTTTAGTAAAATAAAAGTAATTTCTTTACACTTTATTTTTGCTTCGTGATCCCTTAGTGCTTTCTGCCACATGCTTGCTGTGTAAAGACAAATAGAATTACTGAGAGGGAAGATGTGCTATAAGATTGTGCTTATTGGTGTTTTCTTGAGCAAATGACTGTTTGCTAGTGTGCAATTAGGAAGAGAAAAATAAATCAGATGTTAGTTTATTATAGAAATACAAGCAATATAGCACTCAAAATATTTATGCTATTAGCTTCATATAAAAGCTCAAAGACCTGCTCAGTTTTATTAGCTGATAAAAAATGGGATTGCAATGCATATAGTGATACCTGAACTTGATGGTGTCTGAGAGCCATTCTAAAACAAAACAAAACAGAAAACACAAGTTCCCATTTTGGGGGAAAAATACAGTAAGAATATTTTAGATTTTTGACAACAATAATAAATTTCTGACATAATGGCATTATTTAACTTTCTGCGCAAAACATGCATAGCATCTAACCTAAAGAAACAAACAAAGAAAGGCAAAGGAAAAAGTCTTCAAAGGAATCTCCAAAATGCAAACAATTTGCCAGAAAGGAGCAGTGTCAAGAATGGGGCAGAGAGGCCTGCTACTGCCATAAGCACTATTTTCACTTTGGACAGGGAAACTGAATTTGTGAATGCTTCTCACAAAACTGGGCAGAAAAGAACATAATGTACCTAAAAAAAGAAACATAAGTACACATATCCTGGAAAATGATTTGTTTAATAAACTACTACATCCCCTAGTTGGAATAATTTCCTTGAACATGATGGAACATGGGTGTTGCTTATATATTTGACACTGAAACATGACTTTTGTGATAGCCAGAGTTGAAGGAGCTGAACAAAAAATTCTACTCGTGAGCGTAAGTTAGGTGCTGTAGTAGCTAAATTGAAATCAGTATCCTTGAAAGCTGAAATAAGTGTAATACTGGAAAGCACATCAGGAGCCTCCTTAGTCCTTCCTCCATTTCCTGGCGAATTTTGATTGTGTAAGTCGAGATGTTTTATATAAAATTAAATTTTAAATCAAACAAAACAAAAATGAATGAACATAAGGACAGAAAAAAATAGGACAGTAAATAGACTGTGACTGAAGACTGCATCAGTTAAACCTTCATAGCTACAAATGATATGCACGTAGTGGTGAAAGAGGGTCATTTCAAAAGCCAGAAGACTTTGAAGGGATGGGGGGCATGAAAGGGCAGCCAAGCAGAAAAAGTATTAAATACCTTCAGCTTCACTGTAAAGKCGAATGCGAGTGCTTCAGAGTGATGCTCTGATCAGGAAGAGTTGCACATAAGGTCACTTTTTTTTTTTTTTTTTTGGACCCGGTGTTTTCTAAAGCCGATCCCTACTGTGCTGCTGTGGTGAGGCCTTTCCGTCCTTCCTTCATTTGTTGGTCTTGTGTATGTAGGTTTGACAGCTGCATTGCAGTTTCATCCCAGGGRGTCCATCGTGGCCTTTATCTCTGGCAGCACTTAGTGAAAGTACAMTCCGAGACTTGTGTCTGTAAGTCACTGAGCTACAAATGCAACAGCTGTCATAAACAATGTGCATTTAAACTTTATAGTGAAGGCTGATGTACAACTCTGTTGCTGTGACCTGCAGAAGTACCAGTTGTGTAAAACTGAGACTACTTCTCTTRCTGGAGAGATGGAAGCTTTGCCACGTTGTCAGACTGTCACAAATGAAGTTAAATTCATTAAAATATCCAAATGTTTTGTGTTATAATTTAAATATTCATTATTTCTTATTGATGGGAAATCAGAATTCTTAACACTGACCTTATTTTAGCTTTGTTAAAGGAAAGGGAAATAAAATGTTTTGACCTCAATTTATGCATGGTAACTCTTGGGGGTTCTGTGAGAGTTCTAGCTTTTTGGTGTACGTGCACGTTCTCCTTTCCATAGGATCACAAAATCAAGGAGCTGCTTAAGAGAAAGACTTCGGAGTGTATCAACAATCTGTGGGGTTTTGTGTTTAAAACATGACTTGTATTTAATATTGATTTTAAGACTACCTTGAAGGATACGGGCTAATTCATTAGTGTTGGTGATTACATCTCCCTCAACCTTTCAAGCCAGTCATAGTTCATGGCTAGAGTGAGGAACTTTATTTTCCTCTTGGTCTTGTGATCTGATTGAGCAGATGACAGAATAACGATGTTGATTGAACACACAATTTGGTGTTTATAAAATAGGTCTTGCTAGACTTTTCTTGTAGGATCCAAAKGTTTGGCCTAAATATTTTGCCTTAAGGGGTTACTGTAGTTCATCTGAGCTGCATTTTGACTTGAACTTGCAAGGAACTGAAGTCATGAATGTGGTTGATGGCTGTGGGTTACCTGACGTGCAGCATCTGCGTAAGTCACGAGAAGGCAAATATATGTCAGACGTCTTTTGAATCACTATCCAAACACATCGGACTGTAAATATTTTTTTTTCAACTGTGCCACGCAGTGTTTCTACCCCAGAGAGTGTGTTGATCCCCTGACCTACTGATCTTGAATAACTAGAAAATAAAGACTTGTGTACTTGATTCAAATAGTTGGAGTGGCCTCTCCCTAAAGAAACTGTTGTTTAAGATTAAAATTTTTTAATAGTTAAAATTTTTTTTTGTGTGGTTTAAAATGTTTCTTTTTAGAATAAATATAATCTTAAACTACAGACAGATGGCTGTATACCGGTGATTCCACAAATTTAATTCAAATCAGCTCTAATTCATATTTTCACTGAAAAGGATTTGACTGTCTTTCACGTACAAATCTGATGCATTTATAGCATGCAGACAGCCGATAGGTTGTGGGAAATAGATGGGTAGTTCTTTGTGTTATAAGCAAAGAATACAAAAAGCTGTAAACATTAAGCTTTGAAGCTAAAATTAAAAACAAAAAAAAACCCCTAAAGTCTTTGAATTATACACTGTAAAGGAAGCAGTAGCTGTTGAAATTTTGAGAGGAAGATTKCTGTGGTCAGGAGCGGGCCAGCATTTGGTGGAACCCTGGAGAGCTTGCCTACAGGAGAAAGGGGAACCTTGGTACTCATCCTTGCCTGAGGGACCCTGAAGCATTGTCAAGCAATTCCTCTGGTCAGGGAGCCATCRCTTGAGGGGCAGTGGGTGGAGTGTCACCATACCACCTCTCTTCTCCCACCACCCCCCCTTTTTTGTTAGTTAAGGGAAACACGTAAATGCATGCAAGGCAGAGGAGGGCTCAGTTTGCTGGATAGTTTGAAGGTCTGTGAGGAGTTGAGTCTGTTGCTGCTTTGATATTGTCGGACTACTAAGACCTGTATGGAATTGGAGGTTGGGCATATAAAGATGTTTGCTTCTGAAAACCTAAACCCCACAGGAGCACAGGGACTACGCAGGATATTTGAAGGCTGCTGCTTTCAACATAAATACCTGAATTTCTAACCTAACTACCTCAGAGCATAAAAATCTTTCCTAAGTGACAGGAAAAAAATATTGTTTTAATCATTTTACTTAAAACGGTTATCCCCTGTGGATGAACTCTAATGCAAACCAATATATTATGACATTTTTAAGTGTGCTTCAGGGTGTAATAATCATGCTTATTTCAGTAAAAAAATATAATGAGTTGCAGAAGTCTGAGGTAATAACTCTRTATAACTTGCGAAGGACTTCTTAGGCCTGCAGTGTCTGTCCTGCTTAACCCCCAGTTCAATTTGTAACTGTAGATAAAATTAACTGGGGGGGGGGCGGGGGCGGGGGAGGAATCAGTAAAACTTACTGTAGAAGTTGTTTTTCCAAGGGTTGTTTTTCATTCATGTTCAAGGAAAACAAAAATTAAAGCTCTACAGAGGCAGAAAAAAGCCCCAAATATTAAATGAGAATTTGGGTTAGATAATCTTTTRAGAAATAAAATTAAAAAAACCCCAAACAAAACAAACCCAAAACCGGGTAAGTCTCTAACCTGAGCAATAGGGCTTAATTCACCATGAAGTTTGCTTTATGCATCAGTGTGTTAAATTTAATGAGTAATTACTTGAATATAAAAAAATTATTTATTTTAAAGACTATGAAGAACAGTTTTAATTAAATATAAAGATACAGACTCACTTTACAAGAGTCATAGGAAGGTGTGGCAGCACGTAATTGAAAATTGTGTTGTTAACACTGAAACTATGGATGGAGTTTTTCATATATGATATATTCAGATCACAAAGAACTTTATTTAAATGTCAATTTGGAAAAGAATAAAGTGTTCTAAAGCACAGTTAAAAGCTTTTGACGTAAAATTTCCAAAGTATGTAGTGCATATCAGCAGTTTAAAAATAAAATTATTGAAAATAAATGCCATTTTATGGAGCACTTTAAAATGTTATTTTTTTTATCATTCCAATTACAAATGAACCCCCACACATCCTTTAAAAACTGTCAAAAGAAATCTTTTGATAATAAATGCCAGCACAGTGGATATGAATTTTGTGTAGCATTTTGATTTCAATAAAGYACATTCTATGGTGGATAATTGTTTGGTTGTAGTTTTTTCCAACTAGCTCTAGTATACAGCAGCTTATTTATACACTTTTTATTTCTGTATGTTTTATTTTTTATGGCATATTTCCATTTCATCATAGGACCTTTATAAAGATTAGGCTTTATAGGGCCCTCTTCTGAAGATGTTATCCTCACTACACAGGAAGGTAAGCAAATACAGGGGAAGGTTAATTGAATTGCTCTGCTGCAGTATGTGAGTATTGGAGCTGGAACTACAATTTGGGAATGATCATTCCCAAGTCAGTACTTTAATCTAATATGGCACAGAAGTCTTTCCTCTGGTATTGTAAGCATAGAAAAAAAGAAGGGCAGAAAACACAAAGTTATTAATAAAATCTTAAGATTAAGCTCTAAAGTATGGCTTTGCATCCTGTTAGACTGTGTTTTCCTGTTATTCCTATTTCCAGTTACAGCCTTTTTTCCTTCATGCTGTAGCAGGTAAGATAAGTGGGACCAGCTGTGGCCAACAGGAGCCTTGCTGTTCATTTTAGGGACCAGAGTTTTAGTTGATCTTACATCATGGTTATGTTTTCTTATGTATTTGAATAAGTGACAAGGCAAAAATTTTTAAGGCACTTTAAAAGCTCAGCCTTGCAATTGAAGACCACTCTAAAACCATCTGTATGACTAATAAAGGAGATTGCCTTGTATTCATAGCAATGACTGTGGTATTAACTGTTTCAACAAAGTATGCACAGTCACTTTCCTGATAAAAGTAAATCCTTGACACTCTGAAAAGCTTAACAAGTGATCTGTGACAGGTACGGGTGGTTGCCTTCTACAAAACTAGTCTAATTATTTGTTACAGCTTTAACTCCTGTTCTGTGTTCTTGTTTCACTTAAATGAAGATTGACATTTGAGATCTGGTCACAAAGTATATTGCATTGATTGTCTGATTTTGGAAGAATTATTTAGTTACAGCCTTTACTTTTTACTTGCATTTCTGTGAATCAGTTGGTGATCCTGTTGGACTTACAGTRGAAATTGAGGTAGGCAGTGCTTAAATGGGGCTCATTTACTGCCAAACCCCTGGCAAGGAGAAGAGGGGGAGCACAGCAGGGAGAGGGTGACTTTGATCCTTCCCTGAAAGGAATCATCATGGGCATAACTATAATAGCAAAACCAGTCAGTGGTACTGTGCTCTCTTTCACAGAGCCTGTTTAAGGCAGCCTTTGGGCTTTCAAGGAGGGAAGGAAGAGCTTGTTAGCGGTTGAGAAAAAAATGTGCTCGATATTCTGCATTCTCCCTGTGTTCTTGGAGTGCTCATGAGAAGCAAGGCTATGGATATATTGCAGCCTTTGCTGGAGTGATAACTTTGTAATTCTGTATTCCAGGTGTCCATTATCTGAGTATTTAGCACAAATATGTTTATGGGAAATTTAAGACTTTTATGTAGTAGTGGAGGGGCAACAATTCCTCTTAGCTCAGGAGGTTTTTTTAGCAAGAATCATTTTTTCTGCTGAAGCAAATGTTCAACTCCTCTCCTACTTTTTTTGGAACAGTTTTTAGGTTAGTATACCTTGGTTTTAAACTGCACGTCAAAAAATGGTTTACCACAGCATCTGTAAAATGTTCTGGGGACCTTGGTACTACATACCTGATGGTTTAGGTCCATGTCCAGATACTGAGTCCTATCCCCAAAATAGTTTTGTGATAAATGGATGAAAATTACTGGCAGGTAAGCACAAGGGGGAAAAGAAAAAAAAAAAAGAAAAGGAAAAAAAAAGGAAAAAAGAATTAAAAATTAATTGGCTTTTTTATTTTCAAGAAGTGTCTTTTCAGTAGTTTTCTTTTTTGAAAGGTGTTGCCAGAGCTCCTGCTGCGGATAAACTTGCTTACTTGGGACCATAATTTTAATGCAGGATCAAAATTTATGTGCTTCTTTTTTCTTGCTGAAACTTTTGGAAGTAGGACAAAAGTACTACAGCATTGTTATTTCTTTGAAAAAACGGAAGATACAGCAGAGTCCAAATGCGTTTGTATGGGTATGAGAAAGTAGGCTAACTTGTCTCCATGTGAATAAGTATCCAGGGCTCCTTGCCTTGCCTCCTAAGGAAAACTAAGGAAAACATCTTTTTATACAAACATGGTGACTATGTACTAGGGAATTTACTTTGACACTGACAAGCTGCAAGTTCAGGATCTAATTTATTCTAAGTCAGTGTGTTGGTCTGTATCTGTAATTAGCCTCTAGTCAGTGTCTCTTGAAAGTTTGACTTTTTTTGCCAAAGATTGGAATACTAGACCTTTATGAATTTTTTTTCTAGTTTTCATGCTTGTGTGGTAACAATACCAGTGGAATGTTCATTGTTAAGGATACAGAAAAACAAACTTTTGAGATTCTTTGAAACACTCTGTGAAGTATTAACTTTTAAAATAATTTTATTGAACCTCCYCATGTTATTCCTCATGAGAGCTGTGTTTTGAGGGCTGTGGTAGAGCTKGGCTGCCATGTGAGACCACAGCCGCTAGGTACTTCTGCTGTCTTGTGATACTGGCAACTTCTGCTCTGTGTAATGGTCACCTCTGCTCTTAGCTGTACTTCTGTGGGTTTTGAGAAGCTGAAAGTAAAGGATTACTGTGATAATTCCTTACTGTCCTGCAATTTGAGTGGTGTTGACCTGCCCTGAAGGAGGTGGGGAAGGCAACCTGGTTGTTCCTTACAGATCGTTTCTGGAGTAAAGGCAAGCATTAGCATTGATTGACCTGGGCACTTCAAGTTGAGGTTGTACCACAGCACCTGATGTACATTTATCTCTCTCTAGCAAATGGTGAACTTTCCTGGTACAAAGGTGTAGGGAAGAATTTAGAGACTTACATGATTGTTTTTACTGTTAAGCTCAATAGGGCCTAGCCAATTCTGTAAAACTCCCAGCCTCACATTCATGATTGAGGTAAACTTCTTTGTCTCTGTTTGTCTCCCACACTGGTTCCAATGGCCAGTGTAAATACCTTCAAAGGGAGGGAAAGAACTGTGCTGACAAATGTAGAGATCATTTGTGTCCYGGGCTGTTTCCCCAGCAGAAAACAGACCAATCTGTCCTGTACACATTGTACAACAGAGAGAGACAGGATTGGTGTTACAACTGTCTTTGAGTTGTTGGTCAGCACTTTCCATAAATACTCTATAAAATTTGGGGAAGTGTACTTGTTTCCTGTTTATGAGAAAGAGGTTACTAACAACTTGCTATTTTTGTCTGATCATTGACTAAAATTTTGCAGTTCACTGAAGAAATATGTTGGGGAAAAAACAATATTAATGGAGAACTCCAAAACAAACCTGTCTGACTTTAAAGAATGGGCTGTGTGCAATAGCCAGGCACGCACAAACCATACGTTCCTCCTGCACAAAAGAAGTTATCTGATGCTGTCAAGGTGGATATCCTKTTTTGAGAATGAAATTAAGTGTTTAAAAACACAAGACAAATATAAACAAGATAATTGACTCTGTTATGCTGTTTGTGAAATAGTATTYGAAAGGTATGCTGCTGTCCAGTTAAAACACAGATTGGGAAAAGATRTAAATGTTGGGGTGGAAAGGATTTAATTTCCTTCTGCAGGCCCCAGGAGAAGGCTGAGGCACTGATATCACTTGCAGTTATCTGTCTGGACCTTGGGCTCAACTCTGCTTGCAAACTGCTTCTGGAAGCCTGGGCAGCAGGCAGAGTCTGGGGTGTGGGGAAACCCAGGAGGCAGATGGTTGCTTTCTTCATTTGCCCACCTTTACTGCAAACATGATCTTTACTAGATAAACATTGCTGTGGCTTTGATTAGTTGACTGTGTCTCCTATAACCAAAGAGTGCTGGAGTTACTCCCCACTTTTTGGGCAGCCTACTTTCTCCCCACCTACTCAAACCTGCTATCAGTGGCATCACAATCTCCTGGAATTGCCTTCAGGCACATCTGGAGTAGGATGAATCCAACTTGGTCAGGGGGAGAGGCCTTGAAAAAGCTCAGTCAAATCCAATGGRAAGGGTGGGAGGCAGGGAAATACCAACACATGAGCCTCTGCCTGGCACTGTGTTGGTTGTTCTTGGTCTTGAGGGCTAAAAATTGGGAAATAGTACCTAAAGTTGAAGRGTTTGGCCGTTTTATTCACACCAGGGTCAGCTGGACTGTAGCAGTCACTCTGGTTCCTTGAAAAAAGCTCCCTTGTGTCTGAGCCTGTCTGTAAAGGCTGACCCACCACTTTTGTTGGGAGTTGGCTGGGCGGTGTGCCTGCAGGAGCAGAACAGAGCTGTGCTCATCAGTGACCTCACCTGAGATGTGTTTACTAAGCAGGCTGGGCATGGCAGGTGATTAGTGGTTCCTCTCCTGCCCATGGCATCAGGCACCAGATGGCAGGGCAGCCGCTTGACACCTTGGATGCCCAGCTCCAGCCCCACCCCATCGGCTCAGCCTTCCCGGCCCACAGGTGGCATGTATGCAGCAGCAGCAGCAGCTGCCCATCCTGGTGGGGTGACTGACAGTGCTGTTTGGTTTTTTGCTTTTCCTGCACACCCTGATTTGGAGATGAAGTCTCGGTGCTCTGAACAGGGCCTGGTCCGCAGGTGGGCTTTTCTCTGAGGTGTGCAGGAGAAAGCCCAGCAGTGCAGGAGAAAGTTGTCTGAGTTGCAGGTGCTACCAGGAGAAGTGGGAAAGAAAAAACCCAACAGTTTTGTATCCCATTTTTACTGGATAGCATTCCCCCGCTCCATTGCTCTGTCTTCAGGTCATTGTCTGTCTCTCAGCAGTTCTCCCTCCGTGTTGGAGCAGAGGCTGTGGGGCATGACTTCCCCTCTACAGGCAGCAGAGCCAACCCAAAATGAGCTCTGCAGCTGTTTCATTTAAGAGCTGAAGTTTGGTGTGCCTGAATAATAAATCCCAAGAAGAGTCCCAAGTACTTGAATGGAAAACACATGGACAGCTTTTTTTCCGCTCCTCACATTATAATCCCATTGGCCATGTGCTTTTTCTTGTTCTTCTCTTTTTTCCTCTATTTTTCTATTTTTCTTTTTCTGGTTTTCTTTTTCTTTTGCATACTGACAGTAATGCTACTTAAAAAAATTCTTAAATGAGTGGTTGCAGGTACACAGGCCAGCAGGTACCCCTTCAGAGGAGCCCAGCCCTGCTGGCTTGGAGTGGAAGGAGAGGGCTGTGCCTGGTGTGGAAGTAGAGCCTAGTGAAGAGGCGTGGGCTGTGACCTGGCTGTCCTCTCATATCGGTGCCCCCTCAGCTTTGGCCACTTTGGAGGTGTCACCCCAGGCAGGAGCTCGGGATGATCTGGGAAGAGCAGGCCAGCAAGCGAGGTGACGTGTCCAACAGCTAAGGCAGGTGTGGGTGCTATGCCTTTCCCTATTTCCTGTCCCCTGGGAGGTGAGGAACAAGCAACGGTGTACCCTTATGTTTTCTCTTCTGTGGTCTTTTTTTTTTTTTTCCTCCTCTGTTTTATCAGTTTAATCTGTACTGYAGGGTGTTTCCAAAGAGTTGTGATAATACACCTCTTGTTTTGAGGGAAGAAATACATTTTTCTTCAATTGTGTATAGAGAACCTATGCACAAATATCTGCTAATTTTGGAGGCCTAGACTCCAAAATTCAGGATTTCAGGGTGCCAAGAGAGTTGCTAACTATAATAATTATGCACTCATTATTGTACCAGCTGCTTCAATATCCTGAATTCTTGGAGCTAATTTAACATCAGGTAGCACTGTTAACTTTCTTGCAATTCTTATACGAGAATTTAGCTAGTTTTATTTTCTACTTTTTTTTTTGAAGTTATCACAAATTGAGCTGCTGTAGGCTGGTAGGTTTCTTCAGTGACTCTTTCGTTGTTCCACTTTTAGAAATGAGGACCTGAAGCAGAAAATGGTGAACATTCACAATTTTTAGAGTTCAAATGCATAGGTACCTTGGTGCTTCTAGTGCTGATACTCTACACGGGCTTTAAATAAAGGACTTATTTTACCTGCTATTGAGTGCTGTATGTGTCAAAAAATTTAACAAGATAAGGATTTCAGGCGTTATTTTTCTAACGTGCAGAATACAACAGTGTCAGAATCAAGCTTAACTTTAGAATACCTGAACATATACTGAACATTATAGTTCTGTGTTTTGGATATAAATATAATTGTTTTTCAGTTATTTTTCTATGGGTTTAACATCCTATAAAGTTGGTCAAATTTAACTAAATTTAGAGCTATTCAGTGTTCAAGAGTAAGAATTAAATTAGAACTTCGGATTACTATTTTTTAAAAATAATTGAACTGTTAGCATAGGTAAACTATTATTTCTAATAACTGAAATAATTCTAGTAACTAAAACTACAAAGTGAAGAGTGAAGAGCTAAATGGTCTGTAAGGTTTGAAAAGAATCACTGTTTCTACTTTGCATTGCATTTTAACACAAGGGTTCTGTTTATTAGAAGTTTGTTACCAGAGAAGTATGAACTGAAAGGTAGCAATGATGACTCTGTGTAATATGTTACATTAAATAAACTTGTCCCATTAGCACTGCATGCAAAGCTTTATTTACATTACAGTAAGCTGTTTTCTGCTGCATTTACAATTCTGCTATACAGATAAATTAAGGGATCTCGTGCAGTATGAGTTACTTTCTCCCTGCAAACTGAAAAATGCTGATATTTTTAAACCTATTTGCCTGAAGTGGTTTCATTAAACTTTCTGTTGGGCACCATCACACCTACCATCAGAGAAAGGAAATAGATGAAAGCCAATCTTATCTTCCTGTTCCCATATTTAAAGGATGGACAAATATTAAACATTGTGTTTAGAATTCATTGCTGTTGCAAACAATATTGAATAACCCTTTAAAATATATTCCTGCCCTGCAATAATAGATGAACTGCCACCTAATGAAATTAAAAGATCCTGTACAATCACACATAAAGCTTTGACTGTTTGATCTTTTATGTTATACAAACTTACTGTTCCAGAATCAGTAAATTTATGCTTCAGGTTTGGTCGAGCTGAACAGGTGCAGTTGAGTGAGTGATTTGGCCTGTAATATTGGTGGTGATAGATAAGCTGTGAAGGAAACACTGAGCCTGACCTTCCAGTCTCTGGGTAATTTGTAGGGCTGATAAATCAGGGGTGAGGGCAGGGAAGAAGTATTTCTGTTTGCATAAAGGAGCAGTCGTTGTCTGCACTCCAGGTACAAAGGCTGCAAAACATTGCAATCCAGTCTTTTTTATATAATATTTTCATTACGGTATATATTTCTGATGTGATACAGATTTAACTTGTTCCGTGAACACTGTTCCTTTAAAAAAAGTGTCAAGTATAATTTCATTTCATGTAAAAGTAGAGGTGGTAGAATTAATTTGAAATACCTTGATAAGTATTTGGAGCTAAGCTCTTCCCCTTCCTACCCTTTTCCACTAAAAGCTGTTTGACAAAACACAGATAGCCTGTTCTTTTTGTAAACTTTGTGTCCTTTCGTTGCTCAACTCGATGCAGTTTTTGTTCATTAGGAGCTTTCAGCCTGGCTCTCGAAAGAAGAAGGATGGTCCTCTTGCAAACAGCTGACTCCCTGTGCAGGACACTATGTGGCAAAGTGTCCTCCGTGAAGGCACATGCCATCAGGCATTATGAGCCACCAAATTCCACATAATTTGAAGTTACAAACTATCTAGCTAAGATATTTACAGGATTTTAGTTATTTATCTGAAAAATTAAAAAAAAAAATGTACATATCTGCAGGAGCTCCCTCGCTTGCAAACAATGGTACGTACCTGGCTTCTATGATGGCACTAAGRATTCATACTTTTATTTCCAGAATACATAGGAACACAAAAGAAACCTCATTTCTGCTATGCTCAGTTGAATGTTCTGTGATCCACGCTTAGTTTTTTGTGTTCTTCCTGGCTGGACAAGTTTCCTGGTTACAGCTTGGTTTTGCACATTTGTGGTGCCATGCTGTTGGTTCCAATGTCCTGTGAAATGTTCACTGTTTTCAAAAATCTTCCTTCAGTGCTCTGGTTTTGGTTTAAAGCTTGTCGAACACAGCAAATGRGTGGAACTACTTCACATGGAAACAAAGTGTTGGTGTTTGGAAAAACTCTAGATATTACTATAGTTTAAATAATCGGGCAGTGGGAGCTACTACTCGTAGCCTTGAGCAGATCACTTTGAAAATGTTAGCCTTTGTTTTGGTAACTATTTGCTTACAWTTTTTCATTTTCTTTTAATTTTTTTGTCTTGTTCTTTTCCTGGAGCGGTGGAGTGGGGAAATAAACTTGCAATCCTGTAAACTATTTTTCTCAACTCTGTACTCTACTTAAATGCCGATCTCATTTTTTTTTTTCCAGAATGAGCCTCCCATTATGTTTCAATGGAACACAAACTTGTAAATAATACTGAGAAATAAAAATAAACAAATTTTCAGGAAAACTTAAAAATTACTGAAATGTGCCCTAATAGTTTTTAACCTAGTGGATCTGCTTTGTGTGAAAGCATTTTAGAAGTAGGATATTGTTTTGATTACTGTAGCAAAGTTTGTGTAGTACTGTGAAGTGTTTTTAAATGAAGTGTTTTCTAGTTTTTGTAAAGGCTCTTATGTAATGAAAAATGATAAAACAACCCACCAAAAAAGAACCAATCAACAAAATAAGGAATAAGCAATGATGTGTAATTGAGAATGAAACTACTTTTTAGCACCTGAGCTGGACACAATGATGACTTGTCTGAGAAATTAAAAGGTATCTGACAGCAACTGCTGCTGATTTGAAGTTTCATTAGAAAATACTACTATTTTGCCATTTGTGGTGAAGGTGAGCAGAAATGATTTGTGTAATGTGTCTGCAACACTGCAAGCTGTAATTTGAATATAAATTGTTATTACCTGACCTCTCTTTGTGCTTTCTCAGTCAGTAGAAAACCAAACTGAAAGCAGAATGCTTTATGCATTTATCAGATAATGCTTACAAAATGTTCTGAATCTGACAAACATGGAGGAGTAGAATACTTTGAAAGACAAATTGGCTTTCTGATATTGAGCCTGTCTGTCTTAGGTCTGACCATGGACTCCTAGGAAGGCACAGGGTTGCYTCTGGTCTGGGTTGTCTTGTAAAGCCCTGTGAAGTGTCTCGTGTGCCTAATCCAGGTACCTATGATTAGGCAACAGAAATCGCTCTTAAATGTCCAGCTTATTTAACAGACCTATAGACACCTAAATATAGGTGTGGAAATCTCAAAGTGGACCTTGTACTAAGAKCTTGAAATTTTTTGTTATAGCATAAGGCAATATCATCCTACTTTTTCTTGAAACACATTGCACGAGGTCAAGTTTGCTGTCAGTGTTTCT
Source organism: Amblyornis subalaris (assembly GCA_018881555.1). Classification (NCBI taxonomy): domain Eukaryota; kingdom Metazoa; phylum Chordata; class Aves; order Passeriformes; family Ptilonorhynchidae; genus Amblyornis; species Amblyornis subalaris. The sequence goes on from JACAXG010000050.1 coordinate 417,888, forward strand.
GAATATGAATCTCCCACTTAGGTGAGAATCCCCCTTATGTACTTTACTTTGACATATACATGTGTAAAGTCTTTTTCTTTCACTGTCTAGCTTATGATTTTATCCTTTCAGAATAATTAAAAGGAAAAAAAAACCCACATCATTTTTTGTTACTTCATTTAATCTCTTTGGTATCTGTGTTAAACAATATGTACTTACAGGAAAAAGTGTTTTCTTGCACTGGGGTGACTTTAGAATATGCATTCATTTATGCAAGTTGGGCATATTTCTCTGCAAGTGTGTTATTTTTGTAAAAGCAAATTCTTCCATCATTTTGCTCATTTCTGCTACTCTGATCTATCTGCAGCAGTTTTCCGGACACATCTCCAATAGAGACAAGCTTCAGCTTGTCTTTGTATTAATCATGTTCTTATGAAGTTTAAAATTATATTGCCTCTTCTGTAGTCCTATTGCATAACATTCAGGATTCATTTCAAATTAATTTCCTCCAGGGCTCTTATTAATGTTGCTTTCCACTTTCTCCCTGTATACTAACTTATTATGGAGACCCTCAGGTAAGAAAGGCCTGGTAGTGCTAGAAAAAAAAGCAGGGAAACAGAGGCTAATCCTGTGTGGGGAGCAAGAAGAAGTCACTGAGGAGCCTTTAAAATCTCTAAGATGCACGGGCACAACAATCAAGGTTTTTTGCCATTGCTGTAGTTTCTTTCATTATCTAAATCACTATTAATTTAAAGACTTTATTGTTAAGACATAGTCAGGTTTCGTAACATTGCCTTTTGCTRTTGCAGGAGAATATGCAAGTATTTCATTTGATTGATATCACACATGTTAATGTTTGCATTATAATGTGTACAACAATACATTTAGTTGAAAAAATAAGCGTACATTAAAAGTGAACATACTTCAGAAATCTTTAGAGGACTCTATTAACCAAAATACGGTTTATACCTATCAATGTCTGTCTGGTTTCATAAGAAACTTCTTATCTARAGACTTTGTGAATCACCACTGTCAACATTAGGCTAGACAGTTCACCTAGATATTTTTATTTCTTATTGTTCTTTAAAAGTCACCTTTCCCATTTCTCCTCAACTGATCATGTGAAACAGTTTTCAGGAAGATTGTGCATGTGGGTGCAATCATCCACAAAGTGCTGGGAGGAACTGTGGGTGGCTGTGCTGCCAGCATCCTGATTCTCACCACCCTTGAGGCCATGGGGGTTGCTGCCATTCCTACAGCTACAGATGGGATGCTTCAGAGTTATGTGGCAAATGACTGCAAATTTTAATGGAATTTGGCTGCCAGAATTTCTTAGGCCACTTTTAAAATTTTAAGCTGTGATTGAATGTTTCTTGGGAAAGAAGTTTCCCTTAAATGCTCATTTTTTATCATCTGAAGGAAAGTGGGTTTTCATTGTGCTGGTTTTTGAAGCTGAAGGAATCAGACTTGACTGGAAGTAATTTTTCTCCGTAAAATATGTAAGCATGTAATTCTGAAAGATGATGCTGTGTTCTATTTACCAGTGGAAATTGTGTCTGTTGACAAATCTGGTCAGTTCATATTGCCTTTAGTTTTTTTTTAATGATATCAAGTGCCCAGGTGTATTATTTTTATATCTCGTACTTCATGTAACATTAGGCTGAATTACTGTAAATTTTTTATCTGGTACAACAACATGTGCTATTTCCTCTATACATTCTTTTTTCTTTACATTTACATAAAGGAAATTACAGGTTGCTTGAAAGAAAACTGCTGTTCATTGTTATGACCTGTGCAAACAGCTATCAGGTAGGCTTTGATATCTGGATCCTGGTCTGACCTTGCAACAACACCACACTCAATCAGCCTTAATCCACGGCTACAGGCGGGATGAAGAGGAGCTGCAGGGGAAGGTGTGTATCAGTCACATGGGCTGGTGGGGAGCAGGATAGTGTTCAGGAAGGAGAGCCCCTTCTCTTCATCCTTTCTAAGAAGTCTACTGATGATTCAACATAATAAGAAATACCAAAGCTATATAATTACATTTTCTTTATCAATAAATCAAACCCACCCAGTTCGGAAGAAGTCAAGTTTCAAAATTACTACTGGAAAAATAGTGTCATAAATATGACATTCATCTGAAGCAGAACAATTAGGGTTAGGCATTTTTTGCTTTTTTGTATGTGTTTTTTTTGAGAGTTGGGGTTTTTTGGTATGTGTTTTTTTGTTTGGTTTTTTTTTAAAATTATATAAATAATTTATATTATAAAATTGGTGAAACAGGAAAAGAACAAAGTGGCTGGGTACTGCTTTTGATAGTGCACTAAACTGGTAATGATGGTGGTCATGTTACATGTAATAGACTCAGATTCAACTCACTATTTTTGCCTAAGGACCCTTGAACATGCAGCTTTCCTCTCTGAAGAAAGTGCTCTGATAACCAGACTGGCAATAACTCAGAAATAAGGTTTGTTATGCTGCTCTGTATACAAAATTAAACACTCAGGGGAGCAGGCACTGGAACCAGATGTCTCGTTTCCCAAGAGACTAATCTAGCCACCAGGCTAGAGAGTTGCATTTTCTCATTACTCCTCCCTTCCTCCATTTACATACAGTTTATACACAGGAGACAGTTCCAATTATCCTGGAGTATTAGAAATTTTCACACTGGCATATAATTTTCCAAAGGGTATAATTGGACCATGTCTAATTCAAGTGCAGGAGGAAATGATTAGCCAAAAGATACTTGGGTAGGTCAAGCACCAAGACCTGCATGGTTCCTCATAGAGGCAAAGTGTTACTATTTTTACTCGTTTTATCTGACAAGCTTTTGTGCCCTTAGGGTTGCGTCAAGGAACCAAGAGACCTTCAGTTCCAGTTTGAACTGAAATGAATATGATGAAATGGCCTTCTGAGCTGCATTAGGAGGAGTGTTGCCTGCAGGTTCAGGGCAGTGAACCTTCCCCTCTATGCAGCACTGGTGAGACCATGTCAGCAGTGCTGTGTTCAGTTCTGGACTTCCCGGTATGAGAGAGAGATGTGCACATAGTGAAGCAAGTCCAGCAAGAGGCCTTAAATATGATTAGGGAACTGGAGCATCTTCTCCAGAAGGAGAAGCTGAGAGAGCTGGGACTCTTCAGCCTGGAGAAGAAATATGACACAAGAATCTGTCCTTTGAGTCTGAAAACCATATGCAAGTGACTTTTGAAACACTGTTGTGCTTATCTAGACAAAACAAATATTTTAAAAAAAAGGAAGGTCTTTGTGAGAAAAGGTGGAAAAAATGTGGAAGCAGCAGGTTCATTTCAGTATTAACCCAATGACCTTTGACTCCCAGATAACTGGAGCAGTGAGGAGCAGCACGTGCACATGTGGTCCCAGCTCCCAGCACCCAATCAGTGAGAATTTCAATATGTAATTTGGAGAGGAAAAGCTGTAGTGACTTTGTTCCTGAATCCACTTATTTCTSTGATGTTTGAATGCCATTAAATCTGCAATCGTAAGGAAGTTTTCAACCAAGAAAAATGTAAATTTGTTTTCATAAATATATTTAAGGAAATAGAAGATTTCAGTTGATTCTCTTAAAAAATTAAACGTAAAGCACCTTTCTAATATTCTGAGCTTCCTTGTTCCGATGTAATATTGGGAACCCACTTCTCCTTCGGAGGGTCATTAATRTGTTCAGATCTCCATGAACTGCAACTCACACTAGTGGAAAGGTTCTTRTTTACTTTCAGCTCCAGCTGGATGGTGTCTGACACTGCAGGTTTTGTCTCTGTGTTCAAAACCAGGCCGGCAGGAGCCGTGCATGTTTTCAAGACTTGGAGTCATTCCTCTTGGCGGTTCCCTGGTGGCTCATGTGACACCACACACTGCTTGTCCCATGCGTGGTCACCTCAGTAGAGATGCAGAATGGCTTGTGGGACCATGCAATGGACAGCAATAAGAAGGCATGGTTGGAGGCTAAGAGTAGTCATCATTACAGAGCTGTTTTCAACCTTCATCGCTTCCCTGCCCTGGATCACTGCCTGCCTGTCCGCCCAGCCTCGGACACCTGCACTGGTGCGAGCACTGCGGTGGCCGAGCAACAGGCAGGAAGGGCTTCCTTGTCCCCGCACCCCTGCCAGGAAAGGCACTCTGCATTCTGCATGTGGAAACGCAGGCACTAGACACTCTATGTCTTTGGGAATCAAGTGAAGATATAGTGTTGTATTTTTGAATGCAGTTTGCAAGCTCTGTTGTGTATATTAACTGTAAGATCAGCAATGGTATTTCTAAAAGTTGTCATTTGTAAATAATTTAAATGTCACTTGGTTGAGTCTTGGGTTTTTCTATGACTCTGGATGTGTTCCATCACTTCCCTTGTAATTTGACTTGCACAATTGTATTTTCYATTCTTCCAGAGAAGATTTCTGTGTTTTATAAAAGAACAGGCCATGGGGTTCTGTCCAACAGCAGAGCAAGGTCTGAGTCATGAAGATCATCTTTCAAATTATGTTTTTTTTTAAAATTCTTTGGAGTATATATCCTTTATAGTATATAGCTTGTATAGTATATATTTGCTATATATAGCTATATAGCTTATATAGTATATATTTGATTAGGGTAGGCAGTGCTTGTAAATTTGCTGACTCAGTCTTTTACTAGTAAATGAGATAGAACGTACTGAAAATCAGAGTGGCAAGTTCTCTCACTTTAAAATTTTTTGTGACATTTAATATCAGTTGTGAAAAGAAAAAGCTAAATCCTCACTTATACTACAGTCCAAAGGAGTAATATACTTAYGACTTTTCTTTTTTACCTCCTTTCAATTAATTAGTTTCTTCATTTATCTTGACTAATGGAAAACATTTGCATCACTTTAATAGCTATCAACAAACAGGCTGGCACAGCTTAGTTGCTGCTTACTTATATTTGGTGCTTTCATTTCAGTCCTTTTGCTGATTCTTTTTTCTATTAAGTTTATTAATGATAAACCTTATGAAAGGTCGATTTATTTTTTTTTTAAAGATGAACCATGAAAGAGGAAATATTGTGTTATATATTTTGTTATAAGAAGTTTAGAAATAGACAGAAGATGTGCGTGCCTATTTGGGGAAGAAAGGGAGCACGTGTGGTAAACTGAAGAAAATTACAAATTTCACCAATTAACTTTGGACTACTACTTAGGCTACACAGGAGCTGGGTACTGAGGGACTCCAAAACTTTTAGGTGTCCAAGTAAGTAATTATGATTGCCAAAAAGAGGTTTTTTTCCAATCTTTTGAAATAACTTTATAAAACAAACAATTTTTAAAATGGAACATTCTAGAGCTGGAATCTGAGAGATAAGTTAACTAATTTATATTGTTTCAATATATGTTATAATTTCACTTTGTAGCAATAGAAAACAATTGGCAACAGTTGAACAAAYGGCATAACCAAAGAGGAGAGATTTTCTATACCTATGGTATCTGTTAGTTGCAAATTACATTAAAACGAACAAAATCAGTAAAATGGCAACATTTGAATTACTGAAGTTTCTCTTTGTAGATTAAGGGAATTAAGAGTGATGGCCTTGCTTGACATGAGTTTGATGAGTCATTTCAGAAAATTTCATTTCAGTGGTCAAAAATAGTTTAAGACAACTCMTTGTTTTCCTTGAGAAGTATTTTTTTTCCTCTTGTTGTTGATTTTCCTRCGTTCATGCTCTTGAGAGCTGTTTAATTATTTCCACTGAAATGGTTTATGGCTAAATGTTCCAGTTCAACTTTGCTGAAAAGTATAGATGCAGAAGTGAAAATTAGTATCTGTCTAACCTAATTCAAGACACATCCTTCTTTGAACATGTCCACAGAATTTTCTTACAGTTCAACAAAATGTTTGATGATGGTCTCTTGAGATTCAATTCAACTTCCTTGAACTACATTTTACATAACAGAGTGTAGCTTGATCTTTAATTTTCAGCAATAGCTACTTTTGAACTTAATTTTCGTTTAGTTTAACAAATGGAAATTAAAAAACATTGTCATCTGGAATATCAAGGAATATTTATTATCTCAGTGAAAGAATTCAGATTATTTAAATATTTCTGAACAGCGTTATTTCTGTGGTAATTTTTTTTTCAACCTATAGAAATGTTACCACATTAGGCACAGGAATAGTAACAATTTATTCTGCAGCCATTAGTAATTTTACAATGAAAGTCTGGCCAATTTCCTTTCTAACATTTATTTTCCTTGCAAGCTTCTTTTAACAGATTTCTTCAGTAAATTTAATTTCCCCTTAGCAATTGGTAATGCCTTAATTCTTCTTCGAGTTGTTAACGTGTATGTTTTACTGTCACTAAGAAGAAGAAGCTGTGCTAGAAGTATCCATTGTTAGTAAATCTTAGTTTTCATGTGTCCTGAAAAATACAGAAAATTAGTGTCTGCAACTCGTAGATCTTCCCAAGGGAAGGATTTGTGGAGTTGCTTAACRGCTCCTTTCTCCAGGTGTTCCTTTTCAAACCTCTGCTGCTGTTTATCCCTCAGCAAAGCAGCTTGGAACATGTGTTAGGTGATACTGGAAGTGATCATTGCATGGATGGGGTTCATAGCTTGTCTGAAAACAGGGAAGACAGCAGCAGCAGACTTAAATCCTCACCTTTTCTGGAACAGGGGGCTTGTGGAGTTTCTCCACAATGCAAAGTGCAGCCCAACCCCCCGAAATGCTTTGCCTTACTTTTCCTCCCTGAAGTTACTTTCGCTCTCTCCCCCAGCATTGTCTATGAGCATAGAGATAATTTTTTGAGTAAGTAATTTCATTAGCTTTGGTAGGATAACTTGAATATGTAAAGCTAGACATAGTTGAATACTTTATTGAATCAGGGACTAGATTTTTCATAATCTTCTCTTTATTTTTAATCTCAATGAGTGGGTCAGTCTCAGGAACCAGATGTCTTACTTTCGGAGCTCTGCACTTTGTCAATTGTGATCAGCCCATACTTTTTTTTTTTAACCAACATTTATTTTTTTTCTAGKCCAGAGAAAATGAGATTCTTGCTTTGTTAATGGCTTTTTTAAAGAAGGCATAAGTAATAAACCCACCAAATTAACAATAGATGTATCTCAGCAGCACAAATTTGGAAGTTGCAAAGTAATTTTAAAATTTCTTTAGAGATAAAGACAACTAATTCTGAGCTCTCTTTTATAGGTATCTCTGGCATAGTAAGGTTAAGTTACAATAAATGAGCAAGGTATTCAACATGACCTTTATTTTGTGCATGCCAGCCTTSTGGAATTAGTGGAAAATTACAGCAGGCTGAGTTAAGTGTTGTATAAAGTATTGAAGAAACTCTTCTTGAGCTGGGAGAGTGAAAGATTCTTAGTGTCCATGTTTTCTTGATCTAAGAGATCTCTAAATTGTATTTGCAGTGAAATGCCCTCCAAATGGCATTATTTTTGATTATATGAARGTTTTGGGTTTTTTCATAGTTTTCCAGGATTTTTTAGAAGCTTTTATATTAGCATGTGAGTATTTTGAGGAGACAGAAGTGTATTCTGGTATAAAGTATGTCTTTCCTTCACTTGGTGTTACATGCAACCTATACGCTGTTATCATTCAGAAYCTAATGAATCATTTGAAAATATTCTTAATATTTTCGATTTTCTGTTTCAGCAAAGTTGGTTAGAAGCTCTTAAGAGTGAAGGAATTGCCTGACTTTTATATTAGATTCCATTAAGGCTGCCACAGTAAGTTGGCCGGTATTGAGTAACCACAATATTTGTATTTAGGAAAGGAAACATTCACTTCCTTTAGTATGAGAACAAAAGTTGGTTAGAGTGTTATAGTAGCCACTGGTCCACTTCTAGTCTTTAATGCGTTTATTATCACAATGTTATTGGGAGATCCAAAATCCTAGTAGGACTCTATCTGTAACATGGATATTACTTACAGAGACCATGGTAAAAATGTAAAGATTAATTAATTTTAATCAGAGATAGATGCTTAAAACCTATTTCGAGAGATAAATACTTTTGAAATCAAAAACTATGTCATCAAGAACTATAATTTTATAACACCTAACTTTTTTCCTCTTTGGTTGTTAAGCAACTGGTGAAACCCTGGATTATAATGTCTTGAATTGACTGAGCAAGTTGGAAAAGAAAGAACGAAGAGGTGAATACCTACTAGGGCTAGTTGCAGGATATTTCCTGAATTCAATTTTGTAAGCAATTCAGTGAAAGTTGTAATGTTTTTTATATTGTATAAATTTCTTAACTAAGATACTGTGTTGCACCAGGTCTTAATAAAAACAAAGTTATAATGGTAATAAACTTAACCAAGTCTATATTCTTATAAATATAAATTTTACAAAAATAGTGTTCCAAAAGTTCATATTGAGCAACCATTACTTATGTTTATTTCCCTGTTTCTGTTTGACAAATTCATAATACCTGTAGATTTTTTGTTTGCCAATTAATCTTGCTAAATATTTGTAACTTAGCTTTCTTTCAGTCTTCTGGAAGTGCTGCTGAATTCCAAGTGGCAGTTCAAGTGATAGAGTACTTTTTAGCYGTATCTTGTAAAATTTTTCAAAGATAGTAGCTTGAATTTGCTAATGAAAAGTAYTGTAGCTGCTATCTAGCATTCTAGTTACGTTTTATCATATGAGCAAATACATATTAAATAAATATTGCCTGACTTTGAACTGCATATTGGTAACTTTTGCCATTTGTCTATTACTACTTGTTAAAGTGCTAGTGTTTTATTAGAAAAGTTGTTTTGCTCTTCTGCATTGTAAAGAATGGGTCATGACAGTCTCGACAGTCACAGGTTTTTCCGTATGYATTTACAACCTGTACATAATTCCTGGGGAAGTAGCCCACCACCGGAATTATTTTTTCAATTATAAATTAAATATTTGATTAAATTTGATCCYTTTCAGTAGAACTAGTTTTACTCTTAAATTTAGAAAGCACATTTTCTTTCTCATCTGCGTGAAGGCAAGATGGTAATACTTTTTTATCATTTTAATGTATTCTTTTTATAATATTTTCTAGATTTTTAGGAACAAGTCATAACAGATATTTTTCCCAGTGTATTTCATTAACTCATAAATACACCAGCTTATCATTATCTATTTCCTCCTTAACTAGTTGAAGTTCACATCTAAATTTTGTGGAAGAATGGAAAAATCTATTTTTCTTGCAACATGGATTCTTGCATGACATTTCTGATAAGAAGAGGCAGGTTTTTATACATATAATCAGGTAGTCACGTACTTTTTTAAAAGTGTGTTCTGAGAAATAAGCCTGCTGTCTAACATAATCTTTCATTTGCCAGCTCTATGAAGCACCTCTGAGCTTTCTTGAGCTTAAAATATTCAATCCCACGTGCTGGCCTTTATCGGTCTTTCCAGGATTTCTGATGTCTGAGTATCAATTTATCTTTCCATATGTTTCTTCATTTTCCTCCTTCAGGTTTGATATAGTTCTTTCCTAGATCTCTAATTCATGCCATTCCTTTATTTTTCCCTGTCATCTCAGTATGGAATTCTGCTAGATTGTTTTCATTAGGTTGGTTTTAAGGAACTGTGATTAATCAATAAATGAAATAATATTGCTTTTATAAAACTTTTCGCTTTCTGAGTGCCTGTCATCAATTCACAAAATGTTCTAAGACAGATAYTGTTGCTTATGTATAAACTATGCAATTTTTATTTGTATTTGCAATTCTAATAACCTTGTCATTTTCCTTTTTGTTGTCATTTGGATGTTTTGCTGAAAGAGTATGTTCAGGTACTGAATCACCTGTCTTTGAAATGTGCTTTCAAGTCCATTGCAAGGCAGAATTAAAATAATTTTGGCAGTTTTAGTCCATTTTTTTTTCTTGAATTTCTGTCCCATAATAAAGCATAATTTAGAATAAGTGTCTTTCTCTGCTTCAGTTGGTTTGTGTCAGAGATACTGCAGGTCAAGGCTGAAGTACATAAAAGCTTGCTCAGCATGTCACTACCATTTGTCTTATCACATTAAACTTGTCTTAATATATTTCTTGAAGAACATTCAAAGTGAAAAAGAAACATTAAGCTAAACTCTTCATGAGGAGAAATACAGTCACAAATCATCATCTTTTTTTGCCATCATATAAATCTCCAGAACCATGAAAAACAGCACGTTCATTGACCTTTTCTTGATCACTATGTATTCCTCTTTTTGGACTGGATCCTTAAACTGTAACATTAAACTTAGTAGCTCATTTTGTTCCTTACATGGCCTGTAAATGACTGCATTGTTTCACATTGCTCATCCTATTCTGGACTTACAAGTATAAAATAAAGATACCTTCTTATAATCTGACATATAATACTTAACATTAATTAAGAAATCTGCTTTGCAGTGCAGTAGTCTTGTTTGGATGCCATCATCTTGGGTAAATGTGAAATGATTAGTCTGTATTGGCAATTCATTTAGTTTTACAGCTTTATTATGCACTTCCATGTAATGAACCAGTTAAGCATGGCTTGTGTTGTCTGAACTTACAAAGAAAACAGATCAATCTTTTTATTTGTTGGTGACTAATCCTGATGCTTTCATACTGTTATACTGTAGTTACTATTTTCTAATGATGTAAAGTATAATTATAGATATCACAAAATGCTGAAGCCAGCTGCAGTTGTTAATGTTGAAGACATCAAAGTCTTGGTAACATTCATTTAACAGAGGCAAATATCTAGTAATTTACAAAGAGAGAAAATAAAGAGCTAAGGGATAGATGGCATTTTCCAGATCGTCTCTGTAAGAGAAGCTGATTCCCACTCCCACATATGCTGCTGAGCTGATTACTAAAGGAGGAAGCTTTATAAACAGTGTGACAGAGTAAATTGCACCACTTGTCTTCCCAGTTAAAATACACAGGAAGGAAGTGACACCTGTGCAGAGGACACACTTTTAATAGCTTCTCTGTTTTATCTCAGGTGGCAGTGTCTAGTTGGGGGGTTCATTCTTGCATGTATTTAGCTTCTGAGCCCTGCTTTTTTTCAGCCCACTTGATCTACCCCTCTCACTCATATGGGATAGAGTCCTTACCTTTTCTTGCCGTTCTCTCTCTTCTGTTTGAAGCGTGGATTTGGGATTTTTTGGGAAAAAGGGATTGGATTTTTTTTCCCTAGTAAATTCCAGAGTATGCCCATGTAATTCAGAAATTCCAGAAGCTGTAAAGTAAAGGACTGTTTTATTTTCTTCTGTGATATAAACAACTAAAGGTTTTTATTACCTTTAGGTCCCAAATTATGCTTTTGTTACCCCAAATAGGTATATTTATATGACTAATAGAAATTACATGTGGATTTTCTCCACCATGAAATCTGCTAGATGACAAATATATTTCTCTGACAAAAGTCCAGTGACATCAAAAGAATGATCTAAATGGATGACTGTAGGTGGTTATGAATGTTATGATCATTACTCAAGAAAAGTAGTGTTAAATGGCTTTCTGGTCATACACTTCTGAATATATTTTTCTCTTGCTACCAAATGAGGTATTTGAAAGGGTCCACACCATGGCTGGCAACCTTAACCTTTCATTAGCAAAGCTTTCGACTGTTTATTTCCTTGCTGATTTTGCTTTTAATTTGAAGGAAAAATATTCATATTAGTAGTTACATTGGCAGTTGTCATTGTTATTTTAAATTACTGTGTCTAGAACAGGTAAAGGGTAACTTGTGACTAAATAACTATTTTCCTTTATTTGTAATAAAAGGAGTTTATGGTCATTCATGTAAGCATGAGGAATATTTTAGGATAGAGTGGATGAGAAAACAAACCCCGGATGTGGACTGTATTTTAAATGCATGTTGGTTATTCTAACATTAAGCCATCAAGGAAGGCAGGCCTAGTGTGTGCCATGCATTTGACACTTTTCCTCTCCCCCATCTACAACCAAGTCCTTGTCTCTTTAAGGAAGCCACTGACATTTTAGAAGAGCTTTTATAAAACTAATGTGAATAACTGTCTTTTTGGTTACAAAAAAAGCAACAGAAAAGGAAGGATGTGTAAAGAAAACTACCGCAGATTAAGTAATTGTCGTCTTTTTATAAAATAATTCTGTAACTTGGGCTTGGTTCCTTCCTCTGCCTGAAAGGTATTTCCTYCCTGAGACGGTGCAGTGACTGCAAGGCTATAGGACATTTAGATGTTTTTAAAGGCTGATTACAGATGGTAGTCCTCTTAATTTCTGTGGGTCATACTGTTCCCTTTTTTGCACCTTTCGCAAAAGGTAGGGGGGGAAAAAAGGGAGTTTTTTGGGGTATGCAAGTGAGAGGAGCAGTTCCAGGGATGTTCGGGCAGGTGTGTCTCGTCTCCTGTGGTGGTGAGCGGAGACTAGATGTTCACAGAGAGTCGATTCTTTATCCGTCTTTCCCGGTGTCAGCACACATGTTACAGCAGAGGTGTGCAGGGGCTTGGCAGGCAGCCCCTCTCCGGTTCCTTCCACCACATGACCACACAGCATGGTCACATCATGCGACACCCCATCACCCCCTCCTACTTTTATTGGAATGATTTTTCCGTAGGGCTTCTTAGTTTAGGGTTCCTCACAAGCCCTAGTACAGAGAGGGCTGGCAGCATGCCGGTTCCACATCCTGTGCACACACCTGCAGGGGATCTCTGTGGCCCCGGGATCAGCCCTGCCCCTGCCTGGAGAAAGCCAGTGTTTTTCAGACCACTGATACATGGAGTCTGCTTTAAAAGTGTCCAAAGGCAGGACTGCAGTCCAAAGTTTTTGTATTTTAAAGACATTAACTGGATGTCTCAATCTTAACAAATACCACTCAGTGCAGGACTATGATTTGGCAGTAAACAACTCCATGAATGAAACACTGCAGCTCGCTTGTGCTCTGGTGGAGATAGGGCCACTGCAGGGTGGCTAAATATTGTGGGGCTTGGAGCACCTAAGAGTCCAGTGTTACTTACACTGGACAGGGATTTGCTGAAAACCACAAAGATTAATTCATCTCGCTTTCTAAGTTGAGAAAAATTATCCCTAGATGGGCAGGTACTCTAAATTGTTGTTGTTACTACTATTATTATTATTTGTAGTAGTAGTATTGTTATTATTATATTTAAAGTAAGTTATTGCATATTCTCATTTCAAACCTGCAGTTTCAGAATTGTGGTGGCAACATCACTGCAGTAAATAATACCTAGGAAAAAATGGCCCAAATGATTAAAGGCAAGTGATCGTCAGAAATTTAGAGGGAAGGGAAGAGGGGAAAAAAAAGGAAAAATGCTATTTAGACTATAATGATATAAATTTGAACTGCAGTGTGTGGATACATTCCTTTAGACAGTTGGGGTGGACACACTTTTTTATTCTGAGATACCACAGCCAAAAATGTGAACAGTTACTTTTTTTCCCCCAGAAAATGAGAAATCCTTTTCTTTTTTTGCCATCATGGTCGAATTGTTTTCTTTTACTTACTCCAGGCTGTATTTTAGCATATGAATGATGCCAGAATTAATAGAATATTTATGTATAATGCCAGAATTAATTGTGTCATTATTAAGAATTATCAGCAGTAAGAGATGTGTGTGATAATCCAGCATGGATTTAAATACATACATCTGTGCCATTCTGTAAGGGTGCATGTGAAATCAGGTACAGATTTGATAATGCATCTAACCATTTTTGGCTGTTAGGATGCTGTACAGGCATGTGAAAATAAAGTTAGGTCAGAACTATTATGGTATTAGTAGAAGCTATGAGTTTAAGTCTGAATGTAGACACATTAATCATTTGCAGTTTCTTACTCTGTGCACGTTGCATATGAAGAGACTGGGCTTGAAGTTATGTTTCACCTACACTGTTTGTAATAATATTATTTACATTCTACTTACCGAGGGACTTATTTCAGAAAATGCTAATTCTTAGGTATTCTTCCAAAGTGAGCTGATCATTCTTTGAAAATATGAATGGATCAGGAAGCCATACATGGTGCTTATTTGCATTTTTCTGTAAAAGATATAAATTTTAACCATCTACAGAAATAAACTCTAACTACTAGAAAACACTGCAGTCCTAGTAGAGTCTTAGCAGCTGCTGTAAACATCCTTTTTGTCTTCCATGTTTTTTTTTTCTTCACAGATGTGTGAAGTTTCCTTTTGCAGGAAGAGGGATAATGACTATCTCATTTCACCCTAGGACTCTCCAATATGCTTATCCCGTTGAACTGGTTTCCACATTATTGTGTCCAAACAAACTTTTCACTTTGAATAGTTTTTTTTTTTTATGTTTTGGTCCCTGCCCCCTCCTCCTCTCCCCACCGCCCCTCCCAAAAAAAATAAAAAATTCTTCCTTTCTTCTTGAATAAACGTAGAGTAACTCTTCTCCGTGAACTACCAACACACAATAAATCTGGTGGTGCCCCCCACCAGATCGAATGGTGCTCAAACTCATGCCTGGCTCTGCTTTTCTGGTGCTTTAGCAATGATGCTGAGGCTTGTACTTTGTGGGGAGGAGATGGGGAGAGCATGTATTCCCACTGTTAAACTTCTGGCAGGTGCGTCAGTCTCTTTGTTCTGGCCACCAAGGAGATTGGAGTTTATGCAGCATCTGAGAAACTTACCTTGGAGAAAATATATTCAAAATGGAAACATTCTTGCTAAATATCCTTGCCAAAAAATGGATTGTTCTTGTTAGAAGGACTTTGACTAAAGGTTGGCAGCTGACTTTTTTCCCCTTATAGTTCTATGTCTTAGAGCACTGTAGAAAGGGATGGCACGATACTAAAAGGGGTTGGTTTACCTTCTGTTTCCCTTCTGTGGTTACAGTCTTAGCACATAAATGTAGCAGAATTTCGTTTGCAAGATGGGCATATGTGTGAGGAAAGATGTAGATTGTTGTGTGATACACTCTGTAAAACATATGATGTAATTTCAGTCCTGTTATGCATCAACTTCATAATTTGCAAGGTTTTTTTTCTAGATACATTTTTGAAAGATGTTTTTCTGACTCAGCTGTATTTATCTCCAAACTTGACTAAGTTATGTAATTTATTCAGATGATACTCAATTCTGCCTAGATTTCTGTTATTTTCTTGTACAATTTACCTTTATCTTCGTTTTTTAAATTAAATGACAAGGAAAAAAAAAAAAATCTCTGAACTAGATGATTTCCAAATTCAGTTTGGTACTTCTGCTTCAAATTCTTAGTTAAGACTCTGGTTTTTTGTTTTAGTATGTTGCCTTTTTTCTTTAGGAAAAAATGGCTTGCTTCACTGCAATTTGCTAGCACACCCCTACTAACTGGATTACTGTGGGTTATAGGAAAGAAAATTTGTGAAAAGTAGTGCCATTTACTGAATTAAGACCTGTGAGCTCTATCCTGTCTCCATCTGGAGAAGCAGCAGTCTGCTGCCCAGCCAGTGCCCATAAACTGGCTGTCTCTCAGGGAGATGGCTTTAAATCAGTTACCTAGTATTCTGCTGGGAGCTGGAAAAGTGGGAAGGAGCTGGTGGCCTGGCAGCATTTCCTGCAAGAGTTCAAAACTTTCTGTTCCCGTATGCATAAAATGTAGTTGCCAACCCTCTCCTGTGGAGAACAAATGTGTAAACAGTTATCCTGAAAATAGTACMTCTGCTTCTGCGTAGTAGCGTTCTTTTAGTTTGTCTTAAGAAACTTTTTTCCTCTACTTTTGTTTTGTGCTTCTCTGTGTTTCTGTTCACAGCAATGTGTCTTCAAGTTAAACATCCCACTCCAATCTACTTATTTTACGTGTAATGCTTCATGAATTCAATTTCCTAGTGAAATTTCTTTTCAAATATGACTTAAAAACACATTTCTTCTTTGCCTTTCATCTTAATACTTTTTCCCGGCTTTGATGTATTATTTAATGCTGTAATTTTATTATTTAGCACCTGAGATCATGCTGAAGTACAATTTCTGAGAAGCCCACTGTATAGATATGCACACTGTTTAAAGCTGGTTAGAAATTTTCTGAAAACAAACAAGAAGTATCTTTAGAAATCGGAAATTGGCTGAGGCTAAAGATCTTGGTTTAAATCTCTGAGCTGAGAGAACTTGACAAGTTTGAAGGCAGAACTCTGGCAAGGACCTGGCAGTCTCAGGAGCTGTGGCTTTCTTCAGAATGCCAAAAGCAAAGTTTTGGGAAAAGAAAAGAAAAAAATGGGGGGGAAAGCACATAGTTTTATTATTATAGTGTTATAATAATGTATATAATATAATAGTTAATAATAACAAAGAGAAAACAAAAAGGTGTAATTTCTAGCTCCCTGCTCCTGGAATTCATTAGGAATACCATAAAACTGACGAGAAATCCACTCACAGTTCTGATTTCATGGACCTGGGTCCTTCACAGCAGATAGCTCAAGTGACTCAAAAAGTCTGATTTTGTATATGCAAAGCAACTTCTGTATAAAACAGCACAGAGAAGTGAACACTGTTAAATAAAGATTAGTATTTGGCTTTGAGCCCGTACTCCTGAAAGCACCATTTGCCTGATGCCTCTGGGATCAATTGTTAATACCATCCTAAAGTAGTGGCAAAATATCAATTTAGTCCTAAAATTCTCCAAACCACAGCAAGATCTCCAGAAGGACTTAGAGCTGGCTGAATTTCATTCTCACAGTTTCTGTAGATCAGAACAGATCAGTATTCATCACAAATGAGTCCCTTGGTTCAGGAAGTTTCAGCAAATGGCATTTTGCCTGTGTATGTATTTATTCTGGGTATCTGTTGACTCGATTGTCTCTTAAACATCAGGACTAAGGAAAAAAGTAATTTACAATACGTGTTTAGAACATAGTTATAGGAAGTGATACCTGACTTTCTCAAAGGCAGATAGTAAAAATACTGTTGTTATGGTCCTCTGTGAGAGATGATTTTTCCTCAGCACTCCTGGTACATATCTATGCGCAGTGTTCTGACAAGTGAAAATAATTGAGCTAACTTTGAATAAGCAGTGTGCCTTGACAGATGTGGGTTCTGCTCAGGTTAAATGCTGCTTCTCAGCAGTGCTAACGGGAGTGTTGTGCTAATATTAACTAAACTGCCTTCTTCATATCAGTGACCTTGCACTTTTGATTCAACTCAGTTTCAGTGAGTTTCGACCTTTAGATGTCCATACAGTTCAGGATAGTTTCTAGTTACCATTCTGTGAGAAATAATTAAGCCTTATGTTCTCTGAATTTTTTTGTTTCATCAAGAGCATGCACATATACATGAATGGGTTTTTAAGAGATGCAACAGTATTGCATGCGTGAAAGTAAAACAATCAAAAAAAACCTCCTTAGTAATTTTAATTTCAGGTTTTCTTATTTTGTATTTCTTGCTACCTACTTCAAATCCTGCTTTAAAATGTTTTTTAAAATATTTTCTCATATTGACCGATATGAGAAATAGCTGAGGGGCTGTGAGTCTAATGAGATTTCTTTATCTGGTGGACATAACAAGAGAAAGTCAAATTTATAGTTCTACATACTACATCTTCTGGAAAATGTGTTATTATATATTTAACTGGATAAAGCTACAATATTTTTGATGTTATATGGAATTTTTAATATGTTTTGTTAATTCTGGATTTATGATGTAGAATCTGAGCCAAGAGACCAAAGACTAAAATTGTCCTCCTCAAGAAGATCCACAACACTGTGAAAACATAACTTATATTTTGTGTGGCTTTGTGTTAACATCCTTAGAAAAATAGACTAAAAAGTTGAGGGGTTTTTTTTCCTTTCCAATTCTATATTTGTTTTCATGGTTCAATAACTTTCTATAGCTGTAAGTATTTCTGTACAGATGCAAATCAATTCTTTCAAGATTCTTATTTGTGTTTTAGGTTTAATCAGATTTGCCTTCTAGCCTTAAATTCAGAGGAGTAACCCCTTTTTCCTTTCTCAAAATTTGAATTTTGTTTTAGCCCTTAACATTCGAAAAGTCACTAGACAGTTCCATCTGGCAGTCTTTGACGTGGTGGTGCAGCTGAGGACTTACCTACTTCATAATCTGCTGTTAAAGTAGTGAAAAAGATCCCTACTTAACTAAGCCATGTGTTGATGACATAAAGTGGCATCTTACACGTGGTAGGTAGCAGCATATCCCTTTCAACTGGTGTGTGGTTGAGACAGTGTAGGTTGTCTAATAATTAAACACTTGTCAGCACGGGGGAATTGTGGTTAGGTGCCGTGATGATCTTCATGTGCTGTGAAATTGCTGGGTCAGAGGACTCTTTTTCTCAGAATTTCCTTCTCTGTCATGGTCAAGAGTTGTTCAGGGACGGGCTCTTTGGAGGAGCAGAGGAAATCTGCTGATTGTTCGTATTACAGCGTTGTTGTCGGCAAAGGACACCCCCTGAATGTGGTGCAAAACCATAGGTTAGGTAAACTGGGGATATTAGCAAAAATATACCTTAGGTATGTCTTTGATGTACTGAGGAGTGAGCAAGAGCCATATATTCCGACTTGACAGCAACTAGAAATAAAAGAGAGACTTAAAGCAAGATAATTATTTTCCTAAAAGAGTAGAAAGGTGTGATATCACACCCATGCTCATACCAAAGAATCCTTCATCCTAAAGGTTGTCTGGGAGAAACAATGATAAGCATGTATGTAGGGCAGCCCAATAACAATACTGGGTGTTCATCCTCTGGGAAGATACATGGTGAAGACCCTAATAGCTTAAGTCAGACCATAAAAGCGTGTCTTTCCTAATGCTGTATTATTGGCTCACTAATTTATGGTGTGTAGCATTATCTAATGCTTCTGCTCATAAGTGCAAGTCTTTATTACAGTTTCAGTAGCTTCATCATTTTAGACACTAGCTTCTGCTTCTCTTTGATGCAGTCAGATAATTTGAATTAAATCATTAGTAGGAGAAAATGTTTTCATGCCAAAACCTCTTGCTGATCAKCATCTCTTAAATCACCCTTCTACTTTACTGCTGTTCTGTGTGATATTTCTGTATGTATTTCTGCTGGAATTTTTACCTTTGCAATGGCTGATGACTTTATTAAGCTAGTTGGCTGAGTATAAAAAGAACAAGCAATGATGTGGATGGTTTCTATACTCAAGTTAAAAAAATTTTTTTCGTAACTCATTAAAGCAGATACTTAAATTCTTATTAAGAGTGAGGTCAGTATGGAAACTGTGTTGGTTCACACTATGGAATGAAATTATTATCCTTCTTCAGAGAAGAACAGTTGTTCCTATAAAGACTACCATTTGGGCAACTTATGGATTTTCTTTGTAACTTATTCCTTTTGGGGGCTGAGGTGAAAATTCTTGAAATACTTTATTTACTGAAGATGCAAGTATATATTATTAAAAGGTCTAAAGCTGCTGAAATGCTCAACTTAAAGAGGTGAAAGTGATGTTTAAAATCAGGCTTAGCCAATGGATGTACTTTAGCAAGCTTGACCGTCTTGAGTTCAGTTCTGTTGAAGTTAGGTTTAGCTTTAGTGCTGCCTTTGTCACACAGGGATTCCCTTGATCAATACAGCAGGGCCTGGGCCATTGTAGGAATGCCTTTTCAAAATAAAATTTTGATAGTCAATCTCTAAAGCTATTTGATGTCAAAAAGTTCTGGTTGGCTTTTTTTGTTTGGTTGGTTGGGGTTTGGATTAATATATGTTAACTAATATTTATCAGAGGAATGAAAGAGAAATTCTCTTGTTCRGTTCATTGTTCAGTTACTGTGGCATGGTGGATAGCAGGATTCATTATATGCCCACTTGAGAGACGATTGAAGAATCATAAGATGGTGGTAAAATTATCTTAATGAGAGGAGAAGGAAAAACAGGAAAAAATATTGCTTGCAGTGTTTCTATCAATTTGCCCAAAGAAGCAGTACGTTTTTATTCCTAAATGACTACTTTTAAGAGGCTCTTCTGTGTTTAAAATAACTTTATTTTTAAAAGAATGCTGAGTATTAGACTTTTTTAACATGTGCCATGTTTTCCATCTCATTGATAAAGTAAAATACTGTAGTAATACTGTTTAGAATTTAGCATTTACTGTGCTTGAATTAATATAGCTACTTTGAAAGGCTTGGTAATTGCTCTTTCTTCCAAATGGCAGTTCAGACAAAGATGGTTCATAAGTCTTAACATATCCTTAGAAGTACAGAAATTGTTCACGTGCCAGGAGAATTAGAAATAATTTATTTTCCAAGAATCTATCCTATATATTCAGTTAAACCCATTCTCTATAAACTTTAAACTATAAAGCTTCTAGAAGATGTGTACACCAAAATAAGTGAATCCTTTATTTGTTGGAGAATGAGCAAAGATCATTGAGTCACAAACATAAGTGTTGTGGGGATTTATAGAACAGTGCTTTGCTCTGGTTAATAAAGTGTTAAGTTGAGCACTAGGTGCAATGTTATCAATTTAATAAAACAGCAATTACGGCAGATTAACCAAGCTAAAAGAACTTAATAAAGTTAAAGAAAACCAAGTTTGAAGGATGGAGCAAACTAATCCACATACAACTTTGATGTTTAATACTATTTCCCTTCGGGGGTGTTCAAAGCCAATAGCCTTGGGACCTACTTTCTTAAGCCTCGCTCTGTGTTAGCTCTGCTTTTAATTTTTTTTCCCCCTCAAGGAACAATATTTGGGCTTTGCAAAATAAGTTGGCTTAAAAGAATTGGTTATGTTTGAAAACATGTTGAGTAACTAGCAACTTTGCTGAGAATCTAGGCAGCTCTAAGGAGAAAAATCTGGCTGCTTAGGTGGATTGACCAATAGTAATTTTTAAGATGCTGTGCTTAAATGATAGTAGGCAGATTCTTTKTTTATAGAATTCTACATTGATAACATCTAGAAACAGGTAAAAAGTTAAAAACTGTCTTTATCCAGGTTATATATGTATGAAATTATATTTTTTTTAATTAATAAAATAAAAATTGAATTGCTAATGACTCCTGGATGTTATTTTTGTCGTTGAGAGAGCTGCATTTGGGTCCGTACCTTTTCCTCTTCCACGAATACAGCCTTGCAGCAGGATTTGTGTAATGGTATTTTCAATTTTTCTCCTCTGCACAGAGAAGAGCTTTATAGTTTAAAAGCAGAGGGCACAGTTTCATGCCTGTAGCTCTTCTTCAAATTCAACTAAAAAAAAAAATAATGAAGCTAATTTAAGTCTGGGTAAACAAATTCCTTTAAAGAACGAAAGTACATCTATTGCTGCTTCCACGGCTTTAGCTTTTGTCTTATAATGAAAAAATAATTTTGTTGTGCTTCAATATTTAGGTCTTTTTATCCATCACTGGTTGCATATGCATTAGTGTTTTTCTGATCAGTGGTGTGATTATAATGCAAAGCCCCTATGGGTCCCTACTTACTGCGTGTTGCTTCATTACCTGGTTTTGACAATCRTGAACTGGCTTCTCAGAGGAAATTAAACCAGAAATTCCATTTCAGATCTGCACCAGTGGAGTTTATCCTGATCTCTTTTCTACACAGGGAGTTTAAATAACTTCAATTGTAAAATGGGTTGAAATCTTAGATCAAGCTTATAATCATTTTTAAGGCAGATAAAACAGAAAATGTAGAGCCCTGTCCTTCATAACTTTCTTTTTGCCCCTCTTGGTAGACTACTTTTAAATTAATATTTAAATTAATTGCTTTTTTCATGTTTGGCAATTTTTTTTTTATTCTTAACATTTTCCCRTTGTTGAGTTTTGAGGTAGTGCCTCTTTGTGGAAGGCACTTTTAAAGAGAATAAGGTGTCTTTAAAATTCACAGCRGTAAAGACACCTTTTAATTTTTAAACTTTTTAATCTTTAAAGAGTGTACATATATAGTTAGTGGGTTGTTTAAAACTATTCTAAGGAAAAACTAATTTTTTCTGCCTGTCCATTTTGATAATTGGAAGCTAAGGTTTCAATTTATACTGGTTCAGAAACTACTTATGTATTTTTTTTAATTGGTATTTGATTAGTTAAAATGCATATGTAAAGTTGAAAATTCATTGGTAGGTTAATTGTAGAAGTAAAATGATAACACAGGCATAAAAGAAATCCTTTAAGAAAATATAACAAGCCTCTTTCATTGGATTTATGAACGGGATTCAAATACTCTGCAGTATTACCCTCAACACTTATTATATCTAATTGGCAATTAATTTAAGCTTATTTAAGAAAGTGCAGGGAAGAAACAAAAGGGTTGGGCTATCATTAAGAGAGGATGTGGATGTCAAGCATGGTGGGTCAGAAATGAGTCAGCAATTTGCCTTTTAAAGGCAGATGTCTGATGTGATCTACAGCTTTCAAACGCTTGGAGCTGACACTTGATGTTGTAATGGATTATTGCTAGTGCTTGTTGAAAACCAAAAATATTGCTTTTAAGAAAGCACTTTCAAAATTGTGGTTTTATTCCAGTGAGGAAAGAAAAATTGAAAAGTTTCCGTTTTGTCTTGATAAAAGAGTGGGTGGGGGCACTTTCTCCTTCCTCCTCCTCCCCTACATCTGTGCAGGGGAGTGTGGGGTGCTGGTTGGCACACTCAGCTTCAGTGAAGTCCTTTTTCTGAGCTTGGTGTAGCAGCCCTCTCTCTTCCCTTCTTTGCAAGTCTACCTACTTGATCTTTTGAGAAACATTTTTCATGGAAATATGAACACAGGGATGCTTTCCAGTGAAGAATGTAAGAGTTCAAAAATTTCCTCTTAGCCTTAGTGTATTAAGCCATGTGCTTCCTGTCCCAGTCTGTGTTACGTTGGTGTAGTTGGTTGTGGCTTATGTGAATTACAGATTTCAGAGTCTTGTTGAAGTTCCTAGCATGTCTATGTCAGGAAAAGAAAATGTCATTATAAAGATGGTTCTGCTGGGAATCACTGAGCATAGGATTTTTGGTTTATTCTGGGGTTTTGGGCATTTTTTTTGGACTTATGCCTGTCTTCATCTTCTCTTCTATCCCTTGCTGCACTTTGGGCAGAAGAAGCACTTAGAAGCCTTCCACAGTTACTGAGGCAGGAGAGGGCATGGCTTTAACACATTTGACAGACTGAGCTGGTCTGGTAGTATAAAGCAAGCAAAWTCAAGTGTGTTTGGGGATGATACACACATCTAACATGAAATCAAGCAAAAGTAAAATAAAACCAGGTTTTCCAAATAGATTGCAACTGTGTGTTTGACAGGTGATGTTGTATGTAAACAAATAAAGTAGTTTGTTTTGGGAGGAGATGGGGAACACCCATACTGTTTCTTCAGAGAGAACATCTAAGATAAGGGTCACCTTGTCACCAGAGCAGGTGGGCAGCCTCTCTGCAGCTTCAGTTGCTGTAAACTGGTGGTGAAATGTCGCCATCCAGAAGTTGTTCCAGTTCCAACTGATCTGCTCTCTGTTGAGTGGTGGCATTTTTTAGCACATGAGTAAGTCTTTGGGCAATGGCTGCTTTAATAGCTGATGCTTTTAGGGCTCTTACCTGTTGTGGCTTATGTCAGAAGGGAAGCAGCATCCTTTATTTCAATTAGCATTGCATGCTTGTCTCTCTTTCCTTCATAAATGTCTTTGATTATGTCAGTAAGACTGGTATCTTCTCTGAATTATTTCTAATTGGCTGCTTTTTGTCTACAGCTTGTTGGTTCTGTTTTTCCCATTGTAGACATGGTGTATCAATGTGCTTTACTGAATGTATTTTGTGCCAATATCCCATCTGTATGGGCAGCTGGCCTTTCTGGTGTCACAGGGGCACTATGTGAGTGTTGCTAAAGCAGTCCCTACTCAGGCTTATGTGACTTCTGTTCTCCCTGTCAGGTGACTTCTCCAGTTTTCTTTCAAAGCAGACCTACTGTGAGTATTTGTTAATAGCACAGGCACAGCCTACACTGTATGACCTGGGAGAAGTTGTTAGCCTTTGGGTCCACGTGTTATCCTAGCTGCATCCTCTCTCTTCATGCACCCTCCTGCTCTTCTCACTAGGTGATCAGGCCTAAAGACAAGGACAAAGCTTTCTGAGCAGTCCCTTGGCTGGGCGATGAAGTGCCAGGGTGGCCAGGTGTGAAGGTGGGGATGCCTTGAAGATCTGGAATGACTAAGGCTGGCAGGGCTTCCTGTGTGGCTGTGGGCAGGTCATCATCCTGGAGAAGGCACTACAGAACAAATGATCCCTCTTTGGGTGTTTTTTTAGCGCTGGGTGCCTTGCCGTTGTCCGCAGCAGGGCTTCACCCCATAACCTGCTGCTCCAGTACCACAATGCATGTTCCCAAAGGCCAGTGTAAGCCTGGAATGAATTGCATGTTGAAGGTCCAAGGCAGGCTCTTACCTACAGAGAGAGCATGTACCTAGTCCACTTCACTGAAGACTTGATTTGGGCATGAGTGACATATAAGGCTTTCCTCTCCTATCAATCCCTACACTAAAAATAGTCCTGTCATACTCTTACCATATGCCACTCTCCTTCTGAATTAAAAACTAAATGTACCAATTCTGAGCAGTAGAGTAACAGTTAATCATAGTAACCCCGAGGGGTTCTGTTTTATGTGTAAACTGCACAGTGTGTTGCGACTGTGTCCTTTATTTAGTCTTGTGGTTACTCCAGGCCTCAGTAACATGTGCTATGACAAGAAAATACAAAGATTGGAAGAATTTAAAAAACAGATTGCTGTAGTCCAGCTGGTAAGCACCATAATGAGAGAAAAAGCTCTTTGCATGCTTACCTCTGCCAGAAGTTGCTAAGATGATTTCAAGGAAGTTATTTAGTATCTGTTCCTCATTCCCTGCCTGAGATTCACTTCTGAAGATTTTCAGGAAGTACAGTCTAATTTATGGATCTCTTCTAAAGGGAAACTCTGCTTTCTGACTTTGGGCTATAACTTCTAGGAAACAAATAATTTCTCTTGTGTGTGATACTGACAGTGTCTCATTACTGAATGGTTAAAAGTTCAAGGAATAAGTTTTGGTGATTGTTGTGTGATTTGATTTACATGTGTTAGTAGAGCAATTTGAAAAATTCTGACAAATTTCGGTTCTTTTCCTATTACTAATATTCTTGTATTGCAGCATGGAGACAAGTCTACTGGCATATATCTGTGCAGAAAGAATCATAATGTATTGCACGCAATAGAAAATGGGGCAGAAATTGACAGGAATAAAAGAAAAGCTTTCTACAAAGCAAGATGATTAAAATTAAGGTAGATATGAAGTGCAGCTTTGAACAGCAAAAATACAGAAAGCTTCATCTGTTATCCTGTGATTGTAAGGCAGAACCCCCTGTGTTGTGTGCTGCCAATAACTGTACATCAAACATTGTTGGTGCCTCTGGATGTTTTCAAGAATGAGTGAAAACTTGTTCACTATGTTTAATTGCTACTTTACAAATGGATGAGTACAAAGCAATAATAAAAATGCTAGTCAGATAATGCAGCAATGGATATGGTATGTGGGATTTGTTGCAAGTTAGAAACACCTTTAGGTTTTTATTTTCCTTTGATAGTTCGGAACCATTCTTTTTTAATAAGGATTTTTTAAAAACAATTCTGGAATGTCACATCACTTCCACTGGCACAAATCTGGAGGAATACACATGCCTTAGAGCACCTCTCTGCCTTAGTAGACAGAGGCACAGATTCACTAATGTATCTCTTTTGCAAACATTGCTTTTGATTGCAAAATAAGTACTTTACTCTCAGTTTTAGTCTCTGAAGTCTTGACTATGACTTCAGCTCCTCCAATATAAATCACGATAGTTAGGCAAAGGCACCTGGAGGCACTATAAGTTAATGCACTGGAATGGAGCAGGGTACATTTATATTTTCTTGGCTTTCTGTTCCTGGAGTTGAGGCCTCCTCCCTGTGAATTTCTGACAAAAACATGGAGAGTTAAAGATAATTCAATATTAGTAAAGGCTTCCTGTAACTCTTAATAGACATGTGCATTTCTGAGATAAAAGTATTGGGTACCTTCACTGCCTTTGTTTGCCAATCCTTTTTGGTTTATTTCCTTCATTTTTTCTGCTATTCTAAACCGAGTTTATTCCAGTTGGACATCAAAGTAGTAAAGCAGAAATGAATCATCCATGCATCTGATGAGATAAAGACATTTTAACATGAAATTTTATTTTAATTGCCTTTTATGGAGCACAAGAGAATTCTAAATAGCCAAATGAGCTTTCTGTGATTAGTAAAACTGGCCATTCCCAGAAAATGACAAACCAGAGGAAACTTGCATTTTGACAATAGAAAAAGGAAAATGACAGAAATTAATTCTCATTTTTCGTATTATTTGACTACATGCCAAAGCATTTTAAGTACTTCAGAATCACTCAACACATTTAAAGCAGGAAGCAATTAAAATATTAATTTATATGTTCACCTTTTTCAGAATCAAAAATACATCTTTAAAAAATGGGAATCCCTTTTAGAAAGATTTGATTAATTTGAATCCAGGTACAACTTCATTAACCTGGGTTCTGGATATAATTTCTGTAACCTGACTCATTTTTGAAAGTGGAGTGTGAAGTAGTTAAGAGACTTTCTCAAGGCCTTGGAGGAATGGTATTTTGAAGCAAGGAATGGATCATCTTCCTGGTGAAAGTCAGTCTGGTACCCTAATTACAACAGCATCTGCTGACACTGCTGTCTTTGARAGCAGATCTCTTCCTGACTCTCTCCCAGTATAAACAGGTGACTCCAAGGACATGACATGTCCAGATTTAATTTAGGTATCTCTAGCCAAGCAATGAACTGAAAAATTAGTAAGTTACCTGTGAGATGTTAGCAGATTTCGTAGAAAATTGTACAATTGTAGCTTTCTACCTGGCACAAGCTGTAAGGGAAATTTTGCCGTTTACTTCTTCGTAGGGAAAAATAGTCCTTTAATAGACTTATTTTCTCACATGGCATTGAAGCTGGCTTTGTATATGGTAGGTCCTTTTCATGCCTTAAATTAAAAATTTAAAGGATTTTACAGACCCTCTGATTCTTTGCCTTTAGGAAGCACAGATTACTTTTTTTTTTATTGTTGATATATGGGTATGTACAACTGGAGTTGTTTGTCCAGTCATAACTTAATAAAGCTTTTTGTGATATGCAGGGTCATTTAAATATTTTTATCTGGAAACCCAGAATAGTTGTAGTAATTGAAGAAAGGCATTCTAAACTTTAGAGAGTACATACTTAGAGGGGGTCCAGAGGAGGGCCATGAAGATGATGAAGGGGCTGGAGCACCTTTCCTATTGGGAAGGACTGAAAGAGTTGGAGCGGTTCAGCCTGGAGATGAGGAGGCTCTGGGAAGACCTTACTGTGACTTTTCAGTACTCAAAGGGGGCCTAGAAGAAAACTGGAGAGGCATGACGTGTAGTGATTGGACAAGGGGTAATGGTTTTAAGCCGAAAGGGGATCAATTTAGATTAGATACAAGGCAAAAATACTTTTTTTTATGGTGAAGGTAGTGAAAGACCAGAACAGGCTGCCCTGAGAGGTGATGGATGCCCCATCCCTGGAAACAATGCAGGTCAGGTTGGACAGAGCTCTGAGAAACCTGATCTAGTTGAAGATGTCCCTTCTAATTTTAGGGGGATTAGGCTAGATGACCTCTAAAGGTCCCTTCCAGCTCAAACTATTCTATGATTGTCTTTTAGGCAAGAAAGATTTTAAAAGCTTGTTGAGGTTTGACACTGGCCAAATGCCAAGCACCCATGAAAAGGTCCCTCTCCACCTCACTCTCCCCTGCTCCACAGCTGGACAGGGGAGAGAAAATTTAATGACGGGTTCATGAATTGAGATAAGGACTGGGAGAAAACACTCATCAATCACTATCAAGGGCAAAACAGGCTCAACTTATTGATATAAAGTGAATTTATTACTAACAAGATCAGAGAATGAGAACGAGAAGAAACACCCTTTTTTCCCCCCAACCCCTCCCTCCTTCCCACTGATGGCACAGGGAGATGGGGTGGGGGTTTTGGTCAGTTCATCACCCAAGACTTTGTTCTGCTGCTCAGGGAGAGGAGTCGTTTCCCTGCTGCACCATGGGGTCCCTCCCACGGCAGACAGTTCTCCACAAACTTCCCCAGCGTGGGTCCACTCTCATGAGCAGCAGCTCTCGCAAAACTGCTGCAGCATGAGTCCATCCCACGGGCAGACAGTCCTCCCAAAACTGCTGCGGCGTGGGTCACTCTGCCACGGGGTGCAGTCCTCCAAGGACAGGCTGCTCCAGCCTGGAAGCAAGGCCTCTCTCCCCACTGGGACTCCTGCCGGACCACAGTGTCCTCCAGGCATCCACCCGCTTTGGCGTGGGCACCTCCCCCACGGGCTGCGAGTGGATCTCTGCATCCCCTGTGGACCCCCATGGGCTGCAGGGGCACAGCTGCCTCACCATGGTCCTCACCACAGGCTGCAGGGACATCTCGGCTCCGGCGCCTGGAGCACCTCCTCTCCCTCCTTCTGCACTGACCTTGGTGCCTCCATTGTTGTTCTTCTCACATATTCTCACTCCTACTCTGGCTGGAAAATTACAACTGCGCCCTCAACTTTGTTTTGATTTCTTTTTAAATATGTTATCACAGAGGTGTATCACATCCCTAACTGGCCCAGCCTTGGCCAACAGCACGTCCATCATCAGAGGCATCAGGGATTGGCTCTGCTGGACAAGGTGGAAGCTTCCAGCAGCTTCTCACAGAAGCCACCTCTGTGGCCCCCCGACTACCAAGAACCAGGCCATGCAAAACCAACACAAAGCTCTACAAAGGAGAAGATATGACGTTGTTCATTCAGGCCCGGAAATGTTGAGCAATGCTTAAGCTGAAAATACGTCTGAGAATCAGACTCTCTTAAAAAGACATTATTCTTTTTGTCTGGAACCATGTCTTATGTTTGTTTCTTTCTTCTCTGACTCTTTTCTTTACCATTTTTCATGTGAGATATCCATGTGCAACTGCTGCTGCTTTCTGTTAGCCTGTGTCCTCTTCAGAACCAGCATTTTAGAGAAAAGAAATATATGAACTGTTTATTCACTCATTCATTCATCCCTTTCCTGCCTCTTCCTTGTCTGCAAAATGAGCAGGAAGCTATTTGTGCCTGGTGACTCACCACCAGATTTTATGAGGGGATTATGCTGAACCTCACTGATTCACACTCTAGGCTTTGTCGGAGGTCAATGTCTTGGCAGCATTCCTCTGTAAATACTATGCAAGTACCAAGCTGTTGATATTGAGAGAGCTTTAAGTTGTTTCTGCCTTCCTTCTGCTGTGCTTTTTGTTCACAACAGTTGCCAGCAGGGGGGCAAGGTGACAAATTCTGTCCCTGTATTGAATATAGAAATTGGACATTCAGTTGGTGCGCAGATATTTGCTTGGCAGTAGCCGCTTCTGTGGAATGTGCACTGATTTTTACTTTCCTTAATTCAAAGAGCTGTTGTGATGAGCCCCTAAAATAGGATTGGACGTTGTTCATGGCCTTTCACTTTGTAACTTTCCTCCCCTCTTACCACAAGAATGCCTCCTGCCCCTTTATATGTATTCTCACTCTGTATCTTGCCGTTCTTCAAGGTGCTAATCGTTAAGATTCCTTAGCTTAGGGAGAAATCTCTCTGAAATCACGGAGATTTCCGTGAATTTCAGAGTTATGCAACAGAATCCCAGCTGGGGATTTGGTATTTACTTCTTTGTATTTCTCTAACACTTTTTGCATATTTATGGGCACACACACAATGCAGCTGTAGTAAGCTGTGTATTCAGTAGCTTTTGGGGAGGTCCAAGAAGCAGTCCCAGTAACACAACTGCCTCATTAACTTTGTTTTCCTGAACCCTGCCAATAGCATGTTACTTAATTTCTCGCAGAATGGGCCACTATACAGGTTGTACACAAGGCCTTGAAAAGGTCAGTTGAAGGCTTACCACCACTGGAAGAAAACAACAAATGTCCCATAGAGACAAGCTTTGAGGTGTTTTTCATGTTGTTATAATTTTCTGATTTTTAAAAAGTTAGCTTGCTCTGAGAACCTTGGAATATTAAGGTAGAAGGAAGGTGAAAGAAACTTTCCAGATGTGAATATGAGTTTTTGCCATCTGTCACCCCCAGTCAGTCCTACTCGTTCCCCTGTGTTTCTCTGCTCCTGCAGGACATTTCCTTGGAGCCCTTCTGTCTCTAATGGAAATAAAGATCTCCTCCAGATCTCACTAGACAGGTGCAAAGATCACTGGGCTTGGAAAGTCTTTTGTATAGACAAGCTCCGCTATCACCAGGCATGCCATTGGATGCCTTGTTTAACTTGCTGATGGAGACTGCCAGGATTCCTGTGATGAGATAAGATGAAGAGCGTTCTCCAAGCCATCCGTCCAACTCTGGGTACACTTCGTTTTAGGCAGAACTCAGTGTAGATTTTCTTCTTCGCCTCTCTCAGTGACTAATATCCAGTCAATAAAATCTCTCTATATAGAAAATTAATAACAGACCATTCTTCGCAGCAACGGGTTTTTCCCTTGCTGACATGTTTTCTTACAGAAGGATAAAAATGTGTTTTCTAAGCTCTATTGCTTTTCCTTTTCGTTTCTCACATGCACAGGAAATTCACCCATTACCAGAATATTACTCCTACCATTTGCTGCTAAAACAGCATCTTTTTTTTTCCCAAATAAGGGAAAAGATCATTTCTGGAGTTTGAAACAGTTTGTTCTATAAGCAATGAAAATAACTAAGCTTTATTAATTGCTAATTTGTTTTCTGTCTTATGTCATCTAGATTTTCCTATCATCCTCTTTCTGGGCAGACCTGATTCAGAAAGGACCGTGCTAGAACAGAGCCACAGATACTCCTGGTGCCAGCACACGGAATGTCTGGCTGCAAGGCAAAGCGGATTGATGCTGAGTGTTTCTTGCCCATTTTTTCTAGGCATTCTTTCATTACTACTGTCTGTTTTCACTACCTCTTCATCCTGAAACTTGTAGAAACCTCTCAAGTGAGAGACTAGACTCATATCTGATTCCATTTTCGGAGAGTTTTTACTGAGAATTGAGGAAAAAAACAACCAAACAAATGTTTCTTCATTCTGTATTATCATGATTTTATTGTAGCTGATATTAGAAATATTGATTAACCTGACATTAGAAATTCTCATTCGGGTGAACATATATTTTATTGGAGAGCAGCTGAGTGGCAAGGTTTGCTGGTGGTTTAAACTTATTTGGGATAGTGAGCGAAACTTAAAGAATTGCAGAGGGATTTTAGGAGATGGAAATAATACCATACACAGAAACCACCACTATATGTGGCTCAGTGATTCTTGCAAGTGTCTGGAAGCTGAGAAATAGGTGGGTTGTGCTTGTGGATCACTTATGTTACTGCCTGGGCATTTGCTTTTGGCCACTGTTGGAAATGACTGTCTGAGCTCATTGGACTCCTTTCAGAGGCAGTACAATACTCTTATGTTCCTATAAGCTTCTGAAAAAAACAATGGGTTTAAAAAGTCAGAAAAGCTGTTTCAAGCATGACAAAAAGCTAAGCAAAGGAAAAACATGAAAGCAAATAAAAACAAACAAGACACTCATACATAAATGGTACTTGGGAAGAAACAACTATAATATGGATAATTTATGGATGTATTTCTTATTAGGAAGTCTTCAGCTGTCTCACTGGTGGCTTACACTCTGATTTATAAAGAACAATGTTAGCATCTTTGTGAGAATCAAATGTTTTCAGTTCACAGGGCAGGAAAATCTTTAGTTTGGCTGGATGTACAAAGTGAACTTCAGCACAAATTCCTCAAGATGAGATCAAAATCTTACATTTACAATTACTGTCGGTTAGAAACCTTTGGAGAAACAAACTCTGTTACAAAATGGTTTGTTTTGCCTGGAAAGAGATGGTCATTAATGTTTGACTTATCATGGTCACTATCTAAAATATAAACACAGTTCCCTGCCACCAGAGTGTCTGAGGAATTGCTGGTTAATTCTACTTGGAGAGAAAAGACAGGGTGTTTTAGATTTCACCCTGTCAGAATTGTCATGTACTGTGACAGATACAGGTGTAGATAGTATCGATCTTTATTGATTTTATTGCAAAATGAATGGACACCAACAGGCTTTCTGTGAAGAATGTCTAGAAAGAGCATCATCTTTTTATTAAAAACAACAGCAGTAGCAAAATACTGATGCAAATGAAACACTTAAGACAATTTTAGTTATCAGGGTTTTTTTAAGAAGGGCTCCACTCTTTCTTATGTACAAGACTAACCATACACTTATAAGTTATACTTTGGAAACAAAAATACCCATTTTTTTGAGTGTTGTTCAAAACTCAGACTAATGTTTCAGAATCCTTTAATACTTAAAAAAGATATTTTAATTGATAAAACAATATGGTTAATCATCTTCCATCTGAAAAGGATGTCTCTTAAGAAAAAAAAAATTTTGAAGGGTTTTTTAAAGTTGCAAGTTCCAGAATATCACATGCTCTGGAATGTGCCCGAATGAAATTAAAATATCTTTTTACATGATTTTTAAAAATAAAAGAGAGAGAGACAGTAAATAGATTGTTAAGTGGAATTAGTTATACAGTTTCTAGTATTCTACCAGTGTGAATCAGTCATAGCTGCTTTTCATTTTCCACCTTGTCCTCTTGATACAAGTTACAATACAGGATCACAGTTTTGTACTCTTGTAGGGTTTGTTAAGTACAGAATTATGCTGTTATTTTGTATAAAGTACAGTTACAAGGTTGTATGGTTCTGTGGGTAATATGAATGATCATGGATAATAAGGGATAAATTGTGGCCAAAGAAGAACATTGTGCTTTGGTGAAAGCATTTTTCTTTGTTGATGCTCTATTGAATTATTCTGTTTTGGTTTTTTTTAATTAAGGATTTTGAAATAGCATGTAAAAAAAATGCCTTTTAAGCCTTGAAATAATTGTCCTCTCTGATGAGTTAACTTTTAAGTGATAGCAAGTGCTGGATTTTTATGCTCTCCCTCCTCAGCAGTTGCCTATTGCAGAGGTCAGAGAGAAAAGTAGGATGGTATTGGTGAATACTTTTGTCAGTACCTAGCGTTGCTTACTGTTCAAACATGGTGGTGAGACAGTTTCCTTCACACACTGCCTGATCTCCTCAGTTCAGGTAGAAATTTCCTGGCCTGTCCATTGCAGGAGGAGCCAGGCTTTGCTGCTGCGCTCACAGGAGAGTTTCTGAGCACGTGGGCCACGTGCTGACCTCTTCAAGCCTGGTTACCAGATAAGTAAATAAAGCAAGATTTTGGGCTGGATATCCTGGAGTTGTGCAATTGCTAAAGCATTCCTTCTGGGTCTTTGAAAGCAGAAGAAGTTCATCGGCATAGAAACCTATAGCCCAATTGGCTGAATTAGCAAAGTTATAATCCACTGAGAAGAAAGGCTGAGGAATTGTTTTATTTTGACTGTACAAATATGGCTGTCTCATGCACAAGCATTTGTACCTCTTCCATCTACAGGAAAGGTATGGGACAAAGAGTAGTTTCAAAGGTTATATTCGTTTGGAGTCTATCAAGGCTGAAAACTATGATTTCTCTTTCCATTTGTATTTCTAATTTCTATTCTAATGAAGCAAAACAAGAATGATATGTTTCTTCAGACATCTAACTAAAGTTTATGAAGTGATTATCCTTCCATATATAGCATGTTCTTCTTTGCTTGTTGGAAGTTTTTTTTGATATCTGAAGGTTAGCCTTTAGGTCATAGCTTTTATAAGTTTAGCATAAGCCTTTAATCTCTCTCGAATGATTTTTGTGTGTAACTTATTCTTATAATTATTACTAATAA
This sequence comes from Amblyornis subalaris, assembly GCA_018881555.1. Taxonomy (NCBI): domain Eukaryota; kingdom Metazoa; phylum Chordata; class Aves; order Passeriformes; family Ptilonorhynchidae; genus Amblyornis; species Amblyornis subalaris. The sequence continues at coordinate 451,571 of JACAXG010000050.1, forward strand.
AGCTACCACATAGCAGGGAACAGGACGTCCTTGTAGAATCTGAATTCTTTATCTTATTTGTTTAGATAGTATTAGCAGAAAAAATATTCTCTGTCTCTTCTTATTTTCTAAAAAAAGGACCTTCCTATACAATGTAACAGAGCAAGAGTAATGCAGAAAAAGAATATTAAGATTTGGCTAACAACAACTTGGTAAGGAAAGCGATAGAATTTTGAGGGAAAAGGTTGCTGATTCTCTCTCTCCCTTTCTTTGCCTGGGGTTAAGTTACAATAAGAATTATGCTAAAGTGGTAATAAAAATAAGTTTTTAAACATTGTGTTTTATCACTCATATAAAAATCAGTAATATAACTTGGTTATCTGGGGTTTGTACAATATGTACTTATGCCTTAATAACAGAAGACATCTTCTGAACTAATTTGCTCAGCAATTTAAAGAGTATTGTGAACTGCCAAATATTCTCTGCTGCCTCAAATCCTTTTGAATATTGTACGTCTTATTAATGATAGCAAAATTACTTGTTCCTTAGTGATTTTGCAATACAGTATTTTCACAAAAAAATAGATGTAATGAAACATGTTAACTCTACTTTCTTCCCGTCTTTGTGATTTTACTCCTACTTTTAGGATGCTATTTCCAATACAGTTGTTCTAGCAATGAGAAGAAAATTTGATAACTGTGTCTCAGTTATCTCCATGGTTTTTTTGGTCCCTCCAAGGAATAAAGTTCTAACAAATGGGCCAGTTGGCTCCCTTCCCCAAGACACAAGGAGTAATTTTCTTTGTTCCTAAATTCCATGATTTGAGATTCTAACCTTCTCTCTTTCCCTGAAACTTCCACTCTGAACAGTTGGCCTGTGAATTGCTTGGAACATCACGGGAGAGCTTTAGGGTAAATCAACAATTCAAATGTTCGGTAACTCATCCACAAACAAAGTGGATGAAATGCAGTACCAACAATTTTGAACTGCTTCCCAAAATTTTTAAAACCTTTTTTTTCCCCCCAGTGCTGCCTGCTGCATCCTTTGAGAAACAGCCCCATGTTTCTAGTCTGAGCCTCTACCTGTAAGATCCCTGGGGGTTTTTGACTGATGCTTGCCTGTACTAATGTAGTGTCTAAGTGCTGGCCATGCTTTGCCAGAACGTAGCACCAATGCTCAGAGGAGCTGAGAGCTCACTGCCTGTTTTATTGCTAGTTAGCAGAACAGGATGTGAAGATAGGGAAAATACTTGACTATTTTGTGTGTTTCTGAAAGAAAAAGAAAGTACTAAGGAAGATTGTTTTGCCAGTAATCTTCAAATCTTTCAGTTTTCATAGACTCATAGAATGGTTTGGGCTGGAAGGGACCTTAAAGATCATCTAGTTCCAGTCCATCTGCTGTGGASAGGGACACCTTCCACTAGAGCAGGTTTCTCCAAGCTCCATCCAACCTGGCCTTGAACACATTCACCACAGCTTCTCTGTGTAACCTGTGCCAGCGCCTCACCACTCTCACATGAAGAATTTCTTCCTAATGTCTAATCTACACCTACTCTCTTTTAGTTTGAAGCCATTCCCCCTTGTCCTGTTACTACATGCCCTTGTAATAAAGTCTCTCCCCATCTTCCTTGTAGGCTTCATTCGGGTACTGAAAGGCCAAAACTAGGTCACCCCAAATCATTCTCTTTTCTAGGTGGAACAACCCCAATTCTCTCAGACTTTTCTCATAGGAGAGGTGCTTCATCCCTCTAATCAACTTGGTGACCCTCCTCTGGACTCACTCCAACAGGTTCATGTCCTTCCTCTGCTGGGGCCCCAGAGCTGGACACAGCCTTCCATGTGGTCTCTCACCAGAGTGGAGTAGCGGGGGAGAATCCCCTCCCTCACTCTGCTGGCGACAGTGCTTTGGGTGCAGCACAAGATATGGGTGGCTGTCTGGGGAGCAAGCGCACAATGCTGGCTCATGTCCAGTTTCGCAATAAACTACTTTCTCGCACTGCCCCTACTGAGTTTTCTTCAGTTTAGATGATGCAARTAAGTTATTTTCCATTCTGAAGTGCAGATTGCTGGTTGGTTGGTTGGTTTATTTTCCCTTCACATTGTACTTTTGGGGGCATTTGGGCAGAGAGGAGGAGTCAGCATTYCACACCTGCATCTGTAGAAGAAGGCATTGAGCAAGATCTGGGGTCCCTGAGGGAGTCTTTGGAGCAACTAAGTGCGTGACCATAAGGGAATCACTACTAATGAACACTAGACAAACATGTAACATCAAAAGTTGCCAGGTGAAGATAACTAATGCAACTAATCTGAAGGCCGTTGAGGGCCAGACAGTCGAACAGCTATAAGGTCATGATTGATATCAGTCAGTGCACTTCATAAGGGTCAATTACTGACTGCTTAAATCACCTTATGCAGTGAGACTTCCTCCTGTAACCCAAAGACTCTGAAATGACTTCTTGCTCTTACCCCACATCTTAGATTTTACCTTTGCTTCCAAGAATCCAGGATTGCTTTCGTATTTTGTAATCCCAAATAGTGTATGTAGTGGGTATTTGCTGCACCAATTTGGGTGTTCTTCATACCACCGTAGAGGAGGATGAATGACTTTTCTGAAGAGGCTAAAATCAGTCTGTCATCCCCTCACCTGTGAGTGCAAATCCACGTTGCTGGTGTTGACATGCATTAAGGAGGAGGTGCCATGAAGGTGTTGCAACCCAATTTCTCCTAGGTAGGTCTTATTGCAGTATAATATAGGGAGTATTTAAAGCTTTTTTTTCTTTTTATTTACAAGTGATGATATGGCTGGTCTATTTAGAGGCTTATTGTTAACTAACTCTAGTTCATTAAAGGATTCGTTTTGGGTGCACATGCTGAGCACAACCTCATTGCTGCTGTATRAGAGTAACATGATTAAGGGAAACATATCCTGCTTTCAAGCTCCATGCACAATCAGTCCCGGATAAGGTTTATTTCCTGGTTAGGGAGTCATTTTCTTTTGATTATTTTGTTTTTTTAATGAACTATTATTGCTAAATGCTAGACTATATGCTCAAGCCATCAATTCTGACTTTATTCTTTGTCCTTCTGCTTTATTCATATCTCACACAGGCAAAAGGTGCTGAAATAATTGTAAAGAAAAACTGCTGGTTTAAGGCTTATGTAGTACAACAGGCTGCATGGGAACTTCTCTAGTTCCTCAAAATATTTTTTGGTTCATGCAATATGAGGATACGAATACTTGCTTTGCCAAGCAATTTGTTGCTAGAAATTTTTTTTAAAAATTATAATAAAATCATAAATAATTTTATATATACCACAGTGTCAAAATGTTGAGGCAAATAGCCTTAATGTCATGGCAAACATTGAATGAGAATGTAGTAAGGTGGGGGATTGCTGTGAGAAAAATCAAAGAAAGATGTAAGAGAAATGTAAATTTTGCTTCGTAGTTTCACTTGCTCTACTATTCTACACTCACTATTCTAACAAGCAGAATTCACTGTTCAGAAATCACAGGTCCTTCTTTCCTGCGAGAGAAAAATCTGTTGTTTGGAAAGTTAATATCAGCCAATTCTTTGTGAAAATTGGTAATTTGTGTTCTGTCTGGATGCTTGTATAGCTGCATAGGACACTCGGGAAATTGCCATTTTTTAGAAAGGTTTTTGTGGCAATGACAGTGAGACATGTACAGTCTAAAACTGTCTACACAGTGAAGTGAATCCAGGACAAAATTTTTATTTCATCCTCTGAATCCATTTGAGTCTTTTTGCATTTGACTTAGAACCTCTACTCTCGGAGCAGGCTGCCCTTCATGATGGAGGTGGATACTGGTGCCAATAACCAGATTTTTATGTTTTTTTTTTTAAATGCGTGCTGCCAGATGCATTTTTAATTAACTGTGCTTCAAATGCAACTTTGTTCCATTTTTTGTTTTCTACTTTTTTTCTTTTTGGAAAAAAGGATTTTAATGGAAGAGCATATTCTTTGTCGTCTGAGTAGTAGATTTTTCGTCGTAAGTGCAAGCTGAGTTGGTTAAACTTTGAAAATAGGTCAGTGGCTAGTACAGTTTGTTTAAAGACCAAAGGAATCATTATCATTTATCAGGACTCATTAGACATTGTGGTTATGAGGTCTCACTCTTAAAACAAGCTTGAGAGTTTCAAGCAATAATATGCTACTCCAGAGTTTAAAATGTTGCATATTCATAACATTAAACAAAGTTTGATTAAAACAAGTTATATTAGTTGTTAGGGGCCAAAATGCTTGGGGTTTTGGCTATGATCCAGTTTTGTTCATTTTGAGAGGGCAAATGCATCTAGGTTCTCTTGCTGTAAACAACTGATATTGTCATTTTTCAATGTGTTATAATAGTCAACTGCCATTTAGCATGTTGTTGATGCAAACATTAGCATAACCAAACATGATGACATGTTTTCATTTAAATAAAGAAAACGGTATGAATAGCAATCAGTTTGAATACAGTCCATGGTTTAAAACTATCTGTAGTTTACTTGTGTTGTCTTGAAAGCTCTTTAGCACTTGTATGCATTTACACAGTGTGTCCATCCTGTGTTGCACAGTGTGTAGTTGGCAGCACTGGGGTTTTGTGTGGGTTTTTTTTTTTTTTTTTTGTTACATTATACCAGGTAGTAACCATTGGTTAATTTAAAGAAAAAAAGAACGCGAGTCAAGAATTATGCTTGCCATTAGAGGTGCGAGTACAAAAAATGTTCTCTGTGTTACACTTTCAAGGAATGAAAATGGATGTATCCAACATCTAAACATGTATCCAACGTGCACCTTGGCCCAGCAGGGTGCATGCGGAGCAGCAGAGGCAGTCCCTGTGGGAATGCCCACAGTCCCCTCTGCCCATTCAGATGAGCGGCACTGGGACGGGCTTGTGTAGCTTGACGATGAAGGGCGCTGGGGTGGCTTGTTAACTTTATCTCTACAAGCCGAGCCATTTGCAGTTAGCTATTCGAGATCAGCCTTTCCCTGATTGTGAAGCACACGCAAAATACCTGTGGTTTCTAATTAGTTTTCAGTGCAGGTTGCTTGTTAGGAAGAAAACCCTTTGCCTTTGTTGAAATGACAGTTTAGATTTCATTAGAGAACAGTGCTTGCGAACAGCTTTTGTCAGTAGTGTTCACTTCCTTCAAAGCAACTTTTCTAATTAATGAAATCAATTGCTAATTCATGTTCCATCTGGGTGCTTGTCTAGCAGCATAGGACACTCAGAGAAGTTGACATTTCTTAGAAGGGCTTTTGTGGCAATGACAGTGAGACACATGTACTGCCTAAAACTGTTTCCACGTTTCTGAGGCTTGAATCTAGGATAAGATTTTTACTTCATCCTTTGACACCAGCTGAATCTTTTTGTATTCTACTGAACTTAGAAGCTCTGCTCTCTAAGCAGGCTGCACGTGGTGCTGAGGTGGGTACTAGTGCCAGTCCCTGTACTTGTGCTGGAGTGCTGCTGATCTTGTGGGGGCTGGTTGCAGGGATCAATATAATGCTGGTACACAGGGACTGCTGTTTTTTACGTAGGTATGGGACTGTAATTCAACTAGATGTTTTGTGTCCAGCAAAGAAGTCACAAATAAATTCTTACTGTCCACCTGCGCCACTTAAATGCTGGGAACAGATTAAGACTCTGGCTACAATGAGCTGATTTTTAGTAGTTTGTATTTCAGGTATTTTGTCACTTCTGTTCATATTTAGTAGCTTCCTTAAAAAGCCTCTTTGTAGTGAATACTACCTTATTTGGTTTTGTGCATACTCAAAAAATACAATGATGCTAGTCCTTGCAAGGTTTATTTTTTTATTTCATGTTCTTAAAGTATTTGAAAACATCAAAGTCTTTTTATGGCTTTTCATTTCATGGGCAGTCAGAATACCACAGTACAGCCAAAACTTGTATTGTTTTGGCTCTGCAGACGTCTTCTTGATATATTAAGGCTGTCAGCAGAATGTGTAAACACCAGTTCCAGCTTTTACATTGGTCACTAAAGCATCCTTAAGTGCATGCAGCTCAGGAATCTAGTCCTGCAAGACAAAGCCCTCAATCATATGACTGAACGATGGTCAGGGGCTTCTGTTAAAATGCTTTAATAACTTGGCACTTCACAGCAGTAAGTCAGTTCTCTTGCATTTAAGTCACAGTGATTGATCATGTCTATGTAGCTCATCCACTGACATGTAAGAGTGCATTCACCTTAAACAGCATCTACCTCCAAGTTAAGATGGTGTAATTATTTAAACAAAAATGTAGTTCTTCAGAAAGTATAATGTGACTGCAGCAGTTACCTTACCAGGCCCTGTTTGTTGTGTATATTGATGGCTTTCTACATTCTACAGCTTCTCACATGGCAACGAAGAATCTATAAAGTTTCTGAAAATTTTGTGAAATATACTGCTTTATGGGAAAAGGAGGCATGTGCTAATATAAAAAAGACTTTTTGATTTCTCACCTTAATTTTATATTTTTTAAAGGAAGGTACTAGGAGAGTGGGAAATTGTATCCTCACAGTTTTCTTAAACATAAAAAAAGCACTGAACTGTAAAGATTTTTTCCTAGTTTTCATGTTGTTGTTGTTTGGGGTTATTTGTTTTGGGTTTGGTTTTTTGTTGGTGTTTTTTTTTTTTCCTTTTTTAGTCCTTTCATCATCTGGAAGGAAGTTCTTCATTGAATTCTAAGCTTGTTCAAGGGACAGTTTAGGGGAAAAACTAATTATCTGATTGCCCACCTTACTGTCTCGTCAAGGCTAGGCTGGTGCCTTGTCATAGGTGCAGAGCTGGAAATGATGAATGAAATAACAAATAGATCACTTTCTCAAAATAAGTTTTGAAAAGAGCTTATGATACAGTTCTTGCAGACTTTGAGAAAAAAAAAGAGACTGTCCTGTAAAAGACCCCAAATAACCATATTGATTCTGTTCCACATTTTTCACATTTTATATTAATTTAATTTTGTCCTTAGAAAGCCTTAAATTTTAAAAGTTTTTACTGCATAATGCATTGACATTGCAAAACTGTGAACTTGAAATACTGGTTTGAAATACTGATGTATCCATATAAACACTGTCTTTACCAATAAAATATTTTTTCAAAACAAGGGTGCATTTTTACGTGCATTTCGGTAGTAACAGTGGCAGGTGAGGCAGTTTATCTTCACTCTGTGCCTACCCCTCCATACCTCATTCATTCCAGTAGTACTTTGGTTTCAGTAGTATTCTGGGTTCAGGAGTATTCTGAAGAGGGTAGAAAACAGACCTGCCTTTAAAAAAAAAGAAAAAGTTTTTCCCATCTTATTTTTGGGTTGGACCAATTCCTCACTCCTGTTCATTTGTGCTGAAAAGACAGCAGGGATGTGAGAAGTAGCAGCAATAAGTAGCCCATCATAGGATCTGCTTAAAGTTGCTGATTGTTTGAACAAAGCCTGATTATACTTGAAAATATGTAATTTTGTCCTGTGAAAGAGCATTAGAAAATGAGTACAAACACGTATTTAGAAGAATACAGACATAAAAAACCTATTGTATGTGACTGAAATGCCTTTTCCCAAGCATATTTGTTTTGACTTTTATGCTGGTCTCCACCATGATAAAAAACTGTCATGTTTAGGAAAATTAAGAATTTAATTCCCTTGTATAAAAAATCTGGCTGAGTTGGTTATGGTAAATTTGTGTGATGATATTTTCTACCTATGTACACTCAGCTGAACCCATCATTCAGCATTTCTAGTAGGTTTTTAGAGAAGGAAAGCAGACAAAAAAGGTTAAATGCTTGGAAGGGTCATGTTACTGTCCTTAAGTTATCAACAGAATTTAGATGTAAAATTGCAGAAGAAGGGGTCAAAAGAAACGTGTGATTGATGCAGACAAAAATAGTCTGTGGAAAAATGTCAGCAAATTATATTCATTTTGCCTAAGTTGTTCTCATAAAAGGTGAAAAGAGAATCAATTTCTTAACTTTTAAGTTCTTTGCAGTTCTATGGAAAAAATAAAACCTCACTTCAGAGACATCTCTGAAATCTCATGAAATCTAATTCTCTGTCTGATGAAAACTATCTTTGGGAACATCCGGCTTTAAAAGCATTCTATGAGAGCGGAACCACTGTGCTGGGGTCACATTTTCACTTTAGTCTTAACTTTCTTTTAACCAAAGATTTGACAGTAAATATAATTCAAATTGAAAACCTCTTTTGAGAGGAAATATTTAAATCTGAAACTGCTGAAATGGAATGCATCAAGAATGGTGGAAGCCTCCCATCCCTTTATGGTTTGTGGAAACAAAAACCAAGAAAGCAACCAACCAGACAACATCAATAACAAATAACCAACATACAAAAAATACCCCAAACAAACCCAACCTACCAAACCCAAGACACCCAAATTTGTCAGAGTTTCAGTTTCAGTTTAAAATGTAGCTCTTTCTGGGAGCTTTGAGGAACTATGAAAGAATGGTTCTATCAAAAAATTCTTTCAAGAACGCCTACTAAGGATTAATTGGGAGAAATCAAGATTGCTGAAAATTGCTGATATTATAAGTTTTTCAGTGAAATTCCAGTGGCTTTTCCTCAGGGCTATGCAGCCACTTGGCCTGGAACCCACCTCACTTGCCGTTCTGCCCATCTTCTACGTTTAAAAATGCAACTCTCAGWTCAGATCCTCAAACAAGCTTTGTAGCACTCTGGTCTTCATGTTTAGCAAAATAGAAACAAGGAATTAATAGGAATAGTTGCTGCTGGTGGGATGGTGGGTGTTCCTTGTTCTATGTGTGCTGTTAACCCAAGTTGAGCAGGGTATCTCATGTAGAGATGTTGGCTTTGTCAGCTGCCTGCTCACGTCCAGTGCTGTTCCCCTTCATCTACCTTTGTAGTTAATTTTGGCATGTGCATTTTGTGTTTTGGTAGAAAATGCACTGCGTAATCCTGCATAAGTGAAACAAGAAGGAAAATAAAATAGCACTTGGAAAATATTGTTTTGAAAAAATGCCATTGCATACAAATATCATTAAACAACATTGAAAAAAAGATCTGAATCCTGAAGTCAGCCAAAAGTCAGAAAATCTGCAGAATAACTGCAAAGGAAGTATCTGAACAAAAAACATTGCAGTGGTTCTAAGAGAAGCTCTTGCTGGATGATGACGGTGTGAAACTGGCTCTTTTGTAGCTGTCTTTTTAAAAGTATGCTTTAAAGAGCAGTGAAACTGTATTTTAAATAAGGAACATTCAGTTTTCACTACTTCAGTGTCTGATTATCTTTTGACTTTTCTATTTTTTCTTTTTTTTTAAGATCTTGATTGTTATGGCAGAATCGTTCATCAGCCTATGGTATAATGGACTACCAATTGGATGATATACAGTCGTCTGAAACATGAGATATACTTCTCCTCTTCCGTGTCCATGGTGAGTTTTGTGTCTGTATGTGCCTATTAAATACTTCAGAGAAGAAACTAAAAGTTTTCAGTGACCCAGACTGGATGTTGTTCCTATTGTTTTCATGTGGATTAGCCTAGAGTTGTCAATTTCCTGAATATATAAAACCCACTCTTTTTTTGTAAGCTGTTTGAGAATGTTTTAAAAACTCAAGTTGAAAAAATATAGAATATTTTACTTTTTCGATGATTTTAGAGCTGTGCGAAACTCCTGATACATGGCTTAAAATGCTATCTTTCCCTTCAGGTTGAAAGCAACTTCACCTTCCTGTGTTGTGTCTTACTTCAAATTAGATTCCAACCAAATGTTCTTTTTGGTCAGACATGCACCACAATGTATTTAAGAACAAAATAACTGTAACTCTGTCACAAATATAATACAAAATACAGGTAAAAACATTAATTGGAGAACATATTTGGAAATAATTTTTTTCAGTTTTATTTTTGCACTGCTTCGCTATTTTATGCTTACAATTAATCCAATTATAGTAACTGTGAGCAATGTTAAGTGTTGTATAAACAATAATATTGAGAGTTAGGCTACTCATATTATAACTGAACTGTTGCTTCTGATTTAATGTCCAGACATACAATAATGAGATCCAAAATACGCATTGTTCATTTGGCTAAACACATTGACAGACCAAATTTGGGTATCAAAATGTTCCATTGACTATTCCTTAACACACCAGAAGTTGCAGCCCAGTCTCCTCTTCAGGAGGAGAGGTTAAGGTTAAGCATTTGAGGTTTAAGGTTTAATCAGGTTAAGCATTTGAGGTTAAAATCCTCACTGTCTCACTCTTCTCCTTTTTCAGTGTTTAGATATGGCTCTTATGCCAAATTTTGGTTGTGAATGGTACTGAGTTGTCTAGAATAGTTGCTTAGCCACTGTTAAAATTTGCTGGTAAATATTTGTTACTCTAAGTTTGTGTTTAGTGTTCAGGTTAGAAAAAGATATGACTTGAATGATATCTTTCTTTTTCTGTTTCTGTTCCAGATTCCAGGGTTCTTAGTTCCAGGCATACAGAAGTAGTGAAAAAAGTAAAGAGAATAGAAGAGACAAATATTAATTTGTCTGTTCTTACTATATGCTTAATTACTGTAAGGAACTAAGGTAGAAGCAGTGCAGTTTCTAGAGGTGTGTTTCCACTTGATAATAGAAAGATATGTTTAAATATCCCATATAAATGGATAGAAGTGTTTATCAGCAAAACTAGATACTATTATTTTTGGTATTTGTGAATATTTATATAGTGAAATGGACAGTCATATAGCACATTTTCTCATCCCATGGAAGACATTGTCTGCCTGCTTCTCCATTACCAATTTCAGCTGGCTTTGCATTTCAAATTATATGTCTTCGAGGTAGTAACCATACAACTCTGAAACCAAGAAGCCAGATAAATAGCAAAGAAAGCATCACCTCACTTGTTTCCACCTGCAAATTATTGAGGGAAAAAATGAGATTGTTTGATGGGTTTCTAGCACCTGTTGGTTCTGTGAGGCATTTCCCTGGGTATTCATTGAGTTCTGCATTGTTCCCTAACCAGGCTTTGTATTTGCCAAATTAGCAGATTTGCTTCAAAGACTTGACCTTTTCTTTTCTCCTTTTCCTTATCAGCTGTACGTTGCTGAGCCTGTTTTTGCATCCTGACTGTGCACTGATTAATCATGAAATCAGGGCTTCATGACAAGCCTGATGGAAGAACTAACTTCCTTAAATAGAGAAAACTGTCTGTCTCATATGCGTAAATACTGCAAGATTAAGTCTCCTTTTGCAGAGGTCTGCTACACTACATTTTACAGCCTTTATTTCCTGTGTCTACCAGCAGGAGAACAAAATCCATTCCAGTCCACAGCGTTTCCTTTGATGCAAAACTAAGGAAAAAAAAAAGAAAAAAGGTGTGATGATGTCTTAAACTGTTTTAAAAATGTCATCATATGTTGTCCTGACAATTGAAAAACCCACTGTTTCGGCAGTCTTATTTGTTAGAATTGTTCCTCCCTGCAAATCCTTCAAGCAAAGAGGATGTGCCATGTGAAAGGGCATCCTTMTCCTCCTCTCACTTTTGTGTCCACTCAAGGCTCACACAGGCTCTCAAATGGCCAATGAGTTACTCCACTGCTTCTTTCTAATCAGATGAAAGCTAAGGTGGACATCAGGGAGTAAACTGAACGCTATCTCACAGGACATGAAACCTAGAGGATTTTCTGCCCTTACTACAGTATATTGCAGAATGATATCTAGGGATTAAGTAGGCTTTACTCATCAAATTCAAACCCTAGAAGAGAAGAAACAATGTTCAAAATGGTAGTATATATTTAGAATCTGTAAAATAATAATGACAATAATATTCCTAGTTTGTTCCCAAATCCTATGCCCCATTATATAGACCGGGAAAACACCACAGAAAGGTATGTTAAGATAATGAAGTCAGGGTTTTAGAGGGCATAGTGGGATTTGAGAACTTCTGTGAAAAGGAAATAGAATCTCTTACAAGGAAGGAGTACTGGAAATGCAAAACTGTACATCAGCCTGTAGCTGAGTGCCTTCTGATCTTCCTTCTGCTTTGGACCAGCTGATACCAATGTTGGTAGAGTTTTTTGTTGCTGGAAAGCACTGAGATTTTAAAAAAAACCTAACCAACAAAAACCAAAACAAAGCCAAACAACAGTAAAAAGTGTAAATCTTAATTGTCTGCTATATATTGAGAAACTTCATATGTTATTTTAATATTGAAAGAATTCTTTTATGGATATTCAAAATGCAAAGCCAGCACAGGATGAAAAAGAAGCCATAGAGAACAGAAGCCAGGTGCTATTTAGGAGATGTTTATGGTAATTGAAAAGAGAATATATAAAACATTAAAGGTCAGGACATCTACAAACAAGATAAGTGGTTCAGACCATATGTTAAGTTGTAGGAATAACAAAGGAATTTTTAGTATAGAATTGCCTCCACTTCCTTGGAAGACTGAATAATTCTAGAAAGTTCAATAAAGAAAAGGTAGCAGGTATTCCTAAATCCAGATATTTACCAGCTGTATTTTCTGAGCGTTATATTGTGTGGACAACAAAAACATGGAAAAAGTCTAGCCCTGTATCTCAGTTTCTCAACTCAAAACAATCTGTCAAAAATCATGTACTGAAACCTCCTGTACCAACACTGAACAATGGAATCTTGCATTTTGTCTGATTCTGGTTCTGAACTTTTATTTCAGCTTTTCTGTGCTGAAGGCTCCTCACAGCTTATGGCTCCTACAGATAATGTAACTGAAGTGCTCATTTTAACTGTAAAGCATCATTAATAAGTATTAAAACCAATTTTTGTTATTTCCATTGCTTTCTGCCTGTTGTGGAAATTCAGGATTCCCTGGACTGCCGTTGATTTTCCTTAGAGTGCTGTTTCATCAGAGTTCACACAGTGCATTCAGAGAACCTGGGTCCATTCAGCTGTGCCACCTGCTAGTCATGCTGTCCAAACACATCACAGGCTTTGTTTGGATGACAGAGTAAATGGCATAGCAGGTACACTGAAAGAATCAAAATGAAGCATATGTTATTTATGAAAGTAATCACAACCCTACTGAGATATATCCTGAACTGAGGTGCCTGCAGCTCAGGCAAAAGACAGAAACAAAGAAATAATATTTGTCTTGAAAACTTCTGGTTTGGGTGAATTTAAACTAGGTTTGTAATGTTGCTTCAGTACATTCAAATAAAGTAAGAACTCCCCTTTGCCCTTTTCCTCTCGTTTCCCTGCACCTTTGTGTACTTCATTTTCAAGCCGATGTTGTGATCCAGAAGGGCTGCACTATGTCAAGAGTCTTGAATAAATTATGTCACAGAAACTTTGAAAGCTACTGAGAAACTAGCCTCAAAGTTAGGTCTTGGTTAAAGAAAGGCTGAGCAACTGAAGAGGCATTGCTGCTGCTGTGCTGTGTTCTAATGATTTTCTATTAGTAGGGAATCTTGATTAATGATTCTCTATCAGCATGTCCTGATTAATGTGCTAGTCAATGGATCAGTGTGTCATGTTATTTTCTCTTAAAGAGCATCCTTCTAATGTCGGGGTGATAGGAATTGGCTTTAAATGAACTGCTGCAAGCAATTTCTTTACCTGAATGGAGGAAATATTTTCACTTTCTAAAGGTTTGAAATCCTGCATAATTTTCTTCTGAATTCCTGAATTATTTGTACCAAGTAATTACCTCTGTGAGCGCTTTGCATATTAAAAAAATAGTAACTTTGTAAAACTGCTGGGAAGTAGAAGAGGTTTTGTGGTGATGTTACTGGTGTGTTTAAATTGTATACTCTTTAACTGCAGCAGGCTCTTAAAGAAAAAACTGGGCTTAAAGCTTGAGCAAGCTTGCTTGAGAATATATGCAACTTATTAATATTTAATTTTTTGTTTTTTACTGTGCTACTGTAAAAAAGCAATGGCAGCCATTTTCTACAAAAGACTAAGAGCTTGCCAGTTTTGTTAGGGTAAAAACAAAGCCACAAGCAAACACTCGTAAACTGATTATTTGTTCTTGTCATTAGAACATTAATCTAGGGTTTTTTCTCATTAACATTAATACAAGAATATATTGAGTGTTTCTGATATGTTTGGGTTTTTGGTTTTTTTTTATTCTCCTGCTATGAAGGTAAAGTTTCCAATGGATAACCAAGATGTAGTACAGAACTATCCAACCCATTATCAGTTTGATAGGGGAGAATCCTGGAAAGCTGGAAGTGTTTAAATGGTGTGTGATCAAGCAGAGCTGTATCAGCAATGAACTGCTTGTGGTGCCCAAGCAGCACCGGCTCCTCCCCTCAAAATTAAACCTTGTAGAGCTGCATGAAATTAATGCAACTCACTCAGTGACATACCAATTTGAAGGGAGAGGTGACTTATTTTAGACAATATGTAACTGAGTTTTCTGGTTTGCGTTCCCACACTGGCACACTCACAGCACTGAAATACATGTCCAGGTGATCTGGTCAGCATTGCTTTTGTGCAAGGCTGGAGGCCAGGAGATGTCAGCAGCTGTGTCCTCACAACTTCTCTTGGGTTCTTCTTGGTGGCGACACATGAGTTTTAGGGATTCACCAAAGAATTTTGTTTACTTCAGCCTCTCTAAGTACTAGGAGAATCTGCTGCCAAGTGTTCTCCTTTCATGTTTCTCAAGATGGCTGGGCTGGCAGGAGGAGACACATGGCATCACTGCGTGTGCTGTTGCCTCTCCTGCCTGCTTACACTCCTGACCTTCTTACACTCCTGACCTGCACAGCAGCCTGGTTTACAGTATAGTCAATCACACAGTTTTCATTCTGGATATTTAGCTTGAGAAGATATACTAAATTCTTACTACAAAAGTTGAGGACCTAAAAGTTGCCTAGGATTAATCACCCAAAAATATGCCTAGAAAGTGGAACTTTGTTTCTTCTAAAGAAAACTAAATATATACGTCTCCTATTTGGTGGACATTGACTTTTGGAGTCAAATGTTGCTTTCAATATCTGTGAGAAACTTGAGTTTCATAACTTCCAAGTTTTTCATAGAAATGATTCAACAGGGTCTTCTGAGGGAAAAAAGGTGTGCTGCTTAAAGCAATCAGTAATTTTTTTCTTTGTTTTTTCATATTTAGCAGACAGAGTTCCTTTCTGAAGGCTTATTATTTTGAAGCTTTGGAGGTTTATGTTATATAAATATAGATGTTGGAAATAGTTTTTATAGGACCATAATTCTGAAATAAACAAGTTGATATAGGCATACATAAAACTATGTGGCCCCAACTGTGGCAGAGGAAAGCAAGCCTTTAATAATCAGAGTGAATAATAGTTTATAGAAATTGTTTTAAAAAGACTGATTTACTTTTATTTTCTCTCCCAATCATCTAAATAATTAGAATACTGCAGAGTATTTGTAAGACCCAGGGACGTGTTGGCTCTAAGGCCCTCCGGAAGGCTCTTGCCACTCCAGGCAGGACCACTGCCCACCCAGATGAGGGCAGATGTGACTTCTGCCCTTGCTGGACCTGGCTGCCCATCCCTTCCACACCTGCTTATTCTGTGACATGAACCCACCTTGGCACCTGGGGAAGGACCAGAGGTTTTTGTTGGTTTAAACCTCAAGAGTGTAAAAATCTTACCAGCTAGAGACACTGCCATCAGCTATGTC
Organism: Amblyornis subalaris; assembly: GCA_018881555.1. Lineage (NCBI taxonomy): Eukaryota > Metazoa > Chordata > Aves > Passeriformes > Ptilonorhynchidae > Amblyornis > Amblyornis subalaris. The sequence continues at coordinate 467,150 of JACAXG010000050.1, forward strand.
AGCACTCCCCCTAATTTACTGTCAGTTGTTGCCCCTTGTGCAATAGGAAGGTCACCAATGAAACTATTGAAAATACAGGCTGCTGAAATTCACCTTTACGATGAGGTAAGATGTAATTTTTCTTTTTTTTTTGTTTTAATTATTGTCAATATACCAATGTTGTAATATAATTTACCTAATAGCAGAGAATAGCTATAAGTACAGGTACCCGAATTAAGCATAATCTCTTTAGACTTCTGTGAAAAGTGCCTTCGCAAAGAACAATGTAGAAAACAGGTAAGAATCACTGCAGTTCTTTGACTTCTAGCTGATCAAATGCATATGGTATCGATGTCTCCTATAACTGATTATTCCCATAGCCAGCATCAGCAATAGCAAAAATGGGGGAAAGAGGAAGCTGGTAGAAAAGATGGAGCTTCTGATAAGCAATTTATATTTCTCAGCTCTGGGAAACAAAATCTAGGCATTTGAAAGAACTAATTAACTGCTTGAGAAGGGGAGTAATGTGAGTCATAAGTTTAATTCATGCTGTTACAACAGGCATCCACAGTTCAATTTTGCATTCATTGCTTTCAGTTGAGGCTTGTATTAAATCCAAGCAAACTTATTCAGAAATTTAGGTAAGGCGCAGATTTTTGTTTTTCTTTTTTCTTTTATTGTTATCAATGAAAGCATCTAGATATTGGCGGTTTGTTATCTTGGATAGAATTGTCTAAATGAGATCAAAACTGTATCAGTGCAGATTTTCACAAGTATATCAGTCATAGCTTCTGATAGAATAACTACTGTTTGTAGATAATATTCACCTTTTCAGACTCTCTGATTTCAGTGAAATGCCATTTGATATCCTTCTTTACCAGAAAATTAACAAAGTTGGAATAAACCAGCTCAAATCCTGAAAATTTTAAGGAGTGTCTTTTGTGGAGTTGCTTTTGACAAAAGCATCTTTAATCCCTCCCTGCTTTTCATAAAACTATGTAATACTTTCTCTTATCACCTTTCCTCTCATTTTATTTGCCTTTGTATTATGCAGACTTCTTGAGCTTTACATAAACATGTCTTCTAACTGTATTTTATGCTAATTGACTGCATTTTACAGTAGTTTGTAGCTACTAATTTGGGCTATGTATTTCTATGTATAAGCATTTCTCTTGGAAAATTTTAATTTTTTTGCTACATCATTTGCTTAAATGCAGCAGTAAATAGATTTGGTATCAAAAGTAGTTCTTTTCCACACTAATATTAAAGAAACAATAATTTAGATACTTCAGAATACTGATTTTGAATAATTGGTACTAATGGCTTAGTGAGACGTGATATTCATTATTCTAAGACTTAATATACACTGTTATATCTTAATTTTGTTTCCTGTATGTCATTAACTGATTCTTTTTTGGTATGGTGTGTGTGTATATGTAAATGTGCACATACATAAAAARATGAAATAATAGTTTAAATTATACAGAGGCATTTAAGTACTTTAAGGAAGAAGTTGTTTGGGTGGAAAATAAAAAGAGAGAAGCAAACTTGGAAAGTAATCTCTTTCATTTATTTATTTTTTTTAAATTGCACACTTTATCTGAGTTTTGAATCCATTACTGTGTATCTCTTATTACTCAGATCTTTATAATAAAGTTAGGATTCACCTGATGTTTCTAAGTGGTCAATGGAGAGAGGCAGGCAACTTCAGAAGAGAATTCTTCCATCTTAGATACCTATCGTAGAAGGGGATACATTAGCCTCTGAAATTGTCTGTGCATGCAATATTGTTATTTCCTATTTTAAAAATTAAGGCCCAGATAAGCCTGAAGAACTCAATGCTTCCTGTAGTTCATTTGACTTTGTTGGAGCTGCAGCAATTGCATCTCTGGAGTGACCACGCTTGTTCAAATGGATTGTACATTCTAAGTACACAAAAGGTGTCTCAAAATGATAGGAACTCAATGGTTTGACATTCACAGAAATAACATCCTTTCCATTTTGCATGCCAGCTGATGCCTTTTTTATGTGTAAACAGAAGGTTATATTTATTAAAACTAGGAGTTTGTTTGGAAAAAAAAAGGGAGAAGCAAGGCTTTTTAAGCCATTTTCTACTTGTTACTGGAAAATGTTTACTCATTTGTAGTAGAGAGTCTTCATTTCCTCTCCTAAGTGAAATGTATGTTTCTGTGCTCTCTTAAATAGTCAGTGTTTCACCAGAGCAATGTGGGCATTTTAGTGGTGCGGAAATTATTTCCCACTGGAGAATATATAGTGTATTCAGGACTTAATACTTGCAGGTTAAGTTTCACCTTCAGCCAAATGAAGTTAATGGCCTGACTCCATTATACAAGACTTTCTTGTGTGGTTCTAACTAATCAATGCCAGGCTTTAAAGCTGAAACATTTTGAATAAGAGATAACACCAATGTTTCAACCATTTGTACTAATAAAGCAAACTGTGCCGATAGGGGTTATCAACCAGATTTCAGCTTGTATTACATCTTGTGTTATAACCTTTTTATAACCATTTCAATTATATAGTCTCTCATTCTCTAATTCTTCCTCTAAGCTGTTTTGTTGCTTGGCTCTGGTGAGCCACTGCTGTGTTCGCTCCTCCAGGTGGCTTTGCTTCAAATGCCTGGAAAAAATTATTCCACTTAGAAACAGGTAACACCACAGGTATTTAAAATATCTCATGGTCCACCTTTTCCTGCCTGAAAGATTGTTGATATTTTGTCTTTGCAATATCAGAAAAAAAGAGAGAGCATTTTTTATGTTAGGACAATAATTTTATTGCTTTACATGCTGCCCAGCTGCATAGCGATGAAAGAGCAGCTGAAAGCTTTTGAGAAGAGAGGATTTGTGGGTGTGATTATACTTAGGGGAGAGGAAGTGAAGGACCTACCTCAAAGTGATAAATCCTGTGAGAATTGAGGCATCAAACTTTCCAACAAGAGCCTGAAGCAACATATTAGCATCTACAGCAGGTGATGGCAATGAGTCTGAAAATTAAATGAATTCAGGTGTTGGTGTTAGAAAATCAGGTCTCTAAAGAATAGTTGTAGTAACTATCAAAAGTTGTTCTTGCCAAAAGAGGCTTGGAGGTAATTTAAATTGCAGTGCAAGTCAACTTTATGTTGACTCTAAGCAAGGTCATAAAATAATCATGTGCATGATTTAGTTCTTAATGTGGGTCAGCTATGGAGCAGGAACACTCATAAAATTTTTTTTGTTTGGAAAATTTACATATTTGAGCTGATTCAAGTACAATCTCACCATATTTGTTAACATTATAATACAAATTTTTAAAACCAGAAAAACTAGAGTCTGGGTAGAAATTATTCACAATAGATTTCTTTCTTTTTTTTGAATTAGAAGTTTGCCAGTTCTCTGTCCTGTGCACAATAAGGAAGAACATTTCAAATAATTCAATAAATAGAAACCTTGCAGTGTATGTAGAAGGCACTATTTAAATCTCTATGAAGTATATTAATAGTAATAATTATAATGGTAATAATAGTAATAATTAATAATAATAATAAGCAAGATGGAGTATTCTTTAAAGAAAAAAGTTTTCTTGCAAGATGGAGGAACTTCTTGTCTATTGTATTTGAGTGTAATCTAGTTGGGCAAGAGAGACCTTTGGCTAGTTTTGAAAGTGTGGCTTTTGAAAGGGGTGACTTAATTTCTTTGTTTAGGATGAACAGGTTGACTCCACATGGGTGACATCATCCAGTGTTCCCAGACTTTTGTGGGTGACGCAGGTGAAAGAAAGAAGCAGCATGTAGCTGCAGTGCTATCCATGGGAGGGCTGTGTGCACCCTCTGCTACTATGTGTGTCTGTAATCCTGAGCAGTTTATAAAATAGCAGCTAATTCAGCTGTTCATGAAGAGTCATTGTTATTTCAGAGGATAAATAGCGCTGTCACATTATTATCACCTCAGTGAGTATCATGAGCCTGCTAATGTTGACTTCCCCCTCTATTTGGTTAAAGAAAGCTATAAACCTTGCTTGTAAACTGTTTTATGCAGCTGCTTTTATACTCCATTTCTGTGAGCCATGTCATTGTTGACAGAGTTTTTGATTGTGTTTAATTTTTATTTTTCCTTCTAGTGTTCTATGCATTTTGGATTGAATTCATGATTATACAGTGTGTGATTACTGATAAGCTCCTAACTATTTGAAGGACTGAAATAAAGCTCTTTTCCTTTTCCTCTCCTTTTCCTTTTCCTTTCCCTTTACTTAAATTAGTCATGTAGGAGAAGAAAGTCAAAGCAGGACACTGATATTCGTGTGCAAATTTGTCATTATCTGGTTATTCTGCTGCAGAATGTTTTAGTTCGAAAGTATTGATATAACACACTTGAAAAACTGCCTGTACTTGGTCTGGACTAAATTATTGAAATAGTTGGTCATTTCCCAGACTTGATGAACTACAGAGCCATAATATTTTTTTTTCAAATTCTCTAATTAACCCTTAAGGTTTCATTTTCCTGATGTGATAGGTGACAAATCAACTACGAGGAGAAATGTTTTTGTGACTGGCCATCTCAGCCAGGAACAGCATTGAATCACCAGACTTGAGAAGAGCTCATTCCATGGTGCAGCTGAACGTGCTCCCCCTTTCTCTCCTCCCTTGTGTGTTAGCCCCAAGCAGCACAGAGGTCACTATCTCACAGCAAAATATTTTGCCCATCCCTACCCATTCTTAGGAACTGTGAGTTTCCAGGAAGTTTTTGAAAACTGAGATTTTTTGTAAGTTTCCCAAGTTCATGTTAACTTTTTCCAGCATCCCAAAATAACGTTAAATTCTGTGAATGCTTTTTCCGCCACAGTAACTAAATCCGTGCTACTTTTCCAACAAATTAGCTGTTAAACTATGTTGCTTTCCCCAGAGAGGGCTTTTGTGTTATGTCAGTTAACAACAATAAACCATCACCTTTCCCCCCCTCCTTTAGTCTGAGTGGAGATTGCAGTGTAATGAACCCCTTATCCGTGATTAACTGACACCTGGATTGTGTGAGGAATTGTCCTAAGCATAAGAAGTAAGGGCTTCAAAGTGCTTCTATTTTGCTAAAAGACTTTTGCTTCCACATATATAAGCATCTGTCTGTCGGCAGTAGTAGCCCACTTCGCTTCTACAGAGATCATACTCCCCTGACTCCACAGAGAGGACAGTGGTTGCTGTGCCCTGGCACAAGCTTGATAGGAAAAGGATGTCGTTGTTTCAGAGGCTCTTAAGGTGCAGGAAAATGGAAGGAATAGGCATTCAAGGAAACAAAGGCAAAGATAAGGCCAGTCATCGTGAAACTGTAGATGCCCAGCAGTAGCTGACATTGAGGTTTCAAAGGGAAGCCCATGGCACAGTTCTGTTTTATGACTTCAGGACTTGTAGCTGTTCATACATGAAAAAATGACGTTAAGAATATTATTTACAAGTTAGAGAAGCAGACTTTTCCAGGAGGTTATTTAACTTCTGTAATGTCCACAGAAAGTTTGTCAGACCTCTTTTGTAGTGTCTTAAAGTTTGGCAGATCCCTGAGATCTGGTGAAAATGAGTGTCTCACTGTAATAAGTGATAAACTAGCATTATGTTTATGTTTTCACTACAGTTGTGGGGCTTGTTCTCTACCTATGGAGTATATGGATACATTAAAATACATAATGCAGGAAAAGAATAGGTGAGATTAATTTTAAACATGTGACACAGTGGGAAAAGACCTGCAAGTCAGTTTACTAGCTAGTTTGTGTGTTCTTGTACATACTGGAGGTATAGAGAAAATAGAGCAGAAATCAGGAATAACGGGGGGAGAGATGAGTGCATCTTTGGAAGTCTCTTCCTTAGACAGTAGGTCAAGCAGCTTCTGTCACCATGATGTTTTGTTTATGAAGGAAAGGACAAAGTGAAAATAATTTACTAGCAACACTTGAGAACTGTCACCATCTTCTCCTTGATGGAGTACAGATGACAGTAAGTGGTGTGTTAGGGTACAAGTTAAATTAGCAGTATTAATTGGCTGTCTGAGCTGTCTATTGTTTTTCTTGCTCTGAATCTTTTCTAGACACATCTTGTGGTTCACACAAAATTTAATCAAAGAAGTTTACTCTACTGTTTATATATTTACTTATCCCTGTTTCATATCTACTTGCTCAAATGTGGCAACTGCTCTGATTAACTTCGCTTGGTCAATCTGGTGTCGAGTGGTGGTGGTTGTCTCAACTTTTTTGTGCTTCAACATGGAAATTTTATCATTTATTTTAATTTGAGAAGGAAAAGTAAAAGTATGTGGTCTAATATCAACTGGTAAAATAGTGATTTTCAGGACTTTAAACAGAGGAGGAAGTGGCAGTGTATCAAAGTTATGATCAATAAATTCGTCAAATTTAGATCAAGTGGAATGTGTTGGTATTTTTGAATTATGCAGCAATTCACCTTTTCCTTTAGTAAAAATCTGTAAATATGTTCCTTATAATTTGGTTTTCGAACCGTGTTTAATCCAATCTAAGTTAATGATCTTTTTAAATTGGGTTGGGAGAGTGGTTGCTAACCTTAGTAAGGTGTTTTGGACTGTCTTGGTCAGTTGAAAATCAGTTTGGAAGTAAACTTTATTTGTGGAAATGAACTCTTCTCATATTGCTTGCAGAAGGAATTACAGCAATTTGCAGCGGAAGGTATGATCCAACATCTAGCATTTGCTTGTGTCCGCACGTGCTGAAATCTCTTCCTGTCCCAGCACTAGCAAAACAAAAGCTGTTGTGCACCAGCTATGATACTGACATGGTTAGTTGTCTTTCCTTAGCCCACCATTCCTTGCTTTTCTTCAGAGGCTGGGACCAGCTCTCTACTGGTGTGCCTGCCCAAAGTCTGACCCYGCACTGCAGCGGCAGGGACAGCCGTGTCACAGAGCAGGACGGAAAGCCAGTCCTGAGCTGCACCATACCAGTGTGGCTTGATGCAGTGCTACAGCAGAAGAGTTTAAATGGTGCCTTGAAGGCATGATTTGTAACCTGACTTTCTGCATGGGCACCTGGGCTGTGTCTCCCAGGCACCAGCAGGTGTAGGGCAGAGGGGATGTTGTCCAGCACTGCTCTCCGGTGCAGCTCCTGTCCCTCTGTTTGCCAGTCTTGCTTGTGTCCCTCGCTCCTGAGCTCATTCAGTGATAACAGCAGTGTAGTTACTTGAAGTATTTGGGCTTGGGGTTTTTTTCAGTTTGTATTTAGTGATTTGGCAAAATAAGGATTAAACTGATGACCAAATGAGGTTTACAGTGGTCTTCAATATGAATAGAAATTTACCCTTCTTTTTTTTAAATGTTAATGGAACTCTTCCATATTTGCTTAGTTCTGACTTGATTAAGTCTCTGCTTTTTATGTGTCTCTGCTTTTATACAATCAATTTTGGTCACTACCACGCTTCTTTCTTCTTGCTTATGAAAGAGAGTGCAGGCTGTGTTTTTCCCTTGATTATTTATGGATCAAAATTGATTATTGCTTTGTTTCCACTAGTTGTTTTTCAAACTGTTTTGGCTTTTATTGAGGTGCTGATTTAGGGTGGGCTTGTTGTTTTTTTTTGTTTGGTTGTTTTTTTCTTAATGAACACCAACACTCATTAAATGAAGTATTACATTTTATAAACGATGAATAAATGTAGTTTGGGAGTTAGAAGGGGAGCTCTTCATCGTTAGTGCAGTTTGACTATGCAGCAACCTCTGAAATATAAATAATGAATTTATTAAATGGCTCATATTTTGGCTCAACTTTGCTGTTGAGCACCTCAGTATCTGAAGCTCACCTTGTACGCGTCTGTACGTGTACCATCAGTGGTTCACAGGTGGCTTTTAGTACCTGCTTCACTAATTTACCAGAGACAAGTGAGATGTGGTGGCATAGCAATGTAACAGGACTGATTCCTTGTCAGCTAACTCAAATCGTGTCTGAAGAAAAGCATTATTTATCCATATGAGATCCCCCTTAAAAAAAAAAACAACTACAGAACTTCACAGTGGCAGCTCTTCTACAGAGCAGCCTCTGGCATCAAGAAAAGCAAAATGGATAGTGTGGTTTCTCAAACTGAGTCTTTTTCTACAGCCTGTCAAGATTTAGTAATCTAATCTGTTGTGTCAATAAGAACTGATAGAGTTAAGCACTACAGGGCAGGACCAATAAAAAAGTTACAGAGGTCTTGCAGGGTAGGTCTGCTGAAATCATCCTTCTGAACAGTGTGCATTGTGGCTGGCAATGTTTCAGCACCTGAAAGGCAGGTTTCAAGAGTCTTGGCACCAAAAAAACCCCCAAAAAACAACAGATGTAGATGTTAAAAAGGAAGATGTTAAAATATATTTGTAAATGTTTTTTCTTACAGATTTGAAGTACACTTGCATCTGACAACAACCTTCACTGGAAGGGTTGTTAAGCATTGGAACAGGCTGCCCAGGGAAGTGGTGGAGGTATTTAAATACCTGGAGGTATTTAAAAGATGTGTAGATGTGGCACTTATGGACATGGTTTAGTGGTGGACTTGGCAGTGCTGGGTTAGTGGTTGGACTTAATGACCATAGAGGTCTTTTCCAAACTAAGCAATTCTTTAGATTCAGGGATAGTGGGTCTGTGTCTCTTGGCCCAGGTAGTTGAGAGACATCCTGTATTCCAAGGGCTGGCATCAACTGTCACCTGGAGCCTGCTTCTCAGGATCCTGTCCCAACTTTTCCTTTCAGATGCAAGACTTTGTGCAGATATATGTACAACCTGTGGCTCAGATGTGTGTTATTTGATCCATTCATCAGGAGGCCCAAAGCTTGGAACCAACTTTCTCAATCACTGTTTCCCATCAAACATGGTAAAACAAGTGAGAATTTCATAGGGGGAAAAGGTGGGGATATTGTGTACACCAGCAGTTACTGAAAATTTAAAGCTTTTGTAATTAGACTTTTCCTTTCTTTTTAAAATTTAATTTTATTTTTAATAGAATGGTGTTGAAGACACTAAGGTGCTCTCAGCTGCAGTGGTGGAAGCATTACAGTTTTATGTGCTGCAAAATGAAGAACAGAATGTTGTTGATCTCTTAGCTTAAAATTCCTGTTCTCTAGTTTTAAAATGCCATTGATACAACAATTTGCTAAGATATGCTAGCACTGCTTTACAGAGCGRTAACATTTTGCATTATAAAATACTACTTGAAGCAAGGGGTTATTTATGATCTCATCCCTCTAAGCTGATAACCGGAGCAGAGGTTGTCACTCAAGATGCAGATTACACTATGTAACAAAAATTATTTAAATTGTTTCTGATGTCTTTGAGCAAGAGATATAAAATATGCTAACATTAATTTGTAATGTCAAAATTAAAACCAGATTTGTTTTCAAATAAAATTGATGCATTATGCAACATTCACATTTCAGAATTCATGATCATAATAGGGTACAATAATAGCTTATGGTTTTTGTCTGAAAGATATGTAAAGATTTAGGTACACAGGTAAAAGTGGTCTTGATATCCTTTTTTTTTTTAATCCTATCCTTGAAGCACTGAGTCTACAGAAATTTTCTGTAGTCTGTAAATTCAACCTTTTTTTTTGTCTACAACTTGTCAGAGTGTAATTTTAACACTGAAATGTTAATAGCATTTTAAGGGAATAATTCATACAGTTCTATTGCTTATGTCACTGTCAAAAAGGAAAGAAATTTGCCGGACCTCGGTAATTGTCAAAGGGTGGTGTAAGCTTGAACAACTTTGTGAAGGGCACACACATCCTTTGTGGCTCAGAACTGTGCCAGCTGGACAAGAACTGAGGACATCCTTCAGGTTTCAGTTTCTGCCTTTCTTTTTGGTTTTGGTGGCAGTGAATGATATTGCTGAACTTTGAATGCTCACAATACTTTCTGCAAAATAATTTTCTTGTGTCTGTCAAATTTGTGAGCATACTTGAGCCATGAGTGGGCTGAGGGACCTCTCTGACCCTGTTGTAGAACATCTTGTCTACCAGGATAGATTTGATTGATTCAGGGAAATGATTGTGTTGGTTTTAAATAGTTTTGCTCATTTTTAATATAGCTTCACATTTGCAAGGCATAATCTGGCCCTTTCCATACTGTGACTTTCTCTGTGAATTTCAGCAGAACTGCTCACGTGTTTAAAATAAAACATGTGCCTAAGTGCTCTGGTGGCCAGGGGCCAGAGCACTCAACATGTTACAGGCCTGAGCCCTAAATGCATGCTTCTTTAATGTATAGTTTTCTCTAGCCCAGGAAAAATCAGGATTAACGCTATAGGAAGTGTCACAGTATGAGGAAAATATCTCGCTACATGCAGGGTAGCTCAGGCTCCTAGAAAATACAAACAACGGAAGCAATGCCAATGCATTTTTAAGTTGTCATCAAACGAGGTGCTTTTTGTGGCTAATGAATTGGTCAGTTAATTTTCTCATCACCATGTTTGAGCTTGTTCCTGCCATTGAACAGTCTCTTATTTTTTCACACGTTGCTGAAGATGGCATTAATTTAACCATCTTTCCCATTATAAGGCTTTAAATGCCTTCACGTTAATGTCTAATAAATGTAATTTGTGGTTTAATCTGTGCATTATTGCTGCTGAGGAAGCAGAGGGAGGCAGGTGGGAGATCTCCATTCTCTGTCTTTTCTTCTCATTTATGCCACAGAGGCGTTCCAGGATTCTTATCAGCAAAGCAGTTTGTGTGGGTTTTTTTCCCATGGTAATAGTGACATAAAGTGGGAAATACTTCAAACATGCATTTTGGCAAGTATTCTTTGGTAACTAAGTCTTCAATATTTAATTTCATGCATATTCTGGTTTTCGATCAATATCTGTGAGGCAACTTTTCCTGTTTGGGGGATAGTTGAAAGATAACCTTTTAAATTATTGTTAATATCTTTCGCTAAAATAAAATCAGTGTTATTTTGCTTTGGATAAGATACCTGGAGACAGAAGGGTGATGTTAAGTAGAGGGTAGTTAAATTTTTTTTATTGATCACTGAACTCTTGGTGGCTGATTCTGTTGCTTAGTTGTCCAGTCTACCCGTGGTCAGCTTTTATTTTTCTTCTTTTCAGTCAGCTGGTTTTACATAAATCGTTACACAGCATACTGAAGAGGCTCTTTTGAACTGTTGCTTTCCAGAGGATATTTCTTTCCTCATGCTTTGCCAATGCTGGCATGTTGAAACAGGGGTTTCAGCAATCCAACTGGGCTGAACAATTTAGCCCCAGTGCTCAGGAATCTCCGGGGAAACATTAAAAATGCTACAAGCAAGATTCAGGAATTGTGTTTACTGTCTGTAAAGCATGGGAAAGGAGCAAGTGGCTTTCCAGTCTCCTGAGGGGAATCTCTTGGCTTGTTGACAGAAGATGAAATTATGGGTGTAGGACAAAAATAAAATGGAGTGTATGGACTAGTAAATCTTACATACATGAAAGTCAAAATACATAAACAGAGGGCTGGTAGTGGGGAACGCTTGGGACTGGAAGTTGCAGAATGCAACATGAAAGAGGGCCACAGCTGAATATCTATAGAGTTTGGGGGGTTTTCTCAGAAAAACTCAACACAAAAACAGCCAAACAACCAGAAATACTGCAGTCTCAACTGTGGTGATGAAGAGTTACAAATAATACTAAAAAGATACTAGCAATTCAGAGTGATTTGCAAAGGGTTGTCTGTAAAGGATGTGCAGCTGTTTTTTTTTTCTGTGAGGGGAGCTATTTCCCCCCCACCTCAACAATTACTGTTCAGTCCTCAGATGAACTTCCATACAGTCAAACATTTTGGTTTCCTAGACTTCTGTTGGCTAATAGATTGTCCTGCTGCCTTCGAGCTGGTATGAAGTGGCTCAACACATCCTTATTCCCCCACCTATTGCAGTTGGTTATTTCCAAGCAAGTTTAATTGTGCGTTTCTAGTCAAAACATATGCTGGCATCTGCTAAGTGCAGAGTGCTTACGGTGAATGAAAATAAACAGAGCATACAGTTTGCCTCTTTAGATATTGTAGGTAGTGAAATGAAAACTGTTAAGGCAGGTTTTGTGTGGTTTTTTTGTGCTCTCTGCAACAATTTGTACTTGCCAAACATGCCTATTTCTCCACAGTCATTTTGAAGCCTGTTGGTTGCCTTTTTCTTCCTCTGTTCCCTTTTTCGGGAGAGATCAAATCCCTTCTTTCTACAATTTTTTATTTTTATTTTCACTGAAATAATGGGAAAAAAGTAATGTATGTGGACTCCAGGGATCTTGTGAGAAAATTTTTATCCTAGAGTGCAAATAAAAATACAGGATGAAGAAAAGTCAAAATCAAAAGTGGGAGAAAGGTTCAAAAAGGTATTAATTAAACATTAAGCTGTTTGATGGATATATGTGACTCATGCTTGCCAAAATCTACAGGTTAGGAGRCAAGAAAGAAGCACATCCTTATGTCTAGGTAGATCTTTCTGTATGTTGTTCAAATAGCCCTTAGCAGATATTATTCTCAGCATGAGTAGACGGTGACACAGAAGTATGCAGAAAACAATAAGAACTAATATTGTTATGCTCAGACCTTTGCACTTCTCAGGGGTTAAAGAAGGAGGAAGCAAAGGCTGCTTTATGGTGGAAAGGACCTCTGGAGGTACGTTCTTCAGTCCACTGCTCTAGTCAGGGTTAACTTCATAGTTTGACTGGGCTGTGTCCCAAGTCTTGGCCGCTCCAAGGGTGGAGCCTCTCACTCTCCTCGGCCTCTGGCATTGCCTCTGCTCAGCGTTCTGGTCCCAGCATGGTGTTGCACCTCCAGGAGGAAGACAGACAAGTCAGCTGCTGGGGAGGACCATGCAAAACCTGTGAGATGGAGGGACCAGGCAGTACACCTCAGAGCTGACAGAAAAAAAATGTTACTTTAAGATTTGAAAGCAAAGTAGTAGATGAAATAAGCGGGTTTATTCCAACAGTATGTGCTGCTGCTTTCGTTAAAATCTGGAATGAGTATGCTGATACCTTGCTAGAAAACAATGCTTGCATTTTTCAAAAGGGAAGAAAAGTTTCATCTTATTTAATTATGATGAAGATGAAGAGCTTCTAACCAGCAAAGTCTTAGCAGAATGTCATAAACTGTCATAAAGGCTGTCTTTCAAGATTGCAATAAAATAAATCTATGTAGAGCATAGCTCAGTCTTCACTAGTAGTATGTCTTTACTAAGTGGGTTAGCACTGCCACTAGCCAAGAATTGCTCTCTGTCACAAGCATTTGTCACTCACTGTAGTATGGTTGTTCTAAAATATATTTATTTCTCACTGAACTATCCTCAAACACCCTACCCTACAAGATAATTCAGGGTACATGGTACTGCAGTAGTGGTTTTACATAATATAAGAAAATAATAAGCTTTTTCATGATTTATTGATATTTGTAATTTGAAAAGTCAATATTTAGTACCATTAAAGGATATGTTTTTGAGAAAGAGTAAGACGATGTTTGTGGATATAAGTAATCCTACAAAAGAATGATTAGGAGTATTGCCAGTTGCCTTCTTTCTGTGGAGCATAATGACAGGCTTCAGATGCATTTTTGCTGAGCTCCCTCTGAAGAAGCTCAGCATCCACAGAATAATGATGTCAGAAAGCAGTTTGTGTTTCCGCTTGATTAGCTCTTGTCACTTTTGTCTCTTTCCTGAATTTGCTGTAAAATCCTGCTAAATCCTTCCATAGCTCCATACATGCCTCAACCCATTCTGTCACATCACAGGGGATGATGCTTATGAAAGCATCTTGCTGAATCATCTGAAGCATCTCTGGGGTTTTTCTGGCTATAGAATGGAAGCATGCTGAGCCCAGGAAGGGATGGGGCTGATGACAGGGAAAAGCCTGTCCCTCAGAGGGAAAGAGGCTCCCCTAGTTGATATCCCTCCTTGGTGGTCACTGGGCAAAGCCTCTAGTTCTGTAGGAGGAGATTATGGTACTGTCTGGCCACTTAAATACGTGGTCATAACCAGGGATCCCTTTTTCCTGTCCTGAAAAGATAGCTCCGAGACTGCTTGTGACTCTGGGTGCTCTGGGAAGGGTATTTGGTGTACTCTTTTCAGCAAATCACGATGAACTCTCTCCTGCACTTAGAACAATTTATTTTGAAATGGTACGAGCAAGTGTTTCTCTGATAGCCACCCATGGAGCAGCACCAGCAGAAAGCAGTTGTAGTAGCCTGACTTTGCCATGAAAGCTACAGAAATTTGTGAGAGGGCCTCATCATTGTTGCTTTGTATCAGAGCACTTCAGTGGGTTACAGGCCTTATTATGTCCAGCAGTGGCTATAAGCCTGTTGCTTTTTCCTTATGGTACTTCTGGTGATCTGCTCACCTCCAAAGGGAGAAGAGGTATGCGTATGTGAAAGCAAAGAGAAATCTTGTTTGTTTTGGAGTGATACTAGAGGTGCAGTTGTGAGGAGATATTTCCATGAAGTTTGAGAGTCTGACTGAATGTGAACCTTTGAGGAAATGACTTTCTATTTGGTCAAGTCCTTGTACTGTGGTTATTTTATAGAGCTTTACTTTTTTTCCTTTTGTTCAATGAAATAGCACTAAAATCCAAATCAAAAATAACCTCTATCCTGGCCTCCCATAAATAAATAAATTTACCCTTTATAATGTTGTTCCAGCAGCTCAAAAGGGACAGATAACATTAAGTAGTGCTATTCAAAATTTCCTCTGTTTTCTGCAGGCTTCTGTGTTTTTATACCTTTGATTGCTACTTCTCTCTCTGAAAATAAGAGGCATAAATGTTTTCTACCAATGTATCAGCAGCTTATTCTGATTTCTGAATTCTTGGAATGTGTTCTTTACCAAGAGTTTGGGAGGAAGAAGTGATTTTAATAATCTATGTAATATTTCTCATAATATATCACCTCTAAGAGAGGCAAAATCTCTATTACAGAGATAGCTCTAATACCAGTTAGAGTTTAATAACATCTAGAATGAGACTCTTTTATCCTTTGATAAGTTACCTGTAAATGTTCACAAAGTTCTGTATTTTAATTTGTCATTTTCTGCTGCAGAAGAAAAAGTATTGATGAAGTGGTGAATCCTTATAAGGTCTTTTCATGGCATGCTATCTTTAATGAGAATCTTGCAGTCTGCAGCTGGGATCAGGATAATACACCATCTGTGACTAAGCATTATGGAAACTTTAGGTTTGCTTAAGATCTTTGACCTGAAATCTTTTAACTCTGTGTGTGTTTGCTACCTTAGTTGATTATAGACATATGTACACATTCACATTAATAAAAGCTGAGTTCATACATCACACTTAAATAAAGTACTGAGCAGAACTTGGGCATCCAGCAAAAAAATGTCCCAACTCCTTGGTAAAACGTAGCTGAGAAATGGAGTGCTGAGGCAGTCCAAGTCTGGAAGGAGGCATGGCAGGACTCCAGCCTCCTGCCTGAACTTTCCATTTGTGACAAGCAATGAAGAAAATAGCTCAGGCATCTTACAGCTCGGAATCTTAAAGCAGAGAGGCTGTATAAGAAACACTGGGAATCTGGGAACTGATTACAGGAGCACTTCTGCAGTCTGTTCTGGGAAAAAAAGTGGAGGAGGAGAGGTACCATTATGCTTAGGCACAAGTGAAAAGAAGTGGGGAGGATGGAATGTTCAGCTCATTGAAACTCCTACAGATGAAAAGTCCCTGTCCTTGCAAACTGATTTGGATATAAAAAAAACCCCTTCATAACAATAATTCTCAAAAGAAAAGTTGGAGAAACTTAATAGACCATTTCTATATGAATTAAGAGGAAAAACTGTCAGGGTGTTGCAAAACTGTCATCCCAGGACAGAGGAAATATGGATACAACCCCTGGCTTAAAGTACTCTGAGACACACTGAGCCAGCCAGGGTTTGCTGCCCATCCACGGTCCCTTCACCTCCTGAGGCTCTGCAGCCACCTGCTTCAGACAATCCCATACTGGCCTGGGCTGCCCAATGCCTCTTTTCCCCAGAGCCCTGGGGATGCCCTCACTCAGGAGCAGGTCGGCACAGCTGCTTGGCGCGATGTGCTGAAGGTATCTAGGAGAGGTCACGGGAGCTACAACCGATAATGGGAAGCCTGGGGCCTGCTCTTCACATGCTCATAGCAGAAAACAATAGCTTCTTGCCTCTCCTACCTCTGAACAGTTGGGCTGGTGGGTACAAGTGGTGCTTTCTCCCATCCTTTTTCTATTCCCTCACCTCTGCTGGAGTCCTTTTCATCAGTCAAATCTTGCAACCATGCACTTAAAAATAAAAAGCAAAAATTTGTCATTTAACTCCTGTTCAGTCTCCCTGCTCTATGKTTTTTTTTAGATTATATTAGATTATATTAGAAAGCAAATAGTCTCTTTCATGCCAGATTTTCCTTTCCTTTTTGTGTGTGTATATGCATGTAACTTTGCTTCCAAACCTAGCAGTGATCTTCAGCAGGCGCTCTCTGGAATCCCAGGGATGAAGAGCCTATGCCAGGCAGCCAAGCACCATATCTGTCTTTCAGAAACAACTTCCCTTGAAAAGGGGTGGTGGCTTTTCTTCTCTAGCCTGTGTATCAGCTCTTACACCCCTTCCTCCTCAAGGCCTTTGCCTTTCATGTCACTGAGATCATTAATTGATTTCTGGTGTCTATTCTATTAATTCACGAACCTTGTCACTGTTGTGGCGGTGCCCAGGCACTTTTCTACAAGCTATGACATCCAAGCTGACTTTCAGCTGGATGCCGTCCCTGATTTTCATTTTTCTCTTCATATAGTTGTAGAGCTGTGCCAGACAGCTCGGATATTTTTATTGTAACGTAAGCATAGAAGGGAGTATCCTGGTAGGATAGATCTAGAACAGTCTTTGTGACAATTTATTCAGACATCCAGACACATTGGTCCTGGATCTTTCTTTAAATAATTTTTTTGAGTTAGTTGTTAAAATAAAAAAAAAATATTTTGTTTTTAGTTTAAAACTTTGGCTATTATTATGGATTATTTGGCTATTATTGTGGATTTTTAAAATTACTTTCTAGGCAGTTAAGCACTAGAATTTGTGTTGACACTGTCTTCCATCATGTCAGTATTTTACTGGGTTTATTGGGTTCTTACTAATTACACATGCAGTTTGGTTTTATGGTGTAACAAACTTTGACAGTAGTATACAAAAGATAATTGGTAAGATTTGCCTTTGCAATTACTCATCTTGACTTGATTGTGATTGTAAATGTTGTGTAATACAGTGCATGTAATAGCAGGGAACCCCATTCAGCAACTGAGGAGGTACTTTCTAACCCTGCAAAGTTAATGACTGAAACTCAGTAATATTTTCTGCCTTGCACTAATAATGCGCACCAGGATTCTTTTTAAAAAAAGGAAAATGTGTTGACTTGTTGTGTGGCCAAACAAATCTCAGAAGTACCTAAGCATACTCATCTTTTCTCCTGAGATTTCTCCCCATCCTCCTAGGTGTGGATGTCATAAGAAATAATTCACCAAAACTTTCTCTTTAGGCAATGACAATGAATTGCAGCATGGGACTGCTCAAAGTATTACATCTCTGATCCTGAAATGAGTGTACAGATGAGTCAGTAAAATGCTGGATCATATTAATAATTTATCATAGGGATAATTATACAGGAAATAAAAGGGACAGAGAGGGCCACAGTCTACTTGCATTGTTTCTGAACATTAAGAGATGTATTACATGTCTGATGTGGGTTCTTAATGCTGCTTAGAAACATTGGTCTGTAACTGTGCAGAGCACCTTAGAGAACTATAAACACAGCCCATAAAATACTGAGAGACCAGTTACTTATTAAAGGTCTGAGCATCAGGGAGAATTAGTGCAGCTTTAAAAGTTTTAGTTGGGCTGAACTGTGAAGTTTTAATTAAAAAAACCCAATAATTGTTAAAGTCATTTAATGTTAGCAATCAGCCTTGTCAATAGCTTGTGTACTTTTTCACTAGTACATTTCTCATTCCCAAAAATCACTTTCAGAGGATCAGAATAATGAGCACAGAATAATAGTATTTTTTCTAGAAAGGTGGGACAGGCTTTCTGCTAGCTTCCACAGATCCAGATTTCATCCTGGCATCTTTGTGCAGACTGAAAAATAATATATTAATCAATAAAAAGTCCTGTTGTGTATATAAAAGATCCTTACTTGCATTCTAAATCGGCATGAGGATCATTCATAGATTGAAGCCAGAAGGGAAGGTTGAAATTATACAAATCTTCTGGCTGTAGCCTCAATTGATTTCAGCTGAACCAGGCATATTTTCCACATCCTTACTGGAAAACATTTTAGACTCCCCTTCCACCTTGTTGTAGCTAATTTTGATTTTTAAACTTGATGGTGGTACATCTTAATGTGAATATTAGTGAATCATCATATTGTCCAACTTGTTTGGAAGCAAAGCACTTCACGCATCACGTCTATGCTAAATGCTGTCATGGAGATGACAAGACTGTTTTGTTGGTTGTGAGGTGTTTTTCGTTTGGGGTTTTTGATTTTTTTTTTTTAGAAGAAGAAACTGTACAAACCAACCACTTTGTCCCTTGATCTTTTTTTTAATTGAACTTTGGCTGACCAAGGCAGGCAAGGATATCTTGTTAAAATATTTGATTTTAGATGCTTGTTATTTTTAAATTGTCTATATAGTGAAAATAATTTATCTATGGAAATTACCCACAGTACCAAAATTGAGCTTAGTGGCAAGACCCACTCACTGAGTCTGATCTCTTTCATTTCAGGTCAAAAAGCAGGTGGGTTAGTATCACTCATTTTTTCATTTTCATTACAGCTCATGTTTCCCAGTGTTCTATGTCATGTTTTAAAATCAGTCACTGGAAGCAATGTGCCCTAATTTCTTAAAGCCTTGCTGAAGCCTTGAGACTGAACTTATGTTTTTCTTGCATGGAATTGAACTTGATACAACAGCAAGAGACAACAGGCTCTCTAGGCACATTTTTTCTTACAAGATCTCGCCAGAGTAATGAATTACTGGGGCAACTCTCCATCCTGCATGCAAAAGAGAGCAAGGATGCATAATTACCTTCAGCTGTTTCCCATACACACCCCCACCTTCCTTTTGTCTAGACTCCCTTACCCTCTCCTGGATACTTCCAGCGCATCACACCAAGCAGCTGTGCTGGGCTGCTCCAGAGGCTGGTAGCTGCAGAGCATCAGGAAGTTAAGTGCTGATGGCTGGGCTGTGAATCGTGACTGGTCCTGTGCATCTCGGGGATGAAGGATGAATTTTAAACCAGGGTTTGTATCCAGATGTTTTCTCTCTCCTGGACAGTGATTTTTAATCTCCCTTGTAATTTTCCTTGCACCATAGTAGAAATTCTCTATTTGTTTCCTCAGAATTTGCTTTTGAGAATTGATGCTTAAGGAGTGTTGTTAAATTTGCAAAGTAGTACAAGATAAAGCTTTCTGTTACTTTGATTGCATGCCATCACTAGGCTTTTACTAGGTAATATAAACCATTTTCATTTGAGTGGGTTTTGTTTGTTTGAGAAGGTTTATTGTATCTCCCTGAAGAGGCTGGGAAATTAGGATTATTGTCTCTAACTTCTTTTTTATTTTTTGGCTTAAAGGATAAAAGCTTCATCTGATGTAGAGATACTTTAATGCAGATAAGGAAACTTTTGAAGTATAATAGACATTTAAACTGAGATTTAAAAATTGTTTACCATTATAAAGAGCTGCTCTGATGAAATCATGGAATATGGGGCAGGGGGAATTCCTCCTGTTTCATATAGTATCCCTAAACTGAGATATTTACATGTATTTTTACAGAAATAATTGAATTTGTCACTGTAGAGAATGTTCCCTTAGCCATGTAATGAAGCAGTCTCTTTGAAGAACAGGAATCAAAGCAGTTGGTTTGAAGCATTGGAGTCTTTGTGCTCAGGGACATAAATGCTGACTTACGCTTTGTTTAGGTTAGGCTGCATGGCCTCTTCTTAGCCAGTCAGCATGATGGGAGGGAGGATGTGTGCTGGCCAGGGAAGAGTTTCTTTTCCTTTTAAAATTCCTCAAATCCTAACTTCTCCTCCAAATGGACATCCCTTATGTCTGAGCTCATGGCTGAATTTTTTGTTTTTACAGACAGGGTTCATCCCCATTCACAGGTCTAAAGAAAGTTCCTCTTAGGCCTTAAAACAAGTGATGTTTTCAAAGAACTGCTCCCTCTTAGGATCTATTTCAGAGGCCTTTGTGGGCACAGCCAGCAGCACACACTCCTCTGAGTGAGAGTGGAGGCTTCTGGGCTGGCTGCTCTCTGGGCTCCTGCAAGCCACCCCCTGAGTGGGGAGGTTTGGTCAGGAGGGACTTGGGGGAAGCAGAAATCCTGTGGTGCCTGCTCCTGCCCCGCTTGCAGCACTGGCTGCTCCCCTGCATCGCACCAGCTGTTGTGTGCCACACCATTTGCTGATCCCTCTCTCTGGTGACAGATGTGTTCAAACCCCAGGAGACAAAGAACATTTCTGTGCATATTCCCACCCTCCCCTTTTTTGTTGGCTTCACACTGTGAGTGTGAAGCACTTTTGATAGAATTCTGCTGGATGGAACCCAGACATATCACACAGGACAAGCTTTTGAAGACACGAGAGCTTTCCTAATGTGTTTGGTAGACAGGAGTAGTATAAGGGAGTGACAGTTCCCTTTGATGTCCTGGGCTCCAAATATTTAAGGACAGTGTTGCAGAAAATAAATAGAAGGCCAGTAATATACTCCTTCATTCTGAAATAATAAGCTGTGTAAAGAAAACCTTGAAACTAAGATTTAAGAAAGATAAATGTTCGTGCCTCAGGAGAGAGATTATGAGTTGGTGAAAAGCAGCTGAAAAATCATGTAATTCTGTGGTTTGATATTTTGATCTGCATATCACAGAGTGGTTTTGGTTGGAAAGGATTTTAAAGATCACCTAATTCCACCCCCTGCTGTAAGCATGGAGACCTTCTACAGGCTGCTCAGAACTCCATCCAGCCTGGCCTTGAACACTTCCAGGGATGGGGCATCCACCACTTCTCTGGGCAACCTGTTCCAGTGCCTCACCACTCCCATGGTGAAGAATTTCTTCCTCAGAGCTGATGCAAAGCTACTCTCTTTCTGTTTAAAGCCATTTCCCCTTGTACTGTTACTTCATGCTCTTGTAAAAAGTCCGATTCTCTTGTAGGCTTCCTTTAGGTACTGGGAGGCTGCCCTAAGGTTTCAATGGAGCCTTCCCTTCTTCAGGTTGAAGAGCCAACTCTCTTAGCCTTTTCTTATAAGAGAGGTGCTCCAGCCCTCTGATCATCTTTGTGACCCTCCTTTGGACTTGCTCCAGCAGGTCAATGTCTTTCTTGTGTTGGGAATGCCAGAGCTGGACACAGTACTCAAGGTAAGGTCTCACGACAGCAGAGTAGAGGGGGAGAATCCTCTCTCTTGACCTGCTGGTCACTTTTCCTTTGATGCAGCCCAGGATGCAGCTGGCTTTCTGGGCTGCAAGTGCACGTTACCAGGTCATGTTGAGCTTCTCATTGACCAATACCTCCAAGTCATTTTACCTTTTGTCCTAATTCAGTCAAGTACATGCGATCTTTGGGTTGCTGGGAAGGTTTCAATTAGAAATAAGTTGAACTTATTAACAGTAATTGGAAATACTTGAAAACTACATTTTTGCAGTGATTTCTAAAGAAGGCAAGGTGTTTACTGTTATGGTCCCTCTCCATCTTCCCTCCCTTTACAACTGGTGTTTGAATGCTGAAAAGGTAGTGTCTGACAGATAGCATTTCAAATCTAGTTGTGTGCACTTCATCACAACATTTTGCAATCCTTAGGAAACATTTTAGTAGATAATTTCTTAGCGGCTAATTTGGGAAAAACTGAGTTGAATAGCAGTGATGACTTCATGTCAGATCTGCCTGTTCCAAGCTTCATTGCCAGGAAAAGAAATACTATGGTTCCTGCTTTGATACCAAAACTGTAGCCATTTTCAAATTGTCCGTTTATGTAATAGTATYGTAGCTGATTTCTATCACTTCAGCTGCTAAGAGGAAGAACTCTAATTAAAGCAATGCATGATCTTTGAAGTAATTGATATTTTATTACTTTCTTTAATAAGCCCTCCTTTCGTATATGTGAAGATCATTAATACTTTTGTCATTTCAGGAAAGGTGATCTGCTCCTCATTAGAAGGGCTGGGGAAGTGGCTTAAAATATTTCAGAAGAATCAGCAGCTTTTCCAGACCTCCCAGTTTGACAATGCTGATAAATGTGCGTTCCCAGTGAAACGCTCTTTTCAACAGTGATAGCATAACACATGCAAGCCACAGAAGTCCCATTAAACTATCAAAATGAGTCTTACCGCGACTCAGATCGTGTTTGTGCTGCCTTGATGGGAAAGAAAGAATTTTCATCTTAGATCACCTACCAGTAGCTCTGTAAAAGAAATACAGGGTGACAAGGCTAGCTGAG
Organism: Amblyornis subalaris; assembly: GCA_018881555.1. Lineage (NCBI taxonomy): Eukaryota > Metazoa > Chordata > Aves > Passeriformes > Ptilonorhynchidae > Amblyornis > Amblyornis subalaris. Next base: position 489,566 of record JACAXG010000050.1, read on the forward strand.
TGTTGAAGATAACTATCTTTGTCTCTGCTCTGTTTAACATAGTCTAATTTCAGTTGGGTCCTACCAATGTAATTCTGGGGTAGTGAAGTGGAGAATCTGTCCTCAAGCACATTTGGTTGTTCAAGCAGATCTCTGCCTTCTCTTTTGCTACAATTGTACTATAGCATCTACTTGCTGACAATGCTAATTAGAGAGTTTACTGGCTCCCTTCATGGGCTCTGTGAATTTTTCTGCCATACGAAAGGCCAGTTTTTTCTCAGCACAGCCTACAGTACGTAGGATTTCCTTGCAACCTGCCCCAGCGTTTCCCACAGATCGTAGAATCACAGAGTGCTTTGGGATGTAGAGGATCTTCAAAGGCCACCTAGCCCAACCACCTGCCATGTGCAGGGTTGTCTTTCACTAGATCAGGTTGCTCAGAGCTCCCTCCAACCTGACTTTGAACATTTCCAATGGTGTCCGATTCGAGAGTCTTGCAGGACAGCAGGAGATGGAGGGACCCACTTGCCTGACGAACGTCTTTGGGTCGGGGAGAAAAGAGAAAGGTAAATGTAAAAGGATTTACCGAAATCAAAACACCTTACTGTAGTATTAGTGTTAGTTCATGAGGCTACGCACTATTCTGAGGTGCCTCCCTATTGTTTTGATTTGTAATTTGATTTGGGAGAGTGTCTGAGTAAGAACTTTGTACTGATCCAGGAGCTGCCTTCATTCATCGTAATAGTGCCCACGAGATGTAGCTGAGTCACCAACCTGGGCTATTTTTTCTAACGTACATCTGTGTTTTATTTAATTATAAAGTCCAGATCCTCCTGCTTTCTGTTACAGGCTTTTTATCTTACTCCGGTCATGTCAAAGTCAATTTGTAATTCTGTGTTGTACACATGAAATTAGTTTTAATTTGCTATGTGTTTCCAAGGGTGACTGACATTTAATATTTTGTTCTGAGGGTCTCATTAGCACTGTGTACCCATAATCCATTCTATGGGTGTAATGACAGAGGGTAAGTGAGCTATTGAACAGCATCCATCTGTCCACATAGCTAATGGCCAGAGGGAAATACAGGGGAAAAATAAATGGATAATTGCCAGTATTTCTGTATTTTAGACTTAGAAAAGTCAAATACAGTACTGTGGGTTGGCTGTGAGCTTCAAGGATTTTGGCCCTCCATGACCCAGAAGATGCTTCTTAGCAATTTGTACATGCCAAGCGATGAGGACATTATGGYAAAACCTGTAGAGGCAGAAGCACAAGAGCAGTTGCTGCACTGTGAAAGAAGTAGTGCCTTTTGTGTCCCTAGCCTCAGTATAGAGAAGCAAGTTAACTTTGATCTGGTAGCCGTGACCCCGTCTCTTACCTGTGCTGTAATCCGTATGTATGTGGGTGCATACCACCTATGGCSATTGGCTGGCTTTATTTTTGCCGTCCTGACTGACTTGTCTCAGGGGTTTTGAAGACCTATGTTTTGTAAACCTTGTGTCAACAGAAGCTAGAGAAAAAAGACTATTTCTTCTTCTGTTTTTCACATGGTCCCTGGAGGAGCTGTCTGCTTTGTCTGTAGGCTCTAATGGCCTTGGAGGAAGGGTGGTAAGATAATAGAAGGTAATGCCCAGAGGGAAAAAAGCAAAGAGAGCAGCACATGGGAGAAGAAGCAAGAGGTGGAAGAGTCCATGAGAAAAAGGAACATAGCAGCAGTAGTGGTGCAGTGTAGCACAAACTAAAATCAACGGGAAGTAGCATTTGTGCATGCCATGAGAAGGATTATTAAGAAAGGTCTGTAAAGTTTTTGAGAATACCTACCCATCACTTTTCTCTTTGGCTGCATCTTTGTCCATGTTCTCACCCTGCAAGGTTGCTGTATGTACTTCCAGTGCACTTTGAATTAATATAGGAGAAAGAGAGAATTTGTGGAGAAGGCAAAAATACTATATTTGGTATTTAGGGAATTATTGAGGAGTTTATGTTTGTCTCCAAACCAATATGAAATTTCTGTGTACTTGTTAGCTGTAAGTAACAATGTGGTGGCTTTTATTTGCAGTTTATAGGGGGCTTTGACTAAAAATTTGAAGTTGGTAAATTGGAAAGAGGCTTGCTACTTAAACTTCTTGTAATCTGTTCAGGGAAGGGTTACCACCTTCATTATTTATGTTGCACTGTACAGTGGTATCCCCACTAGTAACTTAGCACAGTGTGTTAAATTGAGAGCTTTTTCACTTTGCTAAAGTGTCATCAGATGTAACTATATACTTATTACTTTTCAGTGAGTTTTATTAATAAGACGTAGCGAGTAACTTGCTTTATGTTTTTACTATCTGAAAATTACTTCATTGAGGTGTTTTCAAAGTCTTTGCTTCTCAGTGTAGTGAGTAATATTGTCTGGTGATTTTTCCCTGAAAGGAAAATTTGTTTTGTATTATTCATCTTATATTTTTATTAAAAATAGACTATTTTGATTGGTTTTACCTGGCAACTTAATGTCTGCTCACTAGAAGAACAGTGATTTCTATGAAATACAAGGATAGAATGGATTAGAAAAAGCCTTTCATTGTGTCAACATAAACACTTACTTTAAAATACGTGGGATTATTTTCAATAATGGATCTTTCGACTGTGGAGTAGTCAGTACAATCAGCATAAATACTGAAAAAGAAGTACGCACTAGAAAAGAAGCAAAGAAAAATGTAATTAAGTGATGATGAGATAACAGAAACCTGTGTGAAAGTAGGTAAAGAGAATGATGACTTATTTGTAAAGCAAAGTATTTCAAACCTCATTATGCTGAAGAATTCTTGAGGTTAATTATTTCAGGATATTCACTTTTATCACATTGTAGCATAATTGACATAAATTGTCTTGGTGATTTTGTCTTTAGAGAAAAAAAACCTCCAATGTACAGAGTTTCTTTCCTCTGACCTTGCATCAGATTATTTTTAAAAATCTGTTTTGTTTTTTATATTGTTTTCCACGTCAGTCTGATAAAATTCCCCTACCTCACTCGTTATTACCGAGGTGCCTATCATGGTGATGCAAGAGCAGGACAGATGGTAAGGGCAGAAGAAAGAGCAGATTGTACTGTTCGATTGCACAGTAATTTATGCCAGGGCAAAGGACAAGCAGAATTGCTTACCAGAACAACTGCTCTTATCTAGGCATTTTACAGTGCTTTTGCAGTTGCATCTGCTGCTTGTAGTGTGTGTTGTCACAGAGCCTTTGACTTTCATCAGTCTGTGTGACCTGCGGTACTACATTTTCTCATTTGCAGAAATGCTGCTCTGCACTGCAGAGGGGTTGCTTCAGTTTTCCTTTCGTTTGACCCTGCTATGAATTCTTGCTTTTGTCATGTGCATTTCCAAGTCCTTTTTATACGAAACTTTTTAAAGTGATTTTTGTTCTTTTTTTTTTTTACACTGAATTCATGTAGAGCTTGTACTTAAAGAAATTGTAAAGTTATATTAAAGTTTATATTTAGAAATATGTATTCATTTACATATTCTATAGGAATTATATTTAGACATGTAATAAATAACTAGTAATAGTTGCATGCGATATTTAAACCCAAATATTTTTATATAACATTATATTGATTATTCAGTGGTAGAAAGCCATTGCTTGTATCCAGGTAAATCTTAAAACAAACAAACCAACCCAAAAACCCTCCGCATATTTCCCTCTGAAATTTTTTAGCAACCACTGGAAACTGCAATAAATACATGCGTCTCACTATTAACTTTTTCCAATATGCTTTTAGTTTATACTTAATTTGTGTAGATATTAGCTTTACTTTATATAGAAATAAAAGGTTTATATTTTTATAATATGGACATATATGATAGCTTTATATTTTTAATACATATGATTTACATTTTTATACATATATAATTTATATCTTTAAATTATAAGGATATCATGTTTTTATATTAAGAAGTGACTTTGTGTTAGGAGATTATTAAAAAGAGAGTGAAAGAACAATTAAAAGTGTGTCTCTTGTATTTGGGTTCAGGTGCCTGCAAAAGAAAAGAGGTCTCTTCCTTTTCTTATCTTAAAGAATAGGCTAGGCTTTTTGACCTATCTCATTTGCTAATCAATCACACTTAGGTCCTTTCATGCTTCATACAAGAAAATTGTATGGAGCTAGAAGGCTAATTATTGTACCAGAATTGTCTTTCTAGATAAGAGATCATATCACTGTGTTTCATGAAGGTATTTGATTTCATATGGGAATTGGCCCTCTCTATATGTAGCTACCACCCGTTTATGCTAATGGCATGTGAAAATAGAAAAGAAAAAGAGTAAAAACATATTCTTGATATTCAAAAGTTAAAATTTTCCTTTCCTTGTTTATCTGTAGTAATTTTATTAGAATGTATTATCTCTTGAAGAGAAGAAATGCCAGTGTTGATATCAGCTTATTTTCGTTTTAGTGTCTCTATTGGCTCTTCTAAATTATTCTCCCAAATGTCCTACTCATTTGGAAAAACATACAAAGGGATGAAAGGATGGAATGGAGAGGTTTGACTTCAAAGTTTGCTTTTCATACAGATGAGTGAATATGGTGGGCAGTATTAGAGAAACTGAACTTCCTGGCCTGAAGCAAGGCTGCTCACTGCATTTTAGCCTATCACAGCAATTACATCACTTCAGACTTCTGTTAAGCTTGTCAAGCTTGTCTACACAATTTAAGCAGAAGACAAGAAGGACAGAAGAGGAAAATGTGGGAATAGGGATCAAGTGCTTCATGAACAGAAAAAAAGAACAGAGATTTAAGACCCTTTAAACATATGTTTAACATATTCAACCTGTTTGTCCATATTGAACATGTTAAGCATTGGCATCCTGAGAGGAGTATCAGGGTGTTTTCACAGCCATTTTCTTTGGACTCCAGAGACAATTCGTTTGCTCTTGCAAATTCAGTGGATCTTGCCACTTGCAAAATTGGTGGTGCTGGTGTACATAAGTCTGCAATGTGTGCTTGCATCCCAGAGAGCCAACCATATCCTGGGCTGCATCAAAAGGAGCATGGCCAGCATGTACAGGGAGGCAATCATCCCCCTCTACTCCACTCTGGTGAGATCCCACCTGGAGTGACGTGTCCAGCTCTGGGGCTCCCAGCATAGGAAGGACATCAACCCGTTGGAGTGAGTCCAGAGGAGGGCCAACTAATTGATTAAAGGGGTGGAACACCTCTCCTATCAGGAAAGTCTGAGAGAATTGGGAGTGTTCAGCTTGGAAGAGAGAAGGCCTTGGGGTGTCCTGATTGCAACTTTCCAGTACCTGAAGGGAGCCTACGAGAGAGCTGGAGAGAGACTTTTTACAAGGGGATATAATGACAAGACAAAGGGGAATGGCTTCAAACTGAAAGAGGGAGGGTTTAGATAAGATGTAAGAAAGAAATTCTTTACTGTGAGGGTGATGAGGCACTGGAACAGGTTTCTCAGAGAAGCTGTGGATGCATCATCCCTCGAAGTGCTCAAGGCTGGGTTGGATGGATCTCTGAGCAGCCTGGTCTTGTGTATGGTGTCCCTGCCTAGGTGCACAACCATTTTTGGATCAAAGAAAGCACAGCACTAAAAGAAAGATATGGAGATGCTGTCTTTTTAGCTTAAAATATTTTCTTCATTTTTAATTCCAAGTTCTAGAAAGAAGTAAAGAAGACTCAGGGTGGAAGATTTCCCTTTGGCTGTCTTGCCAAGAGGGAAATCCTATTTCAGTTGGACTGTCTTCAGTTGAAGTGGGTACCGGTCTTTTATCATTGTTCCTCAAGTAGGTTTCAGTGGGCATTTATACAAATATAAACTACATATTTATACAAGTATAAGCTATGTATATATACAAATATAAACTATATTATAGTCACATAACAGCAAGAATTTTGATTCTGCAGTTCAGCAGTTAAAAGCAAATATTAAATGTCGCACACTCTATTATAGTAACTGTCTAATGTGACTATACATACAGATATCTTGTTTACATTTTCATGCAGAAGAATAATTGTAGAAGTAAGGTGGTTGACACAAGCAAACTGTGACCTTTCAATGGCTGTTGGACTACTGAGGGTTTTAGTTTAGTTCAATACTGCATCTTTGAAGCAAATCTCCTCATCCGCAGTTCTCTTCATGTTGCAAAGCAATCTTGTTGCATGCAAAGTAGACATATGTGGTGAAACTAAACTGGAAGAAAAGTGCAGTTTAGAAGGCAAATTTATAAGTACTTTGGAGATTCTGTATATTTCATGTGTTTTAATTCACTGTAACCTTTCTCAAAATGTTTCACTTGAGACTTTGAATCTTTCCACTGCGTGATGAAGCAGAAAACACTTGCATCTGCATTCTTTAATTTTGTCCTGAAATAAGTCCAATGTCACATGCAGCATATTTTCAGTATTTCTAGGTGGTTATCAGCATATGAAATAAAGATTAAAAAAGCAAAACAGACAAAAGAAAAATCCAAACCGAACAGGCTTTAGTATTAATCTAGGCTTACTTTCCTCTGGTTTGTGAGGGTTTTTTTAATAATGCTCCACAATATTTTCTTTCATGCCAACATAGCAGAAAGGAGAATTAGCTTTCTTCTGTCTCCAACTCTTCTAGTCTTTGATGAATGATTGATTTTGATATGAAAAACAAAAGAGCTCTTATGTCAGTTTTTGATTAATTAATTTCACGTCAATATTAAGAATGTCCCTTCTGAAGCCTTTCCCTTTGGAAATACTCTGAAAATATAAAAATGTGTAAGATTCTCAGTCTTTATTTCTGGGGCTTCAGTGCAGTGTTTTCTGGAAACCAACAAAAAATTATGAGATAATTTGAAATCTTAAATGTTCTGTTATTCCCTTTATTCATTGTCATTGGCTTGAAGTTTTAGATTTATTTCATATGAAAACCAATTATGGGAGCAATTGTTGCAAGCCTTGTTGTAAGAGAAATAAAAATTGTAATCAGTCTTGAAGCATCTGTATCTATTTGGAAACAAAAAAACCTCTTAGATAAGTTTKGATATATGCAGGAGTAAAGACTATAAAACCTCTTATTGGAGTTTTGATATAACATATGTAGGGTTAGAAATATTTGTTGCCATGTTTTGTGGCCTGTTTATCAGCATTTGCTAAGGATGCATTATTGGGATATAACTCCACACTCTGAGCTTATTTTCAGGCTCCAGATTTAAAATGCAAAAAGGTACATCCTGCAGTTTAAATATATTAAATGTAAAAGGACTTGACAAGGCAGATGAAATTCAGCGAATTTTTTTTTCTTGCTCCTATGATCTGGCTATGATTTGGCTTTATTTGGAAAAAAGTGCCATGTATTTAGAGAAGAAAGAAGGCAAAATACTTAAAAGAAGTATCTATGTAGAAGCTATGGCAAGATTTTTATTTTTTTCTCTTTTCTAATGAGAAGGATACTGAATAAGTAGAAGAGTGAATATGGAGTATAAACTCGGTGCTTTTTACTTTTCAAAAATTTAGTTGGAATAATGTGTGTGTCTTACCCCTGAGGGCTGTCTGGAACACGTATCTGTGTTAAACATTGTCTCAGGGTTGTCTTATTTACATTAGATACCAAAGACAAAATTCTCTGTCTGGTATTCTTGCAAAATAACTGTAAGCAGGGGCAGAGAGAATCTATGTACTTCTTCTTATGAATTCTGACCTTTTTAAAATTTTAAGGCTGATGAAATTTCACAAAAAGCATTTATATGAAGTAATTAGGTGACATTTATATGAACTAAAGGTGACATTTAGATATGACATGATAAATGATGATATTTCCAAAACCCCCTTAATTTGTGTTGCAAACCTGTTAGTATTTTCATTTGYGTCTCTGTAGGCAGTGTGGGAAGATCCTGAAATAGGTTCCAGTTTGTGTTAGGTTGATATATATATTTATTCAGTGGGCTTCCGCAGAATTTACATTATTCTGATATTAGCCAGAGCAAATTTCAGTCTCGAAAAGATCTCAGGCAAGACTCCAGACTCTTCCCTTTGAACTCTTGAGATGATGTAAACTTACTGACTTCCCAGAAGTTGATATGAATTTATATTACATCTTTTTGCCTTCTGAGTGAAGATTTTTTTAATATGTAAGAGTATATGTCATGTCTAGCTGTTAGGTGTTAAGTATACAATATATACTGCAGTGCCTTTCGTGTTAATTCAGYGTAGCCGGTAGTGGGTATGACAATGAGGTGTTACTGATGTAAAGAGATCAAAAAATAAACTGCACAGACTCACCACGTGATTCACCTTCTCTGGTGTGGCAGCAGCAAAAACGGGGACTGGTCTGGCATCTTGGACCTCCTCATTTGCTGTTTCTTTCCCAGCACCCTCTCTACCCCACTGGCTCACTGCAGGAGCTCCTACTGGCTTTGCTAAAAGTTGGACTGAACATGCAACACAGTTTGGATAAGTTTTATTAGAGTGCGCTTTCTAGCCAATACTAATAAAACTAAAGTGAGGGAAACTGGGAAAAAAGACGAAGGGACAAAGTATGTGTAAGTCATACCATAAGGGAAGATCACCTGTCATTCTCAAGCAGTTTATTCTGTTTTGGAACAGCAATGTCAATATTAAGGATGACAGATGATGACAACTGATTTATACTGCAATTTTTATGGTATCTTACATCCTATGTGTGTGCTTTTAAGAAGATATATGAAATAAATTAATTCCCTGCTTTGGTTCATCTAAAGTTCAAAAAGATAGAAAGCGCTGTTATTTCAAAGAAAAACTTCTTCAGTCCAGAGATGTGTTGCAAGCACAGTGTATATCCTATCAAAAGGGTAATCTCACATACTGTTGTCTGTGTATCTCAAGTGTTTTCAAATATATAATTGACTTTTGCAGCCATTTCCAAACCTCAGCTCTTCTGATCTTGTCTGGTTTCCTCTTGTGCAACCAAACCAGAGCACTGGTGAGACACAGTGGCACTTGTGACAGCCCAGGGCTAATTGATCAGGTGCCTTCTTTAGGAGTTTGGGGAAGGACATAAATGGCAAAACAACATCTACATGGGGAATGATGCTTTTGAGTCTTACTTGTTTTTACAGCTTCATTTTTTTCCCAGCTTGAACAAAATGGAAAATTTGTTCTATGGAGCATTTTGAATATCAGTGATTTTTGCATAATTCTCTTTTGCTGACTCTGCTGAGATTACTGTTGAGAAATTCTTCATGTTTTGGAGTGTTCTCATCACTAATAGGAATTTTCACATCGTCAGAGGTAYGTACCCTTGAAGTACAATTACACATGAAGAAATATTAGAGCAGCAGTAAGAGCTTGAAATATAACCATCACCACATGGAAAGTCAGAGATAAGTGTGAAGAATAGAGTTGGTAAATTCTTTACCCATACAGAAATGTCTAAATAATGAGGTGTTTTCAAACTAAGCCTTCAGTTTCTATTAAATATGAGAATTCCATTGTCTGTCTGGTTTTAAGTAATTATTTTCTGTCACCTCTTGCTCAGACCCCTCTGTTCCCATATCCTCCTGTCGGCAAACTGAAACTGGACACTATTCAGATTGGCTTGAGTTTTTGTTATTTCCTTACAGAAAATTTCTATCCTATTATCCACTGTTGGCACAGCCAGCAAATAATCAGGCAAGATTGCAAAGACAATAAAAAAAAAGGCTTAGCTATTCTCCAAAACTTTATCTAATTGAAATGATACATGGCACAACTTAAATTTCACTAACATAGCTGCAGTCAGATTTTTTGCTAAGCATGGCTGACACACAAATGTTTAATGGAGTAGATTTTATTTTGTTTGTCAGAAATGCATGTCTTGCTCCAACAAAAGGCTCAAAGGATTTTGCCAGGATGTAGCCATGTGACTAAATGTTGTTCTCTTTTTAATACCTAAGCCATTCTCAGTGCCTTTTTTGTTTTGTTTTCAATCTACTTTCAGCTTGTGTAGTCTTGCCAACACAGAAATTGCCAGCAACTCTGAATGTCCAAATTTTAATTTAGTTCAAGTGCAAAATAGCTGTTAATAATGACTTTTGGATTTGAGGAATTTAGCAGATTGTTTTAATGATCCATGCTAATTTACTGAGTTTGCAAATTAATGTTTCATTTTGCAAAACCTTAAAGAAGACAGTAAAGTTAATTGTAAGCATKTTAGATTTTCATGTATACCCTTTTTTCTTAAATGCATTGGAAATTGGAAATGAGAATAAATAGATTTCTTATTACAAAAAATTTCTATGATCTGACATTCTTCTTACCGACACATCATTATTAAGTATAAGATTATGTGTCAGTTATGTCTGGAATAAATATTTAATTTCACAGCTTGAGCAAAAAGGGGTTAGGATGATCATTGAATGCAGCAATAATCAGTGAAGTACTCAATTTTAGTTAGATTTGCATATTAAAAAAACTTCAGTAGAACAAGGGGAATTTACTGAACTGCAATTTTCTTGTAACTGTTGCAAGACATTAAAAATAGGTATTTAGAATGCATTCTATTTCTTAGGTAATTTATGCCAATAAATTTGCTATTCTGAAAGTAATACTGCATTAATAAGTGCTTGTATCTAGTACAGTTTGATAAATTCAAATTGCTTTAGCAACTATGTTGCTTGCGAAAATATTACCCAAGCCATGTCATTGAAGTTTTTAAGAGCTTAATCCAGAGGCATATAGATTTGTTGGAACACTGAGGATAGGTGCAAAAGTACTTTCCATCCGTGCTCAGAAGCAGCCAAGAACCAATTCTGCTCTTAAACCAAGCTTCTGTCTCGCTYTGGTTTATTCTGGCTGATGTAACACTGATGCTAGTTTCAAGTCCAATATGGGCTTGAGTCCATATATTGAGGGAGCTGGGGTTGTTTAGCCTGGAGAAAAGGAGTCTCAGGGTGACCTTATGACTCTCAACAGCTACCTGTAAAGAGGATGTACCCAGGTGAGGGTTGGCCTCCAGGCAGCCAGTGACAGGGTGAGATGACATAGGCTCAAGGTGTGCCAGGGGAGGTTCAGGCTGGATATTAGATGGAATCTCTTCATGGAAACGGTTGTTAAACATTGAAATGGACTGCCCAGGGAGGTGGAGTCACCATCTTGGAGGTGTTCTAGAAGCAATTGAATGTGGCATATAATGCCATGGTGTGGTTGASAAGATGATGGTGGGTCAAAGGTTGGACCCAATGATCTTAGAGGTCTTTTCCAGATTCTGTGACTAGAAATTTCCCAACTAGCCATTAAGTCAAGTCTTGGGAGATTTTTGCTGGTGAGTGGGAGAAGAAGTTTATAGTATAGTATTACTGTTGTAGTAACTTTGCTACCTTTCCATCTTTTTAAAATGATGAGAGGCAAAGACAATGGCGATGGAATTTAAAGTGGTGTAAAGATTTTGATGTACATTTTAATGTGATTCCTAACATTCTTGCAATGTTTTTCCGCATGCAAATGATGCATGCAGTCTGATCTTGTGGCAATAGCAAGACACAACAATTTATCTTTTAACACAACAATTTAACATAATTATTGGTGTTCATAATATGTTATTTTCAAATAAGATTATTCCATTAGATTAGTTTCAAAGAGAGTAGGTGAGCTTTTGTCCTTGCTTCACCATCAAGCCTACTTGTCATTATCAAAGTGAATGAAACTCAAAAAAAAGCTTTTAAAACTCTTCTCAAAATGGCTATTTATTTTCTTCATATATGCATATGGCATTCAACATTTGAATCAGCTATTACAAGTCACTGAGCCCAAGACTGACATTTAGTGACCACTAAGTGTTCAGCTGAAAACATGAAAAAGAAGATTCAGTAGTCATTTGAGAAATATTCCACGTAAATTTTCAGAATAAATGTTCATTATGGCCTTCACATGCTGTCTTTCTAAATTTTGAAATGGCACTGTATCAAATGCAGTCCTTCACAATTGGGTTCAAAAAGTCTTTTGCCATGTGGCAAAGTCATAGATTTGGTGTTGTTTGTTGATGTAAAAAAGAAGATTGACTTTTTTCTTCTGATTTGAATGGAAAAGTTGGTTTATATTAGATTGGTCTAGAAATCATTATTCATAAATTATTTTCCCAGTTATAAAATTGTCCATTATACTTCTTGTGGAAATTTTCCTGGTGAAGCCCACAGAAGGTCAAGTGTTTAATAATCCTGGTGAAATATATCTATAGCTTATGAACATGGAGTTATCTTCCAACTGGTGTTGCTTCTAGCTCAACCTGGGACTCTTAAATGGATTGTCTTTTGTATTGAATCATGAATAACAGGCAATTGCTATCTATTTCCTAGAGCCTTCTTAGGTGGATATGATGATTCTGCAGTGTCAATATGAGTTATTAACAATAACTGTGCCAATAGTAAAGTTGCTTCTGTACTAAAAAAGGGATAGATCTTCTGAGTGAGCAGATTCTGCTTTGTTTCCTAATTGTGCAGTCTCAGTTCCTGCAGAGGTAGGTGGTGAACTTTAAGAACTCTAAATCATTCATTTGTCTCCAGTAATGTCATGTAAAGGCAAGGATACTCTCTGCTATCAGCAGTGCTGACAACTTCAAAGCAGTATTAGTCTTGGGTTTCACAATACAAATGTTCAGCTATGCTGAAGTCTGGTATTTTCTGCCTGTCACCCATCCCGGTGTTACTGCAAAGCTGTTTGCGCAGSTATGTGCTGAAACAGATTGGAAAARTGATTCAGCTTCTTTTCTTGAGAGGTAGAAAAAGGAGGAAAGGAAATTACCAAGAGATTGTCTAATGTTTTATATCATAAACCATAGTTCAAATTTTTTTGTAGGCATCCAGAGAGATTGCTTGCTGGTTTTAACCTCCATTTGACAAAAGTGGTATAAGTTACAAGATTTAAAGCATCATTCAGAAGCATTTTGCAATGAGGTCTAGAATTCAGTGTGTGGAGTTAAAAACTGGTTAAATGCTGTGAACATGTTTCTCCTGATACAAAGATGGAACCTTCACGTTGCGAATAAGTCTGCTGCTGCCATTTAATACTAAAGCTGCTGTTAAACAAAATTGACAGAAAAGTCTTTTCRGACATGGAGCAGTACCAGCAAAAGTGAATTAAATCCTTTGAAGTTTTGTAGTGCTCATAAAAAATGTTAATACCTTAGGTACCACCAATTATCACTTTCTTTTATAAGGAGAAAAAAAATCCATTATTAAATAGAAATCTTTCTAACTTCAGTATCTCACGCTGTATTTTCATAGTCATTAATGWTTGATCTGTGCCCTTCAGGATTACCCATAAATACAGATCTGCACCAAGAGGAGGCAAAACTCTTTTGTTTGTTTCTGTTCAAGTTTTTCAACCTGTGTTATAAGGAGTTTCTACCACCTTTATCATTCTGTGCATCACAGTACCTCAGAACAGTACAGCCAGCATGTAGGAGAAAAGAGAAACACATGGAAGTGAAAACAGAAGGTTAAGCACACTAGCCTAAGGCATTTCTAGCCCAGAAATGAGCATCTCACAATTTGTGGAGTCAGATGCTTGCAAAAGTCGACATCAAGGAGGGAGCTCTGAGAGTGCTGAGTGAGAGTGCTGCGTGAAATGTAAAAGAGAAAAATAATTAATGGCTGCTGCTGTGGAGTACAGGCTGGGTGTGAAGGCAAGCTCTGTCAGTGCTTGCCCATGTATTTCTYGGGTTCGTTTCAATAGTTTGCTGTGATCTGTTACAGCTGACATTTGCTGTTGATCCCACTTCAGAAAGCAAGTTACAGTCATGGCTTTATCCTGCAAAGTTCAACTRGTACTGATATTCTGTGAATAATGGAGAAGCTGCTACTTGTAGTCATGTTCTCCATCCTGGAGAACTGGAATAAGAGACCCAATGGTGCACTYTGTAAGTGACAGTACAGAGCAGGCATTTCAGCTCTATAAAATCTGTAGAATATGAAGATAATATTTTTCTAACATGCTCCTTGACATGCACAGTGCTGTGGAACAAAAAGAAATTTAGTATGAGGCAGTCAGGCACAGGGGGAGGAAATCTTTTTTTGTGCAATATTTGAAATGGATTCAAAAGCTGATGCAAGGAATTAGAAATCAATTAATTTATATAAAATCAATCACAGCAATARTATCAACTGATACTATCAAGTGATCAGTAACAGTATATCAATTTTCAATTGAATTTAGTTACTAGTATCTTTTTGTTAGGTGCTTTAATCTGCTTTAAATGGAAAAAATTCAGTCCATCRATGTCAGAAGTAGACTTGCTTGTGTCAAAACAAAATTTCTCACACACACACTTCTTGTATTCTTGAAGTGTGTTAATTTAAAATTAGATTGAAGTATCAGTGTTTGGATGTTGATTTTTCTCTGGAACTAGTGTTGGAGATAAGTGTGAACAACAAGTACCTTTTGCACAGGATTTAYCTTGCTACTTACCCTAGATATGGTTGGAAAGAGTTGTTTTGATTTGCTCTAAGAGGTTCAATTGCATGCAATGGATGGCATGGACCAAAACAAGAAGAGAAATGTGAGAAGACTGTAAAAAAAAATTGTCAGCTAGGTGATTGGCTTGTTCACAGCTTTCTATTGTTTTCTGATTCTTCAGCAAGTTCTTTTCTCAGACAACTCATCTGATTTTTATAACTTCCTTTGGAAGAAGTCTCTTCAGGCATTTTAATGACACATAGGAGTTCTTTCTGATCCACTTCGGTGCTTTGCTTTTGTTGAAAAGCCTTTCCTTGGCAAGATATACTAATTCCTATATCTCAGCTTTTCTGTGAATATACGAGAACTCTTGCAAACTTAAAAATCTTGTCAAGATTTAGCATGTTATCATCTGAGGAAGCAGATATCTTTGCTACAACTCAGATTATATCCTTTTGCCTTTATTACTAATTTTCTGGGGAAGATTATTTGGGTTTTTTATTTTTCTTTCTTCATTCATTTCAACAGGTCTGTGAAAGCAAATAATGTTTCTGGTTGTATATTCAAGTGTTATAAAACATTAGTAATCTGTAAATATCCCTTAAAAATTTATTAATTCTTGGACTTGCTTTTTTTCTTTCCTTATATCAACACTGATTTGCAGGGTTTTTCTCTACAGACTTTCGCAGTTGTAGTTCACAAGTCAGTGTGCCTCATCACCAGGTTCACGCTCCCCTTATCATGCTTTTATAAGGGACTACTTTATGCAGAAGTAAATAACTCTAGCCTGTACACTGAAAAAGTAAATTAGAGCAGGGGTAATGTGTTAGCTCATCTCTCTCTCTCCATTGCACTGTTAGGGCAACTTTTGGAAATATGTCCAAATCCTAAGTGTCCTTTCTACTCCCTACTTGAAGGCAAAGGAAGGCTTAGCTCTGCTCTTGTTCCATTGGGAATGATGGTGGTGGATCTTCATGACCTGTCTGGGTTACAAGCCACTTCTTGCCCTTCTGAGGACCCCTGGCAGTGAAAACTGAGGATAAAAGCAATATGTTTGGGTTTTCCTTGTTTTGAGATTGCTGTTTGCAAACTCTCTTCAGCACTTTTACAATGTTTTCTTGCCTCTGCTTCCACCTTTGCTTTCCTTCAAAATTCCTGTGAAAACTCCCATTCAAAACGCAAAAGTTAAAAGTATAAATAATAAAATAGGCTATGACAGAAGAATTTCTAACACAACTTCTAAACATGTTTAGCTTCCAAACTAMTGTGGCACTGATGCAGCAGTTCAGAGGCTCCTTGTTGCTGAAAAACAGATCATCCAAAGGGCTATCGAGAAATTGCCAAAGGAGAGAAATGACTCAAAGAACCGAGATCTAGTGGGAGGAAAGAAGTGGAACAGAAAACATCCTGGTAACAGGGAAAGACAGAGGGGAAGGATATGAAAATAAAAAAGAAATTATTTAGAGGCTGAAGGGTGTTAGTGGCACTCACAAAAACATAATGTTGTAGATCAAGAAAAAGTAAGTTAAGAGACTGAAATGACAGGTTCTGACCAAAAACTGCTGRCTTTTCTCTTTAAAGTGTTCTTTGAATATTACATCCTACTTAATTTTGTGAAGGAAAAAGGAGTATTGCTGCTACCTTGCCTTCYAACATTGGGCTAGGCAGCACCTGGGTTGGTCATGGGTTTGCTGTGAACATCCTCCWGAGAGAAACTCAGTTTATCAAGTGTGCTAAAAAACATAGCACATGGAGTTGCACAGAGGAAATGTTGGCTCTGAAATCAAATTACAACAATTACACTGCATGTGGAAGTAACCTATGTTTTACATTGATTCTTGTACGAAAATTAGAGAGCGCTTTTTTTTTTTTACCTCCCATGCGTTTTATAATATTCCTTTTCTTTATATAGCTATTGGACTACTTCAGCTGTCTCCTTGGAAAACACTGTTCTTTTCCATTTCCTTATGTTTTTTATGACTTCTTATTGTACTTTAGGAAAAATAAAACAACAAAAAAACCAAACAACTGATCCAAAAAACCAAACCTWGAAGAGCAAAAAACCCACTCAAAATTCTATGCTAAAAAAATCCTGTCATTGAGTAAACTGCTCTGCATTTTAAACTGCCATAACTCTTAAGCCTGGCTAGTAACACTATTCTTTCATCTTATCTTGTCACAGCTGGAGTAAGATTTGATAAATACATAGAGGTAGTCTTTAAGCTGCCAGTATTTAATGATGATCCCAGGGATGCTTGGAACAAGAAAGATTCCAAAATATTGTCATCCTTTGTAGGAAAGTACTTTTAAAATAATCCTGTATGTTTTTMTTAGATTAAGTATATAATCACAAAACTTTCTTAGATCCAAAACTTTGAGTGCTTTGAAGTCACAATTCAAAGGGAAAGTTATCTGACTGTTTCAGAAATTAATAGTAAAATATTGATGGAAATGCTGGTTCAAGGACAGTGCATGGGTTATGGACTGTCTCTTCATCTGAGCTGCATATATATCTCTGGGAACTTGTAACAAGGCAAATTTCCCAAGGCAAAGTTCTTCTATTGTTAATGAGCTTAAAGTAAGGTTACACAAACTGCTTGTTTAGATCTATGAACTATAGAATTCAGTTGCTGTTCCGTAGAAATACATACTTTTATTGGGTTTCGACAAATCTTTTAAAATGTGCAAAGGCAGAAGACAGTATAGTTTAAGTCTCTTTTTAAATATATCTACACATTTATAGGTATTACTTCTGATAGTTGAACAAAAATTTGTATAGAACTTTCAAAATATGTTGTTAATCTATCCATTTCGCTACTCGTTTATTACCTGCTTGTAAACCTGATACTGATGTTGTGCACAGTATAGGTCCCCGGCCTCAAGTGAAGGAAAAAATTCCCCGTTAATTTTGTACATTAAAACACAAAACTAATGCAAAGAAAAAATAAACCACTCCTGTCACATTTACCATCCCAGATGTTCACAATTGCTCAGAATTTAGTTGTGGTAATAAGCAAGTTAGGTTTACAAGTTAGGTTTCTTTATTGCAAGAATATGTAACTAATTGGCAAGATCAAAAAAACCCCCCAAAAAACAAAACAACAAAACAAACATGTATTTTATTTGCTAATATATGTTTAGGTACAAATATGCTGTCCATCATTAGTTATCCATTAATTTTCATCTAGTATTTCAAACACTCTTGTAAATCTTTTGATCAGTATACAACTCTGTAGGGATTCCCTGCTATCCTGTCCCATCAGATGGTGCATCCACGTTTTTTTTCTTCTTGGATGGCAATCACAGGATGCAAATGGCAAGTTCTTGCAAGATATTTTGTAACATCTGGCTCTTGATGTACTCCTTAGGGAGGTGGACTTGACATGCTGGAAGAACTTCTGAGCTATTCTCATAATGAAGTGGCTTATTGGTCTTTTAAGTGTGTTCTCTCCAAGTGCCCCTTGGATGTGAAATGATCTGCATGTTATATATTGACAGAGAGCCCAAAGATGTAGATTATTATACAGCTGGAAGCTGCAAATGTGCGGTGTAAATTGAATATGCTTCAATTGAATATGCTTCAACAAGGCATGTGGACAGTTGGGTAGTCTGTTGCGATGGCTGCTGTGTTTCACATCAGCATGTGCAAACCTCAAACACACAAGTTGTAGCAAATAATTTTGCAAATTATTGGAATAACATGGCTCAAAGTAGAGGCAGAGAAGGCTTAGATACTTTAAGTTGCAAATGAAAATTTGGTTTATGTGTGAGTTTTGTCTGTGTGTTAATTTTTCTTTTTTTGGGATGAATTCTGTAGTTTTGGGCTGTAGTTCTGTATTACAAGTAGATGAGTAGGGGTGCTACATGTGTGACAGTGGGATTTCAGGCACCCTGAATGAGAATGTTTATAAGTAAAACTCAACTACTTTTTTTTTTTTATGATATGGAGGTTCGACTTCAAGTAAATGTAATGCTTAATATTCAAGACTGCAAAACATGTGCCAGCCTAGTATTAAATCACACGATATTCRGAGTTCAAAGGGACCCACAAGGATCATCAAGTCCAGCTCTTCAGGGAATGACTCATATGGGGATTGAACCCACAATTTTGGTGTTACTAGCACCAGGGTCTAACCAACTGAGCCAATCTTAGAGTCTGCTTTGTTAACATTGGTAACAGGAAACCTAAAAATAGAAAGCATCTCTTTTTGTCAATTAAATTAAATTGTTGTTGCCTAACCACAAGTGGACTTGACAGTTACTTGTAAATAATTGCTTTCTGTTTTGTGTCACTGATCATTGTCTTAGATAATCAAGATTGTTGTCTTGATAAGTATTTGACAGGAAAAAAAGAAAAGCTAAAAATAAAACTTGAAGAAGTTTAGATATCACATTTAAAACAAAAAATTGAAAAAGTATAGGGGTAAACTCCAAACYACATCTCACTTAAATAACTATTTTCTAAGATGCTTTTGATTTTTTTTTCAAAATGCAACATTTTTCTTCATAAATCAAACCTGATCATAGCTAAAACCTGGAAAGCTCAAAAAATCATTTCACTTTCAATAAACATATAGAACTGGAATACTTTTAATATCTGCTTGAGCTCTATTTGAAGAAATAACCTGAATTGAAAAGACTGCATATGGCTGGACTCTTTGAACTCCTTTAGCAATAAAAAGAACTTCAAGTAATCTTCCAAACATTAACAGTACAATGAYGTTAGAATGCCTTCTTTTAAAGAGAAACTTTTTTTTATGGACACAAGTGAAAAAGATGAAATCCAAGAATACTTKAGAAAGAGTGAGACAATTTTCTAATTGTCCTTTTTTCTTTTTAGCTGCTATAATGTTAAGATTTAAAGATATGTCAACCTGAGATAGAAATTTGCTATTTTTCTCGTTTCTGAACAAGTAAAAGAACTTCTGTGGAATAACAAATAAAGTTTTTCATGATTAAAATTCTCAAAATATTTCAGTTGGATATTTCTCTAGTCAGATAGAAAAAACACCACAGAATCAGTTGGGATATTATGTAGAGATTAAATTTGGTTCCTTGTTTTTTTGTTTTGCTTTATTAATTTATTCGTATCTATATTTTACTCTTGATATTTGCTTAAAAAGGGTTTTTCAGACTGTTTTGGTTTTTGATTTGTGTCTTTACAGACACAGAAGTCCCAAGTAGCTGATCTTCTCATCCTGTGTCTGGAAAATTAGAGTTAGTAGATACAATTAATCTGGACATAAGAAACYTTAGTGGTTCTCTGACAGAACAAAAATTTAGAATGAGGTACAGTTCAACATATTTTCAGMTATTACTTGCAGGCCAATGTTCTGGAATGTGCCACTGCAAAACATATAGCAATCTTGCCATTTTACCATTTTTTTTAGGAGAATTCAGCAATCTAGTTTCTTAAACCAAGAGACAGAGGTAGATTGAAGGGYGTGTAGATCATGCACTGTATGTTAGGGGAAAATGTTCCTATCTTRAAGAAAGGCAAAGAAAGGGAAATAAATCATAGCTGAAAATTTCTATGTGAGGCTTTGTTTTGGAGCACATGTAGGTTCCTCTTTTTACTCTGAAGCTAATCCTTCCTTGAGACTCGCTGGTCTGTGAGGAGCCCACCAGAACTTCTGTGCCATACAAATGGGTTGGCATCAAGGCTAGCGAGGTGCTTGGTGCAGCAGCATTATTTCAGAAAGGCCTAAAAAGTCCTTTCAACGGTATAATACAAATCACCTAAACTTTCTGCTTCTGAAGTATTYRGTTGGGTTTTGGGTGAGTTGTTTTKATGTTTTTTCTTTCCTTAAAAGCTTTTGCGCTTAGRTTTAAGTAAGCGTGAGTGCTTAGACTTATGCATAGATTTATTACAAAATTTCATCAACATCATCTTTCAAGAAACAGTGACCTTCATTCTCCATCTTGAGCACAGTGCATTTAAAAGTGTAAAAGGGAGACTTCTTTCCTCATGCCTTTTCCTTTTGGGSTTAGCATTGGGTTGAGTAGAGTAGTAGGGTTGGAGCAGTTTAGTAATTGGGATTACTGTGAGGCAAGGATATGGGCAACAACCTACCACTCCAGAGCAGCAGAGTATGTTCATGGTGAGCTATCTTTTCTGTAATCTAATGTGAGTTACAAGGTTTTCAATAATCTCAGACTTGTGAGAAGAAACTAGAGTAAAGCCCAGCAAGTCTGCTCTGTCATTTAGTAAGTACTGTTGCACTCTTAAAAAGATCAGAAAAAAGCTATGGAAGATTCTTGTTCAGAGTGGAGTTTCCCACATTCCCCCAAAGAAGGTACATGCTTCTTCACTGAAGTAYAAAATCTTAGGGAAAAGGTTGTGTTTGAAGTAAACAGGCACAGATTCGTTGCACATCAATTTGCTGGAGAGAGTATCATGAGTTTACCAAGTCATTTGAATTCTAGACAGTTGTAAAAGGTTAGTAAAAGTAATTGTCAAAGTCATGTCTGCTATAAAATTCTATTCCCTGCATGAGAGCAAATCTCTGTCTCAACTAACTTTGCTTTGAAATTCACCTCACTTTTATTTGCAACTAAACAACCAACAGCTACTTTCCCTCTGCCTGAAATAAGGTGATTCCACCTGGCTGAAGGTTTATAAGCCCCACCTGGGATCTTGCATTGCTGGACCTTTACTATTACTCATCATGGGTTTYCTTACACTGCTTTCTTCTCTTTCAGAGTGGTAGGCTTTTAAATAGGTGGCATTCTTATATCTAATGCATATATAACAGTGTTTGAGGCATCAACACACTTTTCATAATTTCTCACTGCTTTTTGAATTTAGAGTCTTATTAAAATGTTCCCAGTTGTTCCTTTTGTTTGCTGGGCTGAGAAAGAGCTATTTTCGTACTGTGTAACCATACAAATAGCGGGACCTTGAAAAGTAGACTTGTTTGAAGTTACATGGTAGGGAAAAAAAAGTTTTGTAGGTGGAATTTATTTATTTGCTGCAAGGTAAAAAGGCTGTCCTTGAAAATTACTAGCTATTAAAGAACCACCCTGTGATCCGAACTGATATTGCCATTAAATTACCTCCCCATAAGAAAACTGCGCTATTTAAAGGAATAGATGACACCAGAAACAGTTTTCAGTAGTGCTTTGCCAAACATTCTTCCAGAATAGTACCAATATTGAGCAATTAGGAATGCTTTCTTCTCCTTTTACATTGTTTTTGCTTCATGGGTGTTGACACTGGATTTCTTTATTTGACTTAATATAGAACAAGATTATGACCTTATTCCTGGTCTGCAAAAAAAAGACATACGGACAATTTCTTTTTTTCTTAAAAAAATAAAATAGGAATATGGTAACATTCAGAGTTGAAGCAGCTTCTGTTCCTGTCTGTAAGCAATACATTTGCTTGGCTGGCAGCACTGTTTTATAAAAGTAGGAGGACATAAAGTACTGCCTTAATGGCTGTTGGAGCTAAGCTATGCTTTACCAAGGTTTGTAGAGGAGGGGAAGATGTCTGCGGGACTGACACCCTGTGCTGAAAGAAAAGTGGCATGAGTGGTGCCTAAAGAGTGATACTGTAGCTTTGTGTTTTCAGAATAATCCAGTGAACGCACGGACAGTCTCTTTCCTGTGGATAAGGATGGTTAAGGGGTGCATTACATTTGGAACAGACATGCAGAGTAACACCTTGCTCTCCTCCCTGCTTCGGGGCTCAGTGTAACAACATGTCATCCTTAGTAGCGTTCTTGGCAAAATCAAAGTTTAGTTAGGAATCCTGAAGCCAACTGATTTCTCCATCAACATATGTTTACAAAGATCGGTGGTGTCATGATTTTCTATCTATCTAACATTACCTGTTATATAGTTATACACATCAGACTCATTTTCTCATTATACATTCTTAAAACTTAGATTTCTGTTCATAAATGCTGCTAATTAAACAATATCTAAACAGATCAGGTAGAAATACAGGAATTACTGAGTGAGTTTAGTTACTTTGGCAGACTTGATAAAATCTTCAGAAGTTTTCTTTAGCAATCAATGGATTTCAGACCATATTCAGATGGCTGTGAAGAGGGTGATATTTTCTAGCTTGAAAAATCTTCAGATCTTGAGTGTATCAGTGCTTTATCAGAAGGAAAGGGACAGATTTTTATTCATACTCTTGATTTAGYTTTGGGTAGAATCGAACTTGCTTTTTCCTACAATCCTGGGGAGAAGCTGCTGCAAAGAATGATTAATATCAGAATAAAATAAGTAGTYAAGTTACATGGTATCAACAGCCCTCTTCAGGGCATTTCTTTTGTCGCAGGAAAATTGAGCTGTAGGGATATTGCTGAAGGAAAAGATGCAGTGTTTTTTATAAGTGATGCAGTTATCATTTTCTTAACATTTGAGTGGTATTATTCCTCCTGAAGTCAGTTAATTCAGAAGTTACCCATATTGACACATTTTTTGCAAGGGAAAAAAAAGGCACAATAAGTCCTGTTATTCTACCTTGGTATTTTGTTATACTAATGTAAGGCTGCTATCTGAGCTCAGCCTTGAGGACTTTCACTCTGGCTTTGACATTTTTCCTTTTGCTGCATTTAGAAAAATAGCTGAGCTTTGTCTCATTTTCTGTAATGTCAGCAAGATGCATAATTTCTGTAATTACATTGTTAGCCTGTTATAAATCAGGACTTTACTTGACTTATGAACCCCATGAAGATGATCGCAGAATTTTTTGTCTGTAAAGTCTTTATTAAGTAATTTAAAATCTTATCCCAGTGAGAGCCCTTGCTTTGGTTGATGGTGTGCTAATACTATGTTGCCTTCAACATAGAGACAGAAAATATCATAAGGCAATGCTGCTAAAGATCTTAATTGTCTCAATACATCCTGGTGTTCTTTAATGCCTCTAAATTAATTATGCAATTTAATATTGTTATTAAGTCTGGAATTGCATTACTTCAGCAGAAACATAAAGCTAATGTGATTGTGTACCATAGGAATGGAAGTACCTGTGTTTTTAAGGATTGTTCCCCAACATTGCAATTATTCAGTAAATGTCTCATTCAAAAGGTTCATAAAACATTTGCTCATATGCTGCTCATGGCCACTGAATAAGTAATAAAAGGTCAAAAGCCACAATTACAAGATACTTCAGAAAGAGAGTATAAGAAATGAAGGCTATTGCCAATAGCCTAAGTGCCTGTAGAAGTGGAAAATATGTTAAATAAAACATATTTGCAGGAAAAGCATTGCATCTCATAGTCCAGGGAAAGGCAATAATAAACCAAGTCAAACACAGGAGTCCCTGCCAATCTAATCTGGTAACTTTTCTTCTTACCTTCAAATTTGGCTATTGGATTAAAGATAGTTTAGTTTAGTTTATTTTTTACAGAATCTAGCTGAAAGGTACCTGAAAATTTTAGTATTGCTGGCAGCATTGGTTCACATAACTTTGAGACTGGTCTAGTATGGTTAACCTTTCCTTGAAGAGGAAAATGGTTTTCCAGTGTACTTCCACCTCTGCCTGTAACAGAAAAGAAAACAGATATGAGTCCTCGCTGCAGTTTCTGAGCCATCTCATTTTTCTGAAATATTTAGAAATCTAAGTCACCACTAGTCATATCATCTATCAGAAAAACCCCAACATTTTCTTTGCTTTCCAAAGTATCACTGTGAAACCTGTATATACAGGAAAAACAGAATCATTATGCTTTAGAGAACATCACTTCTACTGTGAATGTATAGAAACAACACTACCTCTTTGATTGAATTGAAAYACAGAAGGAGATTAAATTGAAATACAGAAGGAAACATGCAAAGGCAAAACCCATGTTTATTCCAGTTAGAAAATGTGACGTGGCTGGGGTTGCCATCAGTTCTCAAGAGAAACATGTACTTTTACATTTTGTCTAGGTGACAGCGCTGCCATTACTATAATGACCTGTGAAGTCACAGAATAGCAAAGCAGTGCTGCATGGCRGGAGTGATTATAGGGAATCAGTCAGAAGTGCCTGCTCTTATGATACTGCTTGTGGAAGTCAAAGCCTACGTACAGCCCTCAGGCCTTCTGTCCYGGTTAGGTTATAGGTCATTCTACTACTTTCATAGATATATCCTGTTAGAGGTTAATCTCATGTATCACCTGGTTTATATACTTCTGGAGTTGTTTAGAGTGTTTTACTCATATTAACTCATCTGAGTAAATGTATATCAGCAACAGATGTTGATTACTACTGCCCTTGGTAGTAATCAGTTCCAAGCTTTTCCTAATACTCAGAATTAAATAAATCCTGAGCAAAGACAAACCTGTATTATCCGAGCAGGAGAGTTAAACCGTGATTGCAAAGCCACTGGCTTATTTCCCCTGGGCTGCCTAGTTTTAGTAAAGCATTGGGATGATACAGTACACTTTGTAATTTTGGGGATCTGATTTGTTGACTAAATTCTGAATTTAATGAYAGAATGCAACATGACACAAGAGTCTTATGTCAACACAACTGTCTCATGTCAGGGTTTTTATCTTTCCGCATATCATTCCTTTTTTTTTCCCTTCCTCATTCCTTCTCCCTGTCAGGCAAAAGCTGTTTAGCTTTTTATTTTGTATAAACAAACAAACAAACCAAAGAAAAATTCAAGATATTGATAGAGAAAGAAATGGCTGAGCTGCTTTTTCCAATACTGAAGTTCTGTATACTAATTCAATACAAAATTAATAATAGATGTTCAACTGCACAGAAAGCCACACTGCAAGTGATCTACAGAGGTTTTCAGACATGAGCAAAGGCATGTTACAGTCCCAAAACATACTTAAAATATTCTCCCATAGGGGATCAGGAGTATTTCTGCACAGTGAAGCTTTCTCTTGATTTTTGCTCCTCCAGGTGGTACAGGGGGACAGGGATGGGGGTGTGGTCAGTCGAAGGTAATTCCTTTCTATTGCTCCTTTCTCATGCTGCTGCCTGTTTCTGCCTGAGGCCTCCACAGTCTGTTATCCTTCAGGATGAACCTGCTCCAGCCTGGGCTCTCCATGGGCCACACATCCCACAGGGCACCACCAGTGCGGCTGCAGGGCTCGTCTATATCCTGTGGTGGGCACCTTGGAGCCAGCTGGAACAGAGGGCCCTGTAGTATGGACATGGACACCCAGAGCAGAGGTRAATCCAAGGCCTCTTAGCTGATTTTATTTCATTGTTTCAAGTGACATTTGCACCAGAGGTTGTGTTAGTGCTGCCGTGTTTGTTGCTGTCCCTGGGGCATGCAGGGCTATCTTCCTTACCTTCCCAGGGACCCCCTGAGTGCCTGGGAATAGCCACAAGAGATGGCACGGACACCTCCATCACAGTGTCCCAGGTTCTGCCCCCAGGCAGGGGAAGGCACCTGCTCCGCAAGAGCTGCAATTGAGGCTGGAGCTGGGTGGGTGACCCCATGCCAGGCTGTCGGCTGTGCCGGGGATGTAGAACAGTGGATTTTGGTAGCTGAGTGTTGGAGATTTTTGCACCTCTTGCCAACAGTTTATCTCTTCTCTGTGMTTATAAACATCATTAATCCCATAATTTCTCATCAGATGTTTCATTAAGACATTTGTTGGGTAATTTTGTGTATTCTTGATACAAAATTAAGTTTAGAAAGAAATTTGTGATTACTTGAACTTTCCTGTACTGCCTGGCAGGCATAGTTAGGAAAGGCCAAATTATGGGACATTTCCTACCTGGATATCCCAGTGAACAAGCTGCACATTTCCATTAACAGAGTTAAAATCCCTTTTCGGGAAAGTCCATCTGCTTCCAACTGATAAAGCAGCATATTACTCACTGCACAYTCAGCTGCCTCTTGATAATTCAAAATTTTACTTATGCTTTCCCACTTTCTCAGATTTAATACACCAGACGTGTATTTTGTGTACATGAGTCACACCCAAATATTTCCTCAAATGTTGAAATGTCTAATGTTTCATGAGACTTTTGTTTTCTGTTTAGAGTAATCAGTTGCAGTAAAAAACACAGGAGGGATGTTTATCAGTTGCAGAGATGGATAGAGAAAAGGCTATCAATACAGGGATCATGAATATCTTTAAACTTTTGAGTAACTGTTAAAGTGAAACTCTGTATGAAAGAAACGGGGCAGTGTCTTTGCTCAAGACATCTTTTTCAGATAAGGCTGCCTTTCATGATTGGGAGCATGTTTTTTTTCCCATGCATATAGTGGAGCCTAATCTCACTCTAAATGACTGGATGGATCAGAATGTTAATAGGCTAAACAGTAGATGGAAGGGATTGGTAAAAACWGTTATTAAGGACACTAATATATGATCATGAGAAATGAACACTCAGGATGGGATTAATAAAAACAAATTTAGATGTGCTGTGTAATGGATGGTGAACATGAGATACTCCTAAAGCTTACTTCATCTCATCCTAGGGCCAACAACTGCAACACATCAGGTCTGTTGAAAGTGGTGTGGTAGCTTTTCTTGTGTTGACTGTGCAGCCTGTACAGGTCAAGGGTAGATGCCTGTAACTGCAAAGATATCTGAAGTTAATGGGGACCACTTCCTAAATTATTAGTGCTGATAACTGCATACCAAATAGTGAGACTTCCTGTTTTGGTCTGTTTGACCATTATTATCTTATAGTGTCATATAAAAGTGTACATGACATTTAATAAACTTCAGTGTGAAATAATAGTCTTTGTCAGAGACACTAGTAGTCAGGTATCAGTAAACATCTGAACGAATAAAAATGTAAGAGAGATTCTAATCACTTTGCAAATTTTAAAAAGCTTTTGTAATTATATACCAGATCAGTAGAAAATATAAGTAATAGAGCAATTAGATTGAAGTACTCTTCTAGTGGTTTTTTCTTGATGTTTTCCTTTTTCCCAGCTGCTTGTTCTACTGATTATATTCAGACACTGTAGTGCACTTCTGAGATGCTTTGTATGTGAACTGAACTGAGTTGAACACCTTTATGATGAGCAGATCTGAGTATTTCCGTAATAGCCACTCTGCTTTGTCAATAAAACACTGAAGTCACTATTCTAGAGTGAAACAAATGTGATATGTCTACACTGAACAACTTTTGAGCTATGAGACTACCAAACTAAAATCATATCTCAAATGTTTGGATTTTGTTTTACCATACTCCTCAGAACTTCAAAACAAAATAAAGGCTTCTAGTTCTTCAGCAGCTGAAACAGAGTTGCTAGGTCAAGCTAATTGACATGTCCTCACCGAGAACGTTGTCTTAATTCAGGATGTTAATCATTAGTTTTTGTCTCTGTTAAACTAAATGAAAGGGGTATAAAATGGTTGTTTTCAGTCATCCTGAATAAATAAAAGTTGAGCAAGTTGGATGAACTTGTGTGATATTAAATTTGTCCTAGCAAAGAAATTCTGTTTTGACCTACATTGCATATTTTCCTGTCATGTCAGTGGAGAGGCACTTTTCAATTGTACAAACATTGCAATTGCAATCTCTTACCATCCATCTTTGATATTGTCTTGGTCCAGAATGATCCTAACCTCTTTCTAATGAGATCGAGTGAAATAAGTGCTAGACAGAGACACTTCTTCCAGTTTGCAGGCTTTTTGATGTCTGAAGCTTAAGAATCAAAATATTTTCTGCTCTTTAATGTCCATTGGAAATAGAAGCTGCCCTTTTTTCTGACTTTTTTTTTTTTTAGTCATCAGGATCACATTCAATATTCATATTCATTCAACTATTAAAATGCCTTTTATCTATTTAGGCACCTCTGTAGGCATTTTTGAGGTTGATAGATATGATGTGTAGGAGTATTGATTTTTAGTAGATTATTTCAGCAAGAAAATAAAAATATGTAACTGAGTCAAAATTTTGAGACCTTTTTTCTTCCTCACATCAAGGCAAAAATTGCACATAGTTCATTTAAAAAAACMCAACACATGAAATCACCTTTATCTCTTGATATGCACTCACATGAAAAACTTACCTTATTATGCATAACTTTCATGAGTCTATAAATTTTATTTTCCATACTGAGGAAACTACTTGGCAAAAGACAGGAACTAATTTTGTCAGTGCAGGGTCAATGGATGCAAATTTGTCTTCTCAAATAAACGGGGCAGAAACTACTGTATGCATAGTCTTGCTTTCCACAAAAGTAGTTCTCTTATTTAAAGGCCTTTCTGACACTCTAGTCTCAAGTGAGATTTTATCAAAAATAAATAAAAAGCTAAAGGCAGCACATGGGTTCTTTTCTTGTTTCAAGTAGGGATTCTCATGAATATAGGAAAGGAATCATGCAATAAAATGTGATTTTCAGTTCTGTACCTGCAGCACTGAGCGCCCGCCTTTTCAGACAGCAGCTTTTTTTTTAAGGTATTGTAATCACGGCTGTATTTGTCATAACACAAATTTCAGTCTTTTCCTCTTCATAGCATGTCCATGTGTGCAGAGCCTAACTCAAATTCCTTGGTTGTGCTGCCTCCCAAACCACGCCCAAGCTAAAATCCTGCTAGGACCAATCTCACCATTTTATAGCACGGATTGAGTGCGAATGCCTAGAAGCAGCCCTCAAATCAAATTATCTAGCATAGACATAGTCAATGAGGTCAGAGGTGGCTGATGGTGGCTTAAATAGGTCCTGGATACATGCTGATAACTGGGATGGGGTTTGGGGGAGTTTATTGACAGGGTTACTTCAACCGGAGCTTGATGTTCTGCACAAGATTTTGGTTATTGTTCATAAAGAGTAGAGTATATTAGCTTTGTAGCTGAATATACAAACAGAACGAGCTTATTTGAGGACACTTAGTTTATTGTAAATTAAGGCAATGAATTCCAAAGCTCTGAGTCACAACCTGTGTTATTAGGAGGGTAAAACTGGATTCTTGSTAGTAATGGGATAAAACTAAAATATGGTAGAAAATTACAGGGAAGAAATTTTTTTTTATTGAGAATAGCTTGAAAAGCTAATTTAACAATTAATTAGGTTTTTTCTAACTAAAAGCATAATAACTTGATAAGAGGGAAATTATTAAAATTCCAGTTTTAATTGCCAGAAACTTCAATCCCTCAACTAAAAGAASGTTCAACTAACTAAATAGAGGCTTCTCTTTTCAATTGTTTTACAGTCTTAAAAGTTTGCAAGTGATTTAAAACTAACTTTGATCATGTAGCAGACTTTCTAAAATTATTTTTCTGTATTGATAGTGTAAATGAGAAATCTTTTTCAGCCTTTATACTTTCTGAATAAAAAATAATGGAACAACTAATTTTAAAACATTTTAGTGTTTTTAAGTGTAATTTGCATTGTTTTATGTCGTCGACACTATGTAAGCATTCCACTAAGGACACTAATTTGGTGTGCAAATTGCAGTTTTACTACATGCATGAATTATTAGTGTGTAGATTCCCTGCTGCATCACTGGAGTGAGGTACTAAAATGAGAGCTGGTGTTTTAAAAAGTCTGGAACCATCCTTCCTAATCCAAAAGATCAAGCTCTCCCGCCAAAGGTGCCACGAGATCCTTACAGAGCTTCTGTGTCACTTTACAGAGTGAAAACCCTTTCCAGGTGGGAGGCAGCTAGATGATGCACATGATCTCCCTGGCTGCTCTTTGCCTCTTTCTGAGAGTTTTGTCTTCTTTGCCACATGACCCTTGTCCTTCCTGGTACTGCACTTCCTGTGCATTGYCTGTCTGGGAGCAGTCGTGGGAACACAGCGTTAGAGTGGTGGAGTAATGGCTAGGCCAAGAAATGCCTAGGAAAAGAAACGTTTCAGGAAGTGAGTTTGGAGTGATGTTCTCCCATCTAAACATAGATCCTGGGCTGGGAGGGTCTCAAAACCTGCTCTAATGAAAGAGTTTGCCGCACTGACGTGTCCAGGTGCCTTCTAGTTAAGAATTACTTCACACTGCTTGTAAGACAAATAATACAAGTTCTGGCCATATTTAATCTGATTTGCTTCCTTTCCATTCATTCATTCAAATACAGCCTCTCTTGTTTTCATCTGGTTTAAGGGGGCGTTCGGACTGGCTTCCACCAGACTGGCTTSGTGTTCAGACTGGCTTCCACTCATTGCACTTCTTGCCTGTGCAGGGTTAGTGGAGGGAACAGCTGTCTTCCAGAAGAGTGTTTTACCAGAGGAGGGAGAGACCTTCATGGTTAAAGGCACATCAGAGCTGTGTCAGAAGTGCTGGGCTGGCATGCAGCAATGTGCATGGGTAGTAAATGTGTATTTTGTTCCCTTCTGAAAATTAACTGGAATATAGTCTCAGCTTTGTTTGTTAGTAATCTCAGCCTTGTTGTTGTTGTTGGGTTTTGGTGGTGTTTTTTTTCCTGAGAAACTGAACATCCAGCATAGCTAATATATTCCCTCTCTGGTCTGTTGCCTCCTTTTTATAACACTTGGGAGTGAAATTCCCTGGCATTCTGGTAAAGGCTGAGAAACTAAGAAAACCTGTGAGACATCTTGATTCAGATTCACTCTTCTGTGTTTAAGTTATTCAAAGGGGTTTTGAAGCCTTAGGCTGCAATGGCATGCAATAAATGGGACAATAATGGCACATGGTTCTACTTGCCCTAATTATATATAATGAAATGGAACATGGTGGTCAGTKGTTAATCCTTCTCCTACTCTTCTGACTTTAGAAATTTATAATTTCTGCAGAGAAAAGTGTGTTGTTTAGGTTTTAATTATTAACATTTTTGCTTCCTCTGTTACATTTTTTACATGAAAAATAGTATTCCAGGCCAACTTTCTAATTTGGTTATCTTGAAAGACTGCATAATTTGGGAAAGAAAAGGAGACCCCAGTTCTTAATTCTACCTTTGTGTCAATGTGCTCCTTGGTCTGAATGGGCTTAGCATCCCATCTCCCTCTATGCTGGAAGTGCCCATTTTGCACACAAGCCACACAAGTTTGCTTGCTGACTCAGCTGCATACTTATTATAATAATCTCCCCAGGAAAGTGGTGGATCCCCCAACATTGATCACTTTTAAGATTCGGCTGGACAGTTTTCTGGGCTATCTTGTCAAGACTGTGATTTTGCCAGGAAATGTCCAACCTGGCATTCTATGATTCTATGACTGTCTTGGAGAAACTGTTATCTTCACTCCAGTTTGGTCACCAGGTTTGAAAACAATAATCTGAAAATACTGTGATCATACATAGCTCATTGGAGGTAGGTGTGAGGAACCCAAAGGCTTGTCAATACCATGTTATTACCACTGCTCCAGATCTCTGTGTGATAAATGCATGCTTGAGTTGTTCTATTTTCAACTAGGTCTCTCAGATTTAAAAAGAAAAAGAAAAAACAGTAYTATTTAGCAATGAAAAGTATTAAAACATTTTGTCTTCTCTTGCTCCACATGAAACTTTTTGGCTTACGTGTCTGTGCTTTCTCCATGTTTCTGCAATCTGTTTTAATAATCTTTCCATCTTTTGTTTTGTCCACAGCCTACATGCTGACACAGTACCAGTTTTGTTTCCAAAAGAGGAGTTCACAGAATTCCAGTGTCTGATCCAACTAGCTGCTCTGATGATCCTCACTGGACCATGTAGGTAAAATTAAAAAAACTCAATATATCCACATTATATCTTTGAAAGTATTCAACATATCAGGAAATAGCTGATTTTTGACAAGAGCACTCACTTTGTGGAGTCAGGGTCTTTAGGAACTTATAGACTATAATACAATTTATTAAGGCACTGCAACTCTGTGATGTGTTTTATTGTCGATAGAAGCACAAAAGTAGACTGTCGTGTCACAATGTGCTTGGTCTTCTTGCCACATCTATTTTAAGTAGTTGTGGGTGCTGGCAACGCTGTGATGCCTATCATTCATGTAGGTGTACCTGAGCTAACTTTAGTAGCAGCTGCAGTGGTGAAAATTTCAGCCTAGGCACGAAACCCAGCAGAGAAAATGAATAAATTCTGAAGCAGCTGGTAAACCTTGAGCTTCTTGTTATTACAGCCTCACAGCTAGCAGAATAAGAGCTAGCCAGGTAAGAGCCAGGCTGAACAGGTTTACATGCATGAACCTCTATGTTTGTCTTAAGAAGAGTAGAGGACTACTGTGGTGTTGGTAATATGAAGAAATATGCCTTCAGGTTATTTCTATTGATCATCTTGAACATCTGCACAAATCTTCAAGTTTTCTACAAGTTTCAGACAACATAAAAAATATTGCCAATATTTTATCTCCAGGATTTCCCTGCAGAATAATTCAGTTTTGCTATAGAAGAGGTGAGAATTCAACAATTTAGATTCAATTTCTTGAAAGTGTATTTTTCCTTTTTGTTTTGATATGCTAGCTGCATTTAGTTTCAACAAGTCGCCTCCCTCTGAGCTAGCAGACCTAGGCAAAGGACTAAATTGCCCTGATTAAATCACCAGCACTTATTATCTTTTGACTGCTCTCTCCCTTGCATGCTATGCTGTTTTATGTCTCAGTTGCAGTGGCATTTAAAATAATTCACATGAGTTGGTAAGCTGCAGCGTTTATGTCTACGTTATGGTTGGTGTTTCTTTTACATTCCTTACACTGTAAAAGTTCCACCTTGGTTTGCATTTCTAATTTTGTGGAAATGAACAGTAAACTTGGATGTGTAGCAGTGGTTTAGATGGCCTGTATTTACACGTGCTGGCACACTCTCCTCATATAGAGAACAGCTCTCCTCGCATACTCTTTTGCGACTGTGACACTGACAGTTTATTGTGATTGTCTCTGGAGTGTCGTGAGATTTCAGTCACTCAGTTCTCTCTGGAGAAGGCTTCTTAAATARGTCATCTCACTAAGGCATTTTCAGAGTGTACTGGCTGAATCTTTTATGGCTTCAGTTTTAGCAACAGGTGTCTCAGATGAATCCTGTAACAATGCTTTATCCCTGCTTTTGTATCCTGAAATTATGGCAAGGTATATTGCATGCTATTACACAGCTGCCTTTCCTGTTGTGTTGACCACATTCCAGCTTTAATTAGATGTTTTTCAGGTATTTTGCAAAAAGTGAAAGGTTGTGGGTTGGGATTCTTTTTTTTTTTCCTTCCTAAAATGGCGGTATTTCTATGAATAAATACTGAAAACATATTTTTTCTGGTTTGGTGGATAAAATTAAATTTAAATTATCATAATTCATAAGTGGGTTGCTATGTCCAGAATAGAGAAGAGATTCATATTCCCTGTTGTAAGTATATAAAATCTTCCCCAGTTGTAACTGATGGGTAGGAAAGCAATCCCAAAAGACATTTATTATGCTGGAGAGGATATCGAGTCTGACAASAATGTCTTTTTTGTAGGTATCAGTGGCACAACTGTTCCTTTGCAGAAAGTTTTATAATTGATGCCGAATTTCAGGGTACCCAAAAGGAACTGGAACTGTGCTTAGTTTTGGTATGAGAGGATAATAGTAAAGAAAATGTGTAAATTCATATAGTTAACTTCCATACATTTTGTTACTTTCCACATCTTCCTTCCTGTATAGACATGTATTATTTGTCACTTAGACTCTGATGTGAAAGTGAGGAAACAGTGAGCAAAAAATAAAAGAGTTAAAGCACCAACCCATATAATCCATTTTCAGAAAACCCAGAGATTAATATCTGTTTTTTGGGATTTTTTCCTGATAATAAAGTAATGGCAACAAAGCCATTCATGCAAATTAATCTAATGGTTTGTTTTAGATTTACATTACACTGTCATGCTACTTCTTAAGGGATTATATCTGTAAAGAAATAATAAGATAATATTATCCACAAATGTGCAGTTCACTGAACAGAATTTGTCAGTTGATCTGAACATGTTACATTCATCAAGAGGAACAGCATCATCTTACTTAGCAAAGATAGCTAGACTGGACTGTTAGAATCTTAAAATCTCACCTCAAATGCAAGGATAATGGTCTCTATGGCATGCATTTGTCATTTAATGCAAGTAATACTTGTGCTTTAGTAGCTTTTAGTAAAGTATAGATGTTAGCAAAGTGGTACGTCTTGGATCTCTGAAACCAAGTGCAATTTCTAACACAATTGGTGCAACTTTCAAGAGTGAACTGGATAATATCTGATCTAAGAAGGGCCAGAGGAAATGTCTTTTCGTAAAAGATTTGTACAGTAGTATATGCAGGGAGATTGTTTTTAAAAAAACAATTTGTTAAAATTAATTCTTATTTGGTTCATATGGTTATAAATTTGGTTATAAATATTTTAATGGATTTAAATATCTACCTGCAACTTTGTGATATTGATAAAATCTACCAACTCAATCAGAAGTTTAACACCAGAGCACTGATGTTCGTTTTATAGAGTAGTTACGAAGAAATATTTTCTCGTCTACACTATCCCTTAAAAAATGATTCAAGCTCTTAATCCAGTGCTAAYGAGAATTTGTATTTTAATTTATTCTTCTATTTATTTATTTACAGACTTTTTTAGTAGGTTAGAGCAGAAGAGTAGCTTTGACAAAAGGGTCAGTCAGTTTAAAGCATATGTAATTTGTGACTGTGGCTGTCRTGAGATCATGACAAGTTGCACAGTCAGCCAGATCTTACAGTGCTTACCTGCCTGTTCCCTTTGAAGTGACTTGGTGTGACGTTATTTCAGGAGAAGCATCACAGCTTAGACTATTGGATGTCTGTGGCTGGTGTTAAGCTAATGGTTCATCCATGAGGGTAAGGTACTATTATGCTGTATAAAGACGATTAATGCCCAAAACTAATTTTCTAGAAACAATTTCCTCTTTGTCTCTAGTTGTTTAACCAATCCTATGCAGTAGATATTGGTSGTGAGGAGAGCACATAGACTGGGGTTCCATTTTTTTCATTCATAGCTGCTTATTTATTTGTAAATAGATAATTTTAATTACTTGGAGGAAAAAAAGGTGACACAAACTGGGTGTTTGTAATTAGCCTCCTGACAGAAAGTGTACTTTTTATACTGGAATTAAATTTTTAAGGATTTGTGGTGTAAGTGAAAGATGGAGGTATTTATGTATTTAAATTTAAGTATACAAAATATAAATTTTCCCAGCTGAAACTCCCTCTAGGGTATAGTGTAAACAGTTATTCTTTCATTATGTGCCTTAAAAACTCAAATGAAGTGATTATGGCTGAGTTCCATTCCCTCCGAAAAAACATAACTTTTACCAACAACAATCTTTCAACAACTTTTTTGGAAGGAAGACTATTAGTTTGCAGAATTATAAATTCCTATTTCCTCTGGCATTAAAAAAATAACCTGTGTTTTTTTGTAATGCACTTCACCAGACAGATCATGTTTAACTCGTGAGGACTGACTAGTTTGCAGCTGTAGGTGGTATGTGAAATACAGACTTTGGGAAGAGCACGATTTCCACAACTACTTCAAAGGAAATACATTATAAATAAAGTATATTTCTCTGGGGGCTTACAAAACCATTATGTTTATAATTTAAATTACATTAAGCTAAATAAAATAGTACAGAAAAACCCTCAAGAGAAAAATACTTCATTTAAGTTTGAACATTGCATTACTTCCATTAATTGGAAGTACTTTATTCTCTCTCTAATAGTTTATTTTTCATTGAATATATATAATTAAAAGTATTGTCATTACAACAGGAGTAATTCTTTCCCATCTTGTGTTCCAAGCCCTTGTGTTCGGTAGGTCACTATAGTTTTGTTTGCCTGCCTTCCTTCACCTCTCAGGGCTTTATTACGGGTGACTGACCCTCTGAGCATCAGGCTTTGAGAGAAGATTGCCGTCTCTGGGTCGCACATGTTCAACGTTATCAAACTCCTGCTGGAACTGAGTCTCTCAATTCAGCCTGAAGTTTTGTATCAAAACCAATGGAGGGGGTGAAGCTTTCGTCTGTAGGAATATTTTACAGTCTGCTCATTCCAAACTATGCTGCTTGCTTTTTCCAGGGTGCTTGCAGGGGTGACTGTTGAGCAGGGACTGCAACAAGCAACAGGATCCATTAGTCTCGCTACTCTATAAAGATAACTTGGAGGCCAGGGAATCTGATAGGATGTGAAGATAATATGTCTTCCAGGAGAGGGTGACTAGGAAACGATTGGAAAACCTCAGTGAACTATCTAATTGTAAGAGTGATTTATTCTACCTTCCTTTTTTCACCCTGTGACAAGAGACCGTACAGGCTGAACTAAATCAGGCTATCATTCCTAAGAGCAAGGAGGGCAGTAAATCTGTAGTGCCAAGCTCCTCTAATATTGACAGCTTTGCAATATGGGTTTCTRTAGAGATAGTCTAAGCACATATAAGCTTACAGAAGCTGAAACAAGTAGTGTGATAAAAGCAGGCCAATCCCATATATGATACTTATTTCCACTTTAGACTCAACTCTAAAACAGCCATTAACTTCAAGTTAATCCCCWTTTATGGTCTAAAATATGCTTTTTGTTTTAAATAAGTCAATTTCAAGTTATTAAAAATATTTTTACATGGGAAAATAAATGCTTGCAGCTAGATATCACTATTGAAATATAGAAAGAGAAAGAAGCCACACACATATTTTTCCCTAACTTATAAAATGCTTGCATTTTTTTTATAGAGTCCTTTCAAAAAGCAATAGTGATTGAAACTAATGCTGGATTGAATAAAAACTTTATTGACTTGGGAATTTCAAGTACACTAGGTAAACCTTGAGGAAAAAAAGGTAGTACAAAATATCARAGCTTAGACATGTTTTCTATTGACTCAGAACTTAAAAGTTTTATGAAAAAAGTAAGGAGACTTAGTCACAAAAGCCTAAAGAAGTAAATTCTTTAGTAAAATTTCTAGGCTTTTTCATTAACATTTAAATAAGGTTAGAGTTTCATTGTATATACTAAGGAAATATTTCTTTTTCCTTTCTGCTTTACAGGATTTTTTTCTTCCAATATTATTTGTTTGCATTTCAAAACTAGCATTTGTTCCTACTGTAAATGGTTGCCAGGTGATTAAACAATAGAGGTAATGAACTGTGTAATGAAATACCAAATTTACTCTACTGTGGCAAGTAGGAGTTTTTCTGTATTGTTTTCAACTTTCTCCAAAATGGGGCATACTGGATGAAAAGCTGGACATGACCCAGCAATGTGCACTTACATCCCACGTAGCCGACTGTATCCTGGGCTGCATCCAAAGCAGCATGGCCAGCAGGGATTTTGCTCCTCTCCTCCACTCTGGTGAGACCCCACCTGAAGTGCTGTGTCCAGTTCTGCAGACCTCAGTACAGGGAAGACATGAACATGAAAATAATCAGAGGGCTGTAGCACCTCTTCTAAGTGGAAAGGCTGAGAGAGTTGGGCTTGTTCAGCCTGGAGAAAACCCCAGGGAAACATTATTGCAGCCTTTGTTACTTATGAGGGACCTACAAGAAAGATGGGGACAGACTTTTTATCAGGGCCTTATGATAAGACAAGGGTTGATGGTTTTAAACTGAAAGAGGGTAGATTCAGACTAGATTTAAGGAAGAATTTTTTTGTGATGAGGGTGGTGAAACACTGGATCATGTTGCCCAGCGAAGCTGTGCATGCCACATCCCTAGAAGTAATCAAGGCCAGATTGGATTGGACTCTATTTTTAATTTTAATAAATGTATCTTTTTACTATTTTATAAGTTTAAGATCCATTTAAGATGCATATATCACCATATATTTAGTTTAGCTCTCTGGTTGAGATAGTTTGTGGTAGGCTCAATAAAAAGGTAGTTCCTCGTTAAAGATCTGAAACTTTTGAGCAAAGGAAGTCCATCTTTGTGTAGGTAAATATGTGTTTGAATCTCCAACAAACTCAACAGGCTAAGATGGTTCAGGTTGTACTCTCAGCGCTGATTGCTAGATTATGACAAAGAAACAATAGTGCTTGAAGAAATTCGGGTTGATAGCAAACATTGGAGACACGGGGTGAGAGGGCAGCAGTCCCTTTGTCCCTTTTCCCAGCTCTCATTGCTGCTGTTCCCTTTGCATTGCTTGCTCCTCTCCAGACCCATGGTGCACAAGGTGACAGTCAAGTTGTCCTTGTAAACYTTCACATGCAAGGACTTAGGGAGGAACTTCCAGTTGTTATCATAGTGATATAACCTTAGGATTTCACTAGAATGTCTGTATGTTGTTGTCATAGATGTGCATAGCTAAAGCTGTGAAGTAACTGGAATCCCTTTAATGAGGAGCTGCAAGATTTTGAAGTGAGGATTTGTTTGGAATTTTCAAATTTATCCACTTGACTAGTTGTGCACTTACTCATGCACTCTGTCTTCATATGCACACAGCTGCCACCCAGCCATGCTCTGAATGACATCAAGGCAGTAGATTGACATGTTTTATTCAGAATACAAGTCATAGGAGAGCAAAGCTGTGAGTCCACTGATCTGGTGTTTCACTTTAATTTAAAGTACAATCAGCTTTCAAATGGACAGTTAATGTGGAAAGGAAAATATTTTAATTCCAGAATGTCCAAAAGTTTCATAACAAAATATTTTCAACCTTCTGTACCTATGATAACACCTTGTCTGGTCTGTTTTTCTAGTTACATTGTTCTGAATGACTGCTCTCATCTCATATTTGTGCCTTTCATATTGTCTCTCATGACATTATAGCACTGTTTTGAAATATCCCCTCAAATCATACTCATTTTTTTATCATCATTTTGAACACTGTTGTAAGCAATTGAAAATGAAATATTGCATTATTATAGTCAGATATACTTTAGGGTGCATTAAGTTGCCTAAATGTATAAAGATGTAATGTAAAACATACTACATTTACATAGATGCTAGCCATCTCTGTTGTTTTCTTGTTTATCCTATGAGTTTTGTGGGGAATGTATCGTGTGTGATCTGTTGATGGCTGCTATCAAAATATAAATAATAGTAGATACCATATAGGAGGTATCAGTCCAGCTGCAGTTAGTAATCAATGTTGCTTTGAAGCACACACTGCAGGAAGAAAGGAAACRGTCCAGACAAAGAAGCTGCATTTGTACTGTTTCCCCGGGATTTTTCAGGCTTTTTTCCATTGTAGACATCGTTATAAAACTGAGATTTATTCTCTACTCTTGGGCACAGTACATCACTTGTGCATGAAAGCTAGTGAGGTTCACAGTCAGCCCTAGCAAGATGGTCACTGCTGATTTGCCTGGTGCTGGGGGAATTACAAAGCTTATGCTTTCATGCCAGTGCATGTCTTCTGAAAAAATACCTGAATTTCATTGGGACCCTCTTGCAGAAATTATCATACCCTAAGGTATAGTGGCTCTCAACATCTGCCCATGTGTTGATTTAAATCTAACTTAATACAGTTGTTTGCGTATGAAGAAAAAAAAAACCGAAAAAACAAAAGAGATTTCTCAATGTTCAGATGTTTTAAAATCTGTGTGATTAGTGAGGATTTTGAATAGGTGATTATGACTGAAGCTCGTTGTTTGAAAACAAATTAGGCAGGTGCTGACTTAGACATGCACTGGTACACTGTGCGTGAGAGAAGACTTAGACCCATATTCACCGTAACTGTAGGAGAGTTTTGTAAAACTTACCCTGGTGATTGATAGAAAAGAAGAAATTAATAGTGTGCCTCTACATTTTATTTGTTGTGGATATTCCATGCCTTATATTAATTTATATTAACAGGTTGACTATATTGACAGACTGACACTAAGGAACAGAACCTAGGAATTATTTTGTTCTAGGTATAAAATAGTTGATTCACTGTGATTCTTTAATTTAAAATGCGTCTCAAAATTAATCAATTAAATGATTGATTTAATTAATTAAAAGAATTGTTGTTGCTTTGATGCTTACCTTATTTGATTCACTTGAAGTGAAAAGTATTTTCAACAACAGCACAACAAAATTTCCCAGGTTTTTTCCCTGGGAAAGATCAAAAGAGAGCTTGTACAATGGAGAGCAGAGCTCTCTGTGGCAAGGTGACAAGGACTCGGACTCAGTAACCCAATTGCCCTCTCCTTCTATTTGTAAATGGCAGTCTGCCAAAGCCTTTTCAAGATTTGTTTCAGTTTGTGCTCACTTTGAAGCATTTGCGTCATAGTTGGAGCTTCTTTACATTGAGGGTGGCAGAGCACAGGAGCAGAGCACTGGAGCGCAGCACTGGACCTCCCAGAGAGGTCATGGAGTCTCCCTCTCCGGAGACAATCCAAACCCACTGGATACATTCCTGTGTAACCTGCTCTGGATGACCCCGCCGTGGCAGTGGCATGGGATTAGATGATCTCCAGAGGTTCTTTTCCAGTCCTAAGAGTTCTGTGATTTTTCCACCGCTCTGTGACTTCTGCAGTCATTATTCTTCCAATGACCAGGGTCTCAAAGTCTGGTGTGTAATCGTGGACTATTCCCTATGCAATCACTGGGTGACAGAGCTGCAGGCAACACAACTTGCAGGAGAGAACTTCTCAGCCTGATTTCTGATTTTCAGGGGAACTTCAGGCATCACTCCTGTGCCACTTCATCTAAGGTTCTTGCAGCCCTGGTGTGACTGTGCAAAGGGATTTCAACAGCTGGAGGCTCAAGTGGGCTGACAAACATGTACTGGTCTGCTCATTGTCTGGCATTTACCAGCTTGAACGACTTATTAGACAAAACTTGAGGTGCAATATTTTAACACAAAATTTGTCAGTGACATTTGCAAGTAATTGATATAATGTCTATCTTCAAAAGTACTGAGCCAGATCCTCAGGCTGCATTGCTCTGAATAATTTTAAAAGTGTATCTTCTCCCCTTCTGAAACATTAGCAGACATTGTGCGGTTAGTAAGAACTAGGTGTACTGAAAGGATCCCGAGGAAAGAAACAACAGGTGTTTCATCCCAGTCTTCTTTTTTTCATGTGGGAACACCAAGCTGAAGATTGGCTGGATTTACTATATTGTTTTATTTCTCTCTCCACAGAAAATATGTTGCGTTGTATACCAAAGTGTTCCCTACAGCTTTTTGGGGAGAGGATGTAGACTCTTAAGTTTCTGATCTTTTTTTTGTGCAAGCCAGAGCCTCTTTGATGAACTGCATTTCTACTTTCCTTCCATGCATCCACTCCTAATATTCCTTTTTCTCTAAAAAGCAGCCAAGATTGTCCAGTCATTATTATCCATTTTCTTTAGGCATATTTTCTCTTTGTGACTATTCAATTTATATGCCTAAAACCCAGTCAGCATTAAGAAACAATTAAAGTACTGGCAAATTCATTTTCTTATTACTCTTTTTATTTAATTGGGAAAAAATCAAAAACCTAAGGACTACAGCTGCATAGATCCCATTTTCTCTCTTGCCAACATGTTTTGCATGATCATGGGTTCTATTAGCGATTTTTTGGTTCCTTGCAATTGCTGAAGAAGCCTTTGGGACAAACTGTACCAAGTATCTACCGAAATATATAAGGTTGTGTAATGCATTAGTTGTCATTAAATGCTTTAATTAGGTCCCTAGTGAACACATGTACAGTCATTGCTACTTGTAATATGTATCAACAGTTTTAGCTCTAAAAATTTAAGCTCAAGCTGTTGTAACCACTGTCATTAATTTGCTCAGACTGTTTCTCAGTACACACAGGGATTTGTTGGAGACGATCAATAGTTATTGGGATATTTGCTGAGGTTTCTTCGTCTTTTTAAAGATAGTTTTAAATTTTATTTCAATGTTTTCAGTGTGTCTTACTAGCTTTTTGCAATTTCAAGAAATTAAAAGAGCACATCTTGAACTGCGAAGAAATGCTTATATTCCTTTGGGCCCTGATTCTGCTAATGCTGCCCATGGAATAGAACAATTCTGTAGAAGAGGGTCTGTTATACTAAAATAAAGAATCATGGAAATAAAGCTGCAGACCTTTAAGACAAGAAGGTAGGGAGCCATCTCTAAAAGAGAAATGTATTTAGAAAAATGATTTAAAGTTGCTAGGACTTATTTCTAAGGGAAAAAAAAAAAAAAGAGAAAAGATGTTATATTTAACAATGCTTAGAGGAGATAGGACTTCTTTAAAGTCCTGTGAAGGACCCCTATATGCTAAGCTACACAGAATTTAATCTCCCTCTGAAAGATGAAAGAATGAGATGACCCAGCCAGAATTTGAGCCTCTGCTTGCAGGGAGCCCGGGTTTTTCCACCTTAGTGGTTAGATCTCAAAGCTACTTTCTCTGGCTAAAAATCCCTCTAAATCATTGCTTTAAGGAATTGTATACAAACTGAATGTATCTCCATAAGGTAGTGAGGAGCTTCCATTATTTCAGTGTAGGGACCTAGAGGCTTGAGAATCAGCTGTTTGAGAAAAACACAGACTATTCTTTGTTAGTTTCTTCTTGCTCAGTCCTTTTTCATTTAGGATACTTGTCACATAGATAAGTAATACATCTTTGATTTTGCAGTTCAGCTTCTGGTATAAAGATCCCAAATTTTAGGGAAATATTATAGATCAGATGTTGAAAGCTCCCTGAAGATTAAGCAAAAGGGATTCCTTTCTTTACCTRTTTATGTATAGATGTATTTATTTTTTACATTTGCTCTCATGACTAAAATTTTGAAAACTGTGGAATTCTGTTGTTCCATTTTTATGAGGCTTGAATAAGCATATGATAATGGAAATACAGAAAAGTAGGTGACTGTTCTTGGTCTGTAATTAACTTAATGGTTTAAAAAGGTTGAACTTTGCATTCAAAGTTCTAGACATAAAAGCAGTATTTTTTTTCAAATGTAATAGCATCATATAAACCTAACATGAATGAAAAAC
Organism: Amblyornis subalaris; assembly: GCA_018881555.1. Classification (NCBI taxonomy): domain Eukaryota; kingdom Metazoa; phylum Chordata; class Aves; order Passeriformes; family Ptilonorhynchidae; genus Amblyornis; species Amblyornis subalaris. Next base: position 532,577 of record JACAXG010000050.1, read on the forward strand.
ATCTTTTTTTCTTGAAATTTAGGATTCGATGTAATAGCACATTGTTTCATTTTTCATTTTCATCATCAAAACCTGACTTTTAAAGCTTAACATAATCAGAAATATCAAGTTTTTTCATAATTTTTTTCATTCTGAAAGTGGCTAAAGGAGGTTAAACTTTCAACAATAATTTAATTTTTTTTTTAATGAAACAGTGTATTTTTGACAGTTTCCTCACCTAGAATGTGAAACTCAGTTTTAAATGAGGATTGGGTCAGAGAGGAGAAGCACATGATTTCTGAGCTTTGTGCCAGTGGGAGCGACATGAACCCAGGATTTTTCTGCCCCATTTACAGGGAGCTGAGAAGCAGCAGCAACAGTATTGCACTGGGAAAAGCTGTGCATTATTTCATTTCTGACCTCTATGCAGAAGTATGAAAAGTGGAGTGGTCAGGATAGTCCATTGTATCTATTTTTTATCAGAAAAAAACCATGCATAATCAATCTTTTGATACGTGCCAACATGTCTCTTGGAAAAGCACGTGCATCCAGCTGACGGTGACTGAACGGGCTTATAGGTGTCTCTCACAAATGTAACAGACCAAGGAAGCAGAACATTTATATGATACTGTTAATCTCAAAATAGCACAGGAGACTTTTATCTGCAGCTTCTGATAACGGCAAGATAGCAAGCATGGATAAACTGTTGGAGACTGCCAGCTCGGATGGGAATCTCTGTAGCAAGGACTTGAGAACGCAGCTGTCTAACGGCATGCACGGCACTCTCTTATTCACAGGGGCAGATGCCTGTATGTGTTKCAACGCTTAGCCCTCCACAGAGGGCTGTAACAAGTGGGCTGGAGTAGGTATGGTCTAATCTTCACTATAATTTTAGAGGAGGTTAAAGAATTATCATAGATCAGTACTGCAATGATAAGATTTCTACAAAATCAACATGATGGATGTGTGGTCTGTTCAAAGCGTGACTTAGAGCAAGCTGACGTGTAATACAAGGGATAAGGCTGCTGTAGCACAAAAATCACACAAAAGTGCAGCTGTTTAATGTCACTGTGATTTCATTATTCCATTTTAATAGTCGAAAAGTGAATTCTGGTGTAATGTTCTTCGAAGAAAGAAAAAGTCTGCAATAACAATACTGGACCCAGAGTCCTTCCCAATCTGTACAGTCAGGATTGGTCATTCCGAATGTATGATTTTTTTTTTTTTTAATCAACTATTTCCTGTTACAAAAACTGAAAAAGGGTAGAACATAACTTGAACCTCTTAATCAGGGGTTGTTTAGAGCCTTTTCTAAATTATGGATCATAATACACTCTCTTATCTAGTAAGCAATAGGGTTTGGAAACACAAAGGACTTCTTGTTTTATACTGGACGTATTGATTGCTTGTTAGATGCTGTTCTCCATCGCTTTTAACGCTGTCCTTCCCGTAGCAATATTGTAAAAGCTTTTGGATGCAAATTGATTAGTTATCACATATGCAAAGCAACACACGCAGGATTGTGTTCCATTGTGAAAGGCGTTACCTGAAGCATTCACACTGATAAGGAACAATAAAAAGTGTTGAGACAAGATTGTGCTTGTTCTTTGTTTCTGTGGGATTACATTCCTCATGTTTGGCTAATTTCTAGGAAAACTTACTCTGCTTTCCATGTAATCAGTATCTCCATAGAAATTTCTATTATGCCAACAAAGTAAAGTCACGTTTGTGAAAAGGCCAAATCCCTAGAGGAACACTTGAAATATTACTCCCAGATGGATCAGCCTGAACAATGCATTGCCAAAATGTAATCACATTTAGGGACCTGGCCATTAAGCAATACCATTTAGTGCCATTAGTGTTTGTGACATTTTTCTTGTGCACATGAAAATGTAAAGCAGTATCCTAGTCACTATTGTATGCCATGTAACACTGAAGTCCTATTTTTATTTTGCATGACATTTGCCCACTAAATTGCTTTCCCTGAAAAACAAAGCTTTTGCCACCCTCTCTGTCACCTCCTAGTCAGTCTGAGTGGGGACAAGTTAATTTGTCACAGTGGAAGCTGTGGAAGAGCTTCAGGAAAATGATGAGCAAATAGATAACTCTCACCGAGCTTATTTGCTGCTCATAAGCATTCAGAAGGGACACACTTTGAATGAACGGGGAAATTGCTTGATTTTCGCACATGGACAGGGATCAGAAATCTCCACCCTACTTAAGATTTCTTATATGTCTAGGAAAAATCTCTGATGTACTATAAATGATGTTGTCACTCACTCAGACATTAGGAACCTGTTTTCCACTAGATTTTAACCTTTGATGAGATGAAGAAAAAACATAATATTTGTAAAAACGAAGAATTAAACTAGGGATATTTTACATGTATTTCAGTTCTATTCTTGCTGTTTCTGTTGGAGCAAGGTCACCTTTTAGATGAGAAAAATTCTAATTCTGTCTTCATATCCCTTGAGAATGAAACAGTATCTAAAAAGTGCCTTTCTGTGTGAGCAATTTTCAGAATTTCCTCACAGACCAAAGTTATTGTGCATAGTAATGTGGCAAATCCTCCTAATCAGCAAGGTTTTGAGACCACACCCTTCAGTTTCTCAAAAAATTTTCAGGTATGGTCAGAAGATAAAGTTTTGAAACTGTATTGTTATGCCCATTTAAAGTACAGCTCTTTCTGTTACACTAGAGAAAAACACCAGCTGCATTTTGGAGTTGAAAATATATTTTATAATTTCTTAACTTTTTTATTCCTGTTACTATTTTTTTTCTTTCATCATTTTAATGTAGACATGCTAAATGGATTATCATGTGCTTACTACAAATCAAAACCCTCTCAAATGAGACCCTGTATCTGTGTACTGCTGTGAAGGATCTTGAAATCCTGCTGTGGCCCATGTTTTCAGCCTTATTTTCCACCTTTTCAGTTCTGTCAGCCACAGAGAAATATAGTTAATACATAGGATTATGTACGCTCTTATTCCCAAGTTAGGACCCAGCTTTATTTTTTTAAATATTATACATAGTAAGCTATCCTAACCTGTATTTTCTGTGTGAGATGGGGTCCAAAAAAACCSAGTATAAATAGCAGATGGATTTTAGAAAAATCTGGAAGACATTTTGGTGGGGTTTTTTTTTTGGTTTGGTTGAGATACCTGTAATATTCTAAACATTGTTTTCCTAATATTCTGATCCACGTGACTGTGAAGACGTTTGCCTCTGACTCTTTTTCTTGCAGATTTTTTTCTTTTTAATATGTATAGAGCTATTTGAAGTGTGTTGTCAGATTCTGTATCTTTCTATGCATGCAGAGCTATTCCAGGAACAAGAAGACATTTCCCAAAAGAGCATATCTCTACTTAACCACAGTTTAAACTAGTTACACCAGTGTTTATGTTAGCCTCTCACACATACTTTTCTTTCCAGATTAATTTCCTGCGTGATTTAAATCTGGTTTAGATAACAGTTAAGTGTTGTTTGTAGGCCTTCTGATCCATGACTATGACTTTTTTTTTTCCCCCTAAATAATGCATTATACCAGCATGGAATCAAAGCAGCTGAGCCAAGGACTGATCCAAAGATGGACTGACTTTGGAGGAGTATGGAAGAAAGTGGGGAACTGTCTTGATTTCTTGTCCTTATGTAGCATAAGCAGGTGCTGAAAGCATCTATGATCTCATAGATCTCTGGACATAACCACTTCCTGATTTTGCAGAGATTAAGAAAGCTCAATCATAAATTCTAGGCTTGATAAATATTTTACTCCAGAAAAAAACCATAATACTCAGGGAGAGTTGGTTTCCTCCTCAAACCTGGTTTCTGCTACTTTTTTGTCTCAGCAATGAGCATTTCCATTTCTTCTTGGCCCATATGAACATGACTGCCTTGGGTTCTTCTTTCTGTCACCGACCTCTTCAGGAATTTGCTGCTTTAATATATTTGAGGGTCTATACTGAAATATATGAAGTGAGGAAAACTTCAGTGGGAACTAGGTCTCCATGTGGTGGGGCAGCTGGGACAGTTAGTATAATCGGGTAAGTATACATAAGTCCTTGATTTAAAATGGCATGTGGTATGTTATCACGAAAAAAGAAATAAAATTCTCTTCTCTTCCATATCCTTTTGATTTCTCAGACTATGTCTTTGGTTTACTGTCAGTCACTATTTAAGTTGTCCTTATGCCTCTATTCCACTGCTTTTGTTACAATTTACTAGTGAATGGCACTTTCAAATTTGAATGGCAGTAGCCATTAATGAGAAAGAATGGAAAGAAATAATATGGGACAGTATAAGTATCTGTTGGTAGCAGGAGTAGGTTTATTGTATATGCCAAATTCCAAGACAAAGCTTGGTTTCCAAGGCTTCTGTGTGGGATTTCAGATGAAAGCATAATTACTTTGGTTATATCCATTGTGAGATTTTAGGAGTAATTGTATCTTATATGYGAAACTCAAAAGATGTCTTAAGACTCTACAAAGCCATGGAGGAAACTAAATGACACCTTGCTGCAAACTGAAATAGCATAGTTTGCAGATATCTAAGGTTTTTTATCAGAGTAAAAAAGGCCAAATTTGATGTCTACTAGTCTAAACCAGCACAGAATATTTTGTGTTCCTGATGAAYAGTTCTGTCATGCAGGTGACTGTTCAGTTCTCTGTAGTAAAATTGTATTTGCTGTTGAATTATTATCAATTATTTACAGAAAAAAATGGTTATAGATTTTTTGGAGTTTATTTTTTTCCTTGAAGTCTATAAAATAAGTAAAAGTTATAGTAACCTGTAACATTTCATGAGAGTAAACTGTGAGTTTTTATCTGTAAAGAAATTGGCAAAACTGGCTGCTGTTGTCATTTTGCAGCAGTTGTGTCTCTGAATACTTTTTTTGACRTATCTTTCATTGAGGGAAAAGTAATTCTCCACCTCACGCAAACACATCTCACGAGGGACATAAAGTCCTGCAGCATTGTAGTGTCTGGAAGGAGAAGAGTAAGGGGCAACATCTACTGGTACTGCAGAATTACAAAGTGGCTAAAGCCAGCTTACATTTCCAAGGGCTTCTTTGAATCTCTGGTACTTAGTATCGGTTTCAGCCTTGTTTCCTAGTAGAGTTCATATAATCAATAATTTCCTGTGGTTCTCTTTGTACGAAGCTCCTTGGAGGAATGAAAGCTTACCCAGGACAGCAATTATGAGAGCCTCTGTGGCAGCACAGGAAACAAGTGGCTGCCTCTCTCAGTAAATAGTAACTTTTTTTTTTTTATGATTACAGCCAGCATTGTTCACTGAATAAACTGAAAGAACTGYAGGAATGAGTGCAACCTGTTTATTGACATGACTATACACCTATTAAAAAATCAGTTACAGTTGTTCCTGGTTTTTAGTGACACCATATTAAGGACTATGAAGTAACTGGAGCTGGTAAGGTTTTTCTTTTAAAAGAAAGAAAATAAGTCTCTATACTTGTAATATTGGGCAGCGGTGCTTTCTCAGAGATGAATATTTTCAAAGGGATAACAGCTGTCAGCCTAGTGAAGAGCAAAAGAAAAAAAATACATTCAGATAAAAATTCTGATTTCTTATCTGGGCTAAAAAAATCACAAACAATCAAATTTTGCCCATATCATCAATATTTCCCAGTTTTCCAGGTCACAAATACATCCTTTATTGCTTTCTGCAAGGTATATTGCAGAAAAATCTTCAACATGCATCCGTGTCTATGGTGATAGTATGAAAGTACCACATACAAAAGGTGTGAGTAGAAGACAGCTGAAACCAAACATGAACCTTGCAGAAAATCCTTAGACCCCGTCTTTGTTTTGAGATTAGTTGGTTCCGTTTTGCCAAACTTCTTGATTGACACCATTGATATTTAAGGTAAGGAGAACCAGAGCATTTCTAAAATAATTATATGGGATCATAGAATTGTTTAGGTCCAAAAAGGCTTTTAAGATCATCAAGTCCAGCCATTAACCTAATATTGCCAAGTCCGCCACATTATAAGCCAACACATTAACTACGAAAGGTCCATAAAAAAAATCTGCAAATTAAGATCACTTAAAATAAAAGTGCTGTGCAGTACAAGTAGTTTAGAGATATTTTGTCTTACGTATATTTAATCTCAGAGATAAATTTAAAATTTTAATTACCAGTTTTTCCTTCTTAGGAAAGTTCAGTTAGCAGATGAAAAGAACACAGCGGCATTGTGAAAAGTCCTGCAAAATATATATTGGTCTGTTTTCAAAATAGGCCATGGAGTATTTATCTACCAGACTGTGATAAACTGATGGCTATAGCTACAGTGTAATCACTCGAGATAATGTGCCTCATATAAACACTTCATGGCTTGCTTAGAATTGCTGGATCTGGGATAATCAGGGAGTTCAGTTCAAGTCAGCAGCCTACATCCATATCCACCAAACTTCTCAGACAGGCTGTGTTAACTGACCTTGGGCTTCACGTTGCCACAGACATCATTAACCTTCAGCATCATCACACTGAAGTCTCTATGTGTAACTGTTAAAGCTTCCAGAATTTTAGTTGAACAGGGCATGTGAAATGGACCATCAGTAACAGTCTCGGCATTGATTTTATGGGGCGTGTGCACTCACCATCTCGCCAATGGATTTCTGACCAAATGGAATCAGACAGCTTAGACATTAGAACTGAAAATTATAATAAAATACTTCTGCATAGTGTCCTTCATATCAAACTTTATGGCCGTGCTTAAAGGTAGATGCAAGATGAATAAACATCCCTTAAGAGTCTTTAGTATGGTAATATGCTGGATTCCTTTGAATTTAAAGCAGTGTGCTCTGCAAACCGTACAAACATTGGCCATATTTGATTTTAAATTATGCCGATTACCCTGCAGTGCCTCAATCCATGGAAATATTTGCAGGCTTCTCTTAGGCTGTCTTTGGCACTGAAAAGCCAGGACCAGGGAATGTACTAAAACCTGATGTTTATCTTTCATATCCACATTCTAAGCACAGCCAGAATACATTTTTAATTAGGGTCTTCAGCCTTGAACTACAAAAGGTGAGCTACGTTGTCATCTCTGTACAGAAAGTCTGTCTGAGTTGTTTCAGCGGGAAGCCCAGGCTGAATAGTAGATGGCTCTTCTGGAGTTTTCAGGCTTCAGAGGCCAGATTTTTCCAGCTAACCAACTCAGCAGCAATGACAGAAACACTTTGCCCACTGACACCATTCAGAATTGTATTCCAGCAGGAAGTTGCTCTGTGATCTTATGCACTTCCAGAAATATTTATTTTCCTTCTTTTTGGTCTATATGCACATGCTGGTTTCTTTTCTATCTGGCTGATGAGGACTGCAGTTTGGTACCTGGTTGGTGCGCACAAGTTGCAACTTTGCATCATCACTTAGTGCCTTTTGGAAGAAGCTCTGCCTTTGTGATGAATGCAGTGCTTTACAACAGTCACATGGGCAAATTCTCTGGGTTCCCCTTGTAATCCTATGATATGGTATAAGCAGAATTTAGTAAYAAAATATGTGCTGAACTTGGCTTCAGCATAAGGGAGAGTTCCTTCATGGCCCATTTCACATTAGAAGAGGATCTATATTTGATTTATTTGGCCTTTTGTTTTTATTCTTTGAGATTTTGGGAGATTTTTTAAGAATGCTCTAAGATGCTTAACTCTAGATTCACATTTCATATGTGTCACCAAGACACATATCTTCTGCCTCTGTTGATACAACAGCTGTTGACACCAAATAACCTCTTGGCTTTACAAATTCATTTTCAGAGGAACATATTTACCCCTTTTGCTCTCTTTAAATGGGAATAAAACACTTGTGTATTTCTCCCTGGGTGCAAATAAGGAAAAACTGTGATCTCAAAACAAAACCGATATGTAAAATAATCTTCTTTCTACTGATCTTTCCTGCTCTCCCATCTCAAATTACAAATTAAAAATTAAATAACCCAGATGTATTAATATAACATTACAACATTTTTAAACTTAAAAAAACCGAAAACTAAACCATTGTTTTGCTGAACTTTGATGAAGGGTAAGCTTGGCCTAAATACTGCCTTTGGAGCATGTTTTTTATTTTTGGTTTTTTGACTTTGTTTGTTAGTACTTACTACGTGCAGATATTATATAAACACATCTAAGTTATTGCATTATTTTATTTTTAACTAGATAGCATCAAGAATCAGGTGTCAGTAGTAAGTGTCAGCAAGGCGCTGGGCATGAGTACAATGCTCAAAACATACTCCTGCAGGATGGGGCTGGTACATCATTATTTTGCTGTATCCACACTTGTGCAAGAATCCAGCATGTTTCTGTCCCTTAGGTACCATTCAAAATAATCTGCTTTCAATTAAAAACGTAGACATATAAAAAAGAAAGTAGACTTTACAAAACTGTGTGATATGCCTGCAGAACTCACCACCAGAGTGTGTTTCAAGACATGAAGTTATACTTTCCCAGATTTTGCAAGTTATAAAAAACATATTGAAACTACTTTATAGGATGTTCCATGAGCCATTTACAGTAGGTCTTCCTTAGTTATAATAACCAGTGTTTTCTTAATTAGTGCAAGGCTTACAATTATTATGACCTCCTACTATCCTTGCTTTTGTTTGTGGTCATTAATTTTATATTGTTACCCTTTATTTTTTCTTTTTTTTTTTTTTTTGTGTGGGGCTGCTTAAAAGAAAGCACAGAGGACAAGGAATTAACACTATAATCAACAATCAAAAATTTTCTATTTTTTATATTAATTCATCTTACCTAGTGTGGCAAATTTATCTTTCTCTCTGCCTACAAAGTTCAGGACACAAGTAAGTGAGTACATGCAATAAAGATACTAATCTATGCTGGGTTTCTCAAGTAATACTTATGTTTATAATGAAAGCTTATTTCACTGAAACTGACCATGTATTGCTTTATATGGACAAAGAGAAAGCCAAAACTTAACTGATGAAATTATATGTTGTCTGTAATAAGAAAGTTTTAAAATTCCCTAATCTCAGGTTTTATCAAATTATATTTAATGTGTTCCAGATGCTACAATTAATCTTAAAAAACCCCAAAACTGTATCTATTGGTGTTCTTTCAGCTACAGCTGAACTGATTTGAGTCTATATATATATTTTCAAATGTTTTTGATGGTAACTTGTTAATGGATCATTCTTAGTTAAYTCTGTCTTTTGATCAATCACAGGGGTGGAAAAGATGTAATGATCAGGACCAAATTATTTTCTGACCAACTATTTTAAAATAATTGAATGACTTTAAAGTCCATAAGAATCAAATAATGTTGCATTTTTTATTATTCCTCTAATATACAATATTATTCCTTTAAATGCAATATATCCAATATATGTATTTCCTGCCTCAAAGTTAAAATTATATGAATTAGTTGCTTTTGACTTCTAATTCAGGCTCTATTATAATCTTTTGACAAGACCATAAGCCCTAGACTTGTCAARACTTAACCAGCTCTTCACTGCAGGACACCGACTATCGCAAAACTGCATTTTTTGGGTGTTATACTTTCTTACAAGAGCTTAAACTGTAAAGCTAGCACCTTCTACAGTATATAGGAAATGGCACCTAAAAAGCCATCACAATGTGTGAGAATCTTCCTAAAAGAACCACCAGAAAATGCTGAGGAGGGAGATGGGATCTGTAGCACATCTTTCATGCAGAGTAAAGGGAAACATCTTCACTCATGAGTTTTCTGATATCGTCAGTCAGCATCCTTTGGCACACTCTCTAGTTGGAGGTAAAAAGTATCTTTTCAGTATAGGTTTGAGGAAAATCTTTGCTTCAAGAGAACACGTTATGCCTGCTCCCAAAGAGTGTCCCAACTCAAGGATGAAGCACTATGGCTGGATTTTCCCCAGCAGTGCTGCCAGCAGAGCCCTCCTTTGCCTAAAGCACCAATGCGCAGCAGTAGTGGCAGAGCTAAAGCATCGTGGCCTTCAGAGAGCAAGGGGCTCCCCCTCCTCTCCCTCCTGAATAACTTGAATATTTTCATGTATATGCAGAGATCTGCAGTTTGTATCATCACTGTTTTATTTTGCATCTGTTTTGGTGACTCCTCTGAAATCCTGACCCCAGGGAAAGGTGTCAGAGAAAGCCAAAGAAAGGCCTGAGTGCTACTCCCTCGTTACATATCTCGGGAGTCTGGGGTTTTTTGTGTGTTTTTTGAGTGGGGTTGTGGGTTTGGGTTTTCCTTTCCCTTTTAGGGCATCATTTTGGACTAGGTAGCGCATAATCAAGCAAAGTTATTGAATTCTGTGTAGTGTCTCTATAACTCAGTGTTATGAAAAAAAACTTCAGTCAAGCGTGGTTTTAATAACTGCAAACTGATGCCAAAATATTAATGGATTTAAAGGATTTTATCCTCTGAGGTCTTTGGGAGAATAATTTAAAGGTTTTATTTTTCCTTGAGCACTTTCTTTTTCTTTTAAAGCTTTTCATTTTAAAATATCAGTGTTTTTTACTTTGTTGATACATTTCAAGGGGTTTTATACTTTATCAGCTCTTAGTAAAAATGAAGATCTTTTCAAATGACCTGATTATCCCTCTACAACATTGTTGATCCAGAGAAGGAAGAGGAGTGGGAGTGACAGCAGCATAACAAATGACAGAAGAGAGTGACAAGGCTGAAAGATGYAGACTAAAACCCCTATGACTAAGACTTCACAATAAATGAGGTTGAATTCTTTCAATAAGTTATATGTACACCTCACTTGAAATCTCAGTAAATAGGATGGAAGTTTTGTTTAGGGAATGGTAAATATTTCACTTATTTTGCTTCCCAAAAAAAGTCTCTTGTTTCTGCAGACTTTTAAGATTGATGATAATTTAGCCTGTCAAATCCCCAGGGAGCGTTGCAGAAATGAATGCTGCCTCCCTCCACCTGTCTGTGGCAGAAGGGCTTTAGCTCACATCGGAGAGAGATTTCTTTATATGCTGGGACTTGACCTTTTCTGTTGTTGACACTCATGGCTTACTTGGAAATGCATCTTTTTTTCTGAGCAACCTAGCTTTGCTCAGAGTTGCAAGGATTTTGCCTGCACACTATTTATAAGAAATACTTTCTTCTTGAGGAATAATGTGCCTCCCACCTCCCAGGTTAGACTGAGACTGCTCTCAGTAAGTTTCACCAATAATGATATTGTCTTTAGAAAATCAAAGGCTCCTTCTTACTTGCCACAGATAGCAGGTGAATGCAGTGAGGGCATCCCCACCCCAGAGCTGCTCTGCCCTGGCAGCTCTCCTGGGAAGAGCAGTCTCAGCAGGACCCCTGCCCCTGCCCCAGGTCAGCCCTGTGCTGTGTCCCTGCTCTTGCACTGGCCCCACCATGTGTGAGACCACAGGAGGCTGCAAGGGGCTGACCAGGCTGAATGAATCCCTTCAGGCCTGAGGGGTGAGGGGCTGCAGCAACCTTCRCTTCAATTAAACTGCTCCATATTTTGGGCCACATGTCTAGATACCCTCCTGAAAGGGTGTCTCACACTGGGTCAAACCATGACATTCAGTCACTCTCCTCTCCTACAGCTGTGTTTCTTGAAGACCCTTCTGGATCCTTTCTGTGGGAGGAGTGAATCTGAATACAGCTGTGCCTGTGGTATTTACTCTTCCATCTTCTTTTGTTGCCTAAACTGTGTTATAAAATCCAAAGCTTCCCTTTTCCTAGAGATTGTATCTAAATGTACATTTTTACTGTATGCTTAAGTTGTGRTTTCTTTAATTTAAAGGGAATTCTAGTTGGTCACAGTTCATGACTGACAGATTATTTTATGAACTACAGGCCATAAAATGTGCATACTAGGCAAGGACCACTTCTTAAACTGCCCTAAAATCTTCCATGACAAACTGATGGTTGAGGTGTCAGATTGGGAACTTGGGGTGGTTTCCTCATGGTAGGTTTGTCCTACTCTTTCAACTTTAGGAAYGTGTCCCGTTTCATCTTCAGGAGGGCACTGCTTTCACAGTCCCTCTGTATGCAGCTCTTCTGTGTGAGCCTGAGGCCCTGCTTTTCCCTGAGACACAACTGAATGATCAACTCTTTAAGGATTACATTATGTTTGATGTCAACATCCAAAAGTAGGCTRGGAATCATTTTACATTCAAGTAAGGGTAGTGCAATCCTACAAACAGTGATTAGTTTCTGGTTCACTTCTCTGGTTCACAGGTGTCAATGCTGGTACAGTGACAGRGGTAGAATACATGGTTAGTGACTGCAGGAACTGCAAGCCCATGGTATCCTTGATTTAAATGAATTRTAACTGCTGTGCAGCCACGCTAGAAATTTATATTCTGAAGTTGCAGAAAGCTGACAGACCAACCAATCTGCCACCAAAGAGAAGTTCCACTTCTGCTTCCCTGTTTCCGAAGTTCAAAGTAATGTGACATCATTTGTCCCCTGTCTTTTTTCCAAAGGTAGAGGTAGATTTTGTTTGCACAGCACATATCACACATCGCAGCAATAAACTCGTGTGCCACCATTTCTTTTCACACTCCAGAAAGAATGAAGCATCCTCTGTTCCTGATAAATCCTGAGGGCTGGGCTTGAATGAACRAATGAAACTCTGGTCTGAGCAGACCTGGCCTTTCATGAGAACCATTATTTTATCATTGCACAGAACCCAGACACAAACATCAGTTTACATCTGAACGTAGAGTAAAAGTGGTGGTACCTACATTGCACATGGCTGTGTCACTAGGTTCAGAATATTTATATATTTCTGACAATTGTTCAGTCTCCTGGGCTTGATTTGGAGCCTGACTTGTGTATACAAAATCTGTGGCAGAATTTAAATTGTCTTCATTTTCAATTTAAAAGAAGGCTTAGTGCCAAAGCAGGATTTCATCAACACTTTGTATTGGTTGGTAAGCATCTGCAGAACTACTGTGGGCTATAAGGTTATTAATACAAAATAGTAAAGATTCCACAGCAGAGACTGAATATTGGCCGGATTCCTGAGTAGAGACCATGGGAGGATATTCCTTCATTTTGTCTCTCTGCCAAGGAAGTGGTGCAGATCATCTTTTTACCACAAACTCATGGTTGTGTGCAATAGTACCCRTGTTTGCATGTGACTGAGAATTGAGATAGTTGTTTATGCTGTTTGGATTTTTAGTTGTATTCAGGTTGACAGAAAGAAGTTCAATCTTTCATGACCTTCCATCTGTTCCAGAAAGAGCCTACTTAATGAAACACTTTACCATGGTATTTGCTGTGTTCTGAATTTACTCTTTATACTCAGCAGAGGGATTACTTCTTAAATAAAGGCAAATGTATCTATTTATCCCTAATCACTGATGTTAGCAGTGCTACAAGTGGTAATAAAGAGCAGACATAGAATCACTTATGCCTCTACATCAATGCCAGGATAATCTTTATTTTACTGCTGCATCTTAGCACTTACAATAAGAATTCACTTCCTCTCAATTTATGCAAACATGAGAAATGATTTAGCAGTATTGCAATGTATGGTGGTTTTTTTGCTAAACTTTATTTCTCATGAGATAATGGCAAAATGTTTATTTTTGTTCGTGTAATATTTCCATAAGTGTTGGCACTAAAATCATATAGTTGTATATCCAAAAGCTTAATTTTGATTTTGTGAAATACTTATCATCATAACTTCATTTTTAGAAAAACTTTCTTTGTCCTATGGCTACTTCTTGCTGACTTATAGATAATGCAGTTAATATAATATAAAAAATAACCATTGTGCCACTGTAGCTGATTGCAGCAACAGGATATGAAAGTAATATTACCTCTCTTTTCTTACTAGTGCAGTATTAACAGATCCTAAAGTGAAAACCTTTTCTAAATGAAATAGCAGATGCAAAATGCTGCAGCTCAAAAATGAAACTGTCCAAAAGGTCAAAGCAGGCATGGCTACATCCAGGAACAGAAGCCTCATGGCTTGGCAGGAAGATGCAGAAAATAGGGCTGGSTGCTTTGCTTGATAATATACCTACTTCTATACGTGCAAAACCTTCTTGAGATTTTTCTGGATTATTCACTCTTCTGAAAAATATCGTTTATTCATTAGAGATGCTGTGTTTTTTGCTGATCCACAGGCTAAATTATGGAGATGTTTCTTAGAATTCCTTTTTCATGGATGGTGTTTTCATTATTTTAGTACATTTAAGAGGCTGTAAAATAGCAAACAGAGTAAATAGAATTTTATTTTCATATTRAGGACCTAAAACTCATTTGGGAGATTCCTCTCCTGAGAGAAAGTTTTGGAAGTTATGCCAATCCTTTCAAAATAATTATATTTGCATAAATATTATGCAGAATTGTTCAAAGGAGTACTCCGGATATGAGAAATTTTGCAGTACTCATTTACAAGGCTCAGGAACAGTAACACTGCTTTTCCTATACTAGTAAAGTTAATAGGTATAGCAATCTAAGTTCAAGGTTTGTTCCTCAGTTGTCCTTTTGGTCTTGTCATATCTGCCATTTCTCTAACACATACCTATCAGTACRCAGTCTCTAGATTAGATCTGAAATAAGCTGATTTTTATCAAGCCAATGGGTAATTCTGACTACTTCGTCTGACATTTTTAGTATTGTGCCATGGCAGCTGTCCTATGTAAGTCAGGGATTCCTCTATCACCAGCATGCTGAAAAATATCTTGGAGCATCCTTTCAGCACATGCCTGTCAAAGGTAAGAGAGGGAAGCGCTTTCTGTGTATTAAAAATGTAATAACTGTTATGTGGAATTAGGGGATAAGCTCTGTTTTCATTCTCGGTTTGTGAAGGCTTTGAAGGAGCAGCTGTGTGGACCTGTCGTGGCAGCACATTAGTTTTGTGTAGATAACATGCTATTGTCATTGCACTGCTCTTAAATCCAGAAGGAAATTTGTGACAGGTTCTTCTTGAAATCTGTTACGGTACTGAGAATGTAATAATTTAATGTGGCAAAACTGTTTGTACCAAGGGGTTTTGTCTGTACAAAATACTTAGCAGCAGCAGTGCTCAGTGTGTTCTTGGTGCTTTTATTTCWGCTCAAAGAGAAGCATTTTCTCTTAGTGCGAATGCTGAAACAGGCAGTATGTTTTCCTTTATCATATTTAGTGTTGCATGAGGAGTAGATAATCCTCAATTCAAGCTGATAAGCCTGAAAGGGATTTCAGCTGCTTGTTTTAGCAAAAAAATCTCTTATCCACCTGTTTGATTTTTTTCTTGGTCATGCATTTTTTAATAAACAGTTTGTATTATCAATACAACAGGAGGGTATTTTTTTGTCTAGCATGACAGACGTTCTGGCTGGCTGACCCATCAGTCTGACATGAGATACACCAAGAAAAATAATAAATTCTGATCAAGGCAAAAATGTGATTATGAATCATTCTCATCCTGTGAAAAAAAAAACAATGTCTTCTGTAAGAAGCATAATTTCATAAGCAAAACCAACTAGTAGAAAACTGCTCCAGCATAAATATATGTTCTTAAATAAACGTTGCATCATCCAGGAAATTCACGCAGCAATCCTTTGCAATTAAAGACTAAGGTAGTCAGTTAATCAACTGGCTTTTGCATTAGAGATCTTCTTATYGTATATCTTCCCAAGTATTTATGTCAAGAATGGGGTTCAAAAATTAGCATATAGTTTGCATAAATGATTACTGTTCTGGTGATGTCCTCTCTCAGGAAAAAGAGCACTAGTTTCTACTACAAGACTGAGAACACTTCATTTTAAAGATGCTAATTTTTCATCTTCTCTGTAGCATGGGAAATGTACATCCTATCATGAATACTTTGGGAGTATTCCCAGTAATCCTTGTATATCAGTCTGAGGTGATTATAGCTCTTTTTTGTTTTTGAGTAGCCTTCTGAAAGAGTAAGATGTAGAATAAAATGGTTTTTTTGTCCTGAAAGTGAAGTTTGCTGTACAGTTCAGCAAGGAGAAAGTCTAAGTGATGCTGAAATTGCCAGCTCACTACCCCGACCATTCCCATGGCTGTCTTCAGTGCCTGATGGTCTTCATAACAATGACTGGCAGGCTTTGGGTCTAGTTTAAAACTTGTATTTTAGGCAAAGCATTCTTAAGTACTCACTTTTTAAAAATCTATTGTCACTTTTCCCTGTTATGAAGATATGCCATATTAAGCTCTTTAAAAGATTTTCAAATACTCCAAATTTTTCTTTCATTTACCTTTGTTAGACCATAGGCAGAAATCTCTGGTGAAAGCAGACTAAGACAGGCTTTTACATTAGGAGCATTATAAGGTACATTGCATAATGTCATTTTTGCTGATATGATTTTGTTAGACAAGAAAAACTGAGAAGGGAGAAAGTCGAATTCATATCAAGTCAGAAGCACTAATACTTAAGGGAATTGTTCTGTGCACTGCATATTAACAGAATAAATGATTTGTCATATAAGGAGCAACCACATATTGGAATTTTTGCAACTCCCACTTACATGAGTAGTGCTTTTCCATTTGTTGTAAAGACAGACTAAATGTTTTAAATAGCAGTATTGGAAAAAAAGATGAATAAAGATTCTTCTGTAAGGTATTTCATTTGAGGAAAGCAAAAAGAAAGGGAATATATTTGGATTTTTGGTGGTTTGGTTGGGGCTTTTTTCCTTCATTAGATGTTTACTGGAGTAAACTATTTCAAAAACAAAATGTAGGTTCAATTTCTTTTATGYCTTATCAACTAAGGGGTGATCTTCTGGGATTTTTTTTCCCTCCAGAAATTGAGAAAGATACTTCTGTCAGGATCAAATCACCTGAATGGTACTTGAGTCCAACTACCTTGTTCCAAAACCAGCACCTACCCTCCACCCTGGGTAGCATATTATGTATGTGCTTGTAAAATAACCTTGTCAAGGAATGCAAATTCTAATCAAATATTTTCATCCCTAAGTGGAATGATTTATAATGTCCATTCCCTAATATTAAAAAAGTGTGGTCACAATGAAGCGGCTCAGAACCTCTTTATCATATTGCCTATGAATTATGATGTTACAGCCAAAGTTGTGGCTGTAGGAATTCTTGCAAGGATCCCACCCATTTCAACAAAAGAAACTGCAATTGTGTCAATAGCCTGGCTGCCCTGCGCAACAAATCCTCTTGGTATTTCTATAACTGAGCAAAGATTTAGAAGGGAGATGAAATGGGGAAAAAATAGAGGCAAGGATGGCAAAACATGTTCCTGTCTCTGTAGCCTCATAGAATATGGCTAGAAGAATCTTTCAGATGATGTAATATTTTTAAAATACGTAGAAAATAAAATCACCTGGACTCATGAGCTTGTGTGCTGTGGAGCAGCACAGTGCAGTAACACAACATCTAGGTACAACTCTATTTGTTGGTTCTTGTGCTCAGAGTGGTGCCTGAGGACCTGTAGTTTTACAGAAATTATTGAATGTCCTCATGACTTGAACTGGAAGACAGGTCAGAGCTTCCTAGTCCCTATCTAAGTTACTCTTCAGTGGTGCTCCAAATTCATGCGTGCTTGGCACTGGTTGTTTTCTCATCCCTCTTGGAAATTTCTCTCAGTTGCTCACAGCTTACTATTCCAGCTAATTAGGTGACAATCTAATAATTGATTTGTAGGTGCTTGCTAATTAAAGTTAATCATGTATGCACAGTTTTGATTTTCTCTCATTTCAAAGGAGTGTGATCACAGCCAATGAAAAGATGGAAGGAGGGAATGATTCAATGTGGGTGCATAATTTTCTTGAAAACCATATAAATGCTTTTCAGATTTCTAAATGCTGTAGATTCATCTACCAGTTCAGCTGAAAATGCTGCCAGTGACTGAACAGAGAGTCAGTGTCTTAGGGTATACCTTAGGTATACCAATACTAAACTACAACTCAATGTAATGAAAATCCTGCCTGAACGGGTAAAAACTGGGACTGGGAACCCTCAGACCAATTCCCAGGAGCATCCAGCACATGTAATGCAAGCTTTGGTGATGTAAGTGAGAACTGGACTGTTCAAAATTTGTCAGTATCAGCCTCATTACATGCATTTGTGTACCTGTTTTCATTCTTCATTCTCCAGCCACAGTTTATCCTGTAGGTGTAAAACTCTGGAGAGTTTTAGTCTGATATTAGTCAGTAAACATCAGGGGTTGTCCTCTCCTGAGTTAAGTGTTAGTTGGTAAATATATCCAACGTGGTTTTGAAAATCATTCACTGAGAGAGCATTGTGGATGCCTTCCTTGTCSATATGCCAGTGAATTTGAACTCTTTATGTAGAGTTCCAGACTATCGTATTTGCACCTAACTCTTGCTGTGTATTATTCCTGCTGCAGTTGTAGGTGGAGTTTGTTTAACTACATATTTTTCCATGGCTTTTAATCTCCCCTGGACTTTCCTAAGAATGGAACTTCCCTGCTGATTTTTTTGGAAATAAAGGGGATAAAGGATACCCAAGGTACTTTTTTATTTTCTCTTCCTATCAGGAAAATATGATTTTTAATTTAGCTGGTAACATGGATTAAATTGGTTCTGAACTTGAAAATAATTCATCCCAGCGTAAGGAAATGTGGACTTTGTGCTTCCATGGTGGATATGGCCATGCATAGCAATGCCAAAGTAGAGAGCCACAGTGAGGCTGCAAGTGTAAATGTGTGTGAGCTGGTGAAAGTGCAGAGTTGCAGCTGGGGAGGTCACCTTGTGACCTCCTGACCTGGACAACAGGGGTAAGTTATTTCACTGCTSTAAAGGAAATAAATGGGTGAGGAGGTTAACTTTAACTTCCCACCTCAGAAACAGACTGGCAGTCAGCCAGACACAAGTATAGCACGGAAAACCACATCCCTTGCAACTGAGGAGCTGTGGATCAGTTTCTCACACACAAAGCAGGCCTAAAGTGCCTTTAGCACCTTTCCTATGTCCCTGCCACCTTTGCTGCGTGTTCTGCTTTCCTCATCCCCGTGGATGCCCCTTTCTCACCACCTAGGAATTGTCATGAAGTGTTCATAAGAGTTTTCATCCAAAAGTGAAGTGTGCTAAAGAAAGCTCAACTTCAGCGATGGCAATGTAAGTGGTTTGCTGAGCAGTGACTTACAAATTGCAGGTGTGCATCGTAGGCACATTTGTTTTCCAGAGGTTTTGCGTTTTGGTTTGGTTTGTTGTTTTGTTTTGGTTTTTTTCCCCCCGCCGTTTTAGTTACAGCTCTTAGTAACACATCGTTGGAGTTGTTCATCTGTTTGTACAGCTTACATTTGGTGATCCCAGTCCTGCCCCGGCTCCGTGCTGGGCTGCAGCCAGGCGCAGTCGTAGGACAGGAGTCAGGGCTAGCAGTCCTCTTCAGTACGCACCAGCTTCATGTTGAGGAACAGCGTCAGGGGTGAGTGACAACATGAAAGCAATTGTATATGGCTTTAAGCACATAATGGATCAAAGGAGCAGGAGGGCAACTAGTTACCTTAATCTTGTGCAACTGCTAGGGAAAGTGAGAGAGGACAGAGATGGGAAGAATAAGGAAGAGGTTTTTCAAACTGTTTTGTGCTACATGTCTGTGATAAGTTGCTCTGTGCCACTTTGGTGATGCAGAACAGCCATAAAGCTGGTTTAACATGTTTTTTCTGCATTTACTGCTTCACCAGAGCACTGCGAAACAACTGGAGTGTAATGATGAATCAGTCCTGTTTATTTAATTTTGTTTTGCATACTTGAGCTTTACAGCAACATTATTAATGGCTAAAACTCGAGAAACATTCATCTTTGTTTGTAGCAGAAGCTGAAATAATTGGAAAAAAATGTTTTCCTCTGGTTTTCAACTTTTTCAATTAAACTGCATTCGAATTTTCAATCTGTTGAGACTCATTCTTCATTGTCTTTTCTCAGGGTTGCATGTGTGTGTCATTTCCCCAAAACTGAACTCCCTAGGGCTAAGAGTCACTTTACATATTCCTTAATACGAGGCAATGAAGAAGAAATACATTGAACAAATAGAAAGGAAGAACAATGCTGTGAAAGTAGCCATCACCTTATGCAGCTGTCTTACTACATGTTGTCTTCTTTTGTATCTCTGCTTTTCCTTGGATATCCTCTTACATACCTTTCTGTGAATATATTGTAACTTAACTACATATTGCACCAGTTCTTCAGCAAATAGACTCTGCTGATGACGAAGAAATTGGAGGTTAACAATGTACATGTTGTGAGTCCTGCCAAGGACTTTAGACTGTTTCCATTCATTTCAAAGGTGACTTTTAGCAATTTAAACTGTGGAAATTAAAATTGTGTAGTGAAAATTATGAGCTGGATAGTTTAGTACCCCCCTAGAAAGTTTTGGTTCACTGCAGATCTTCTCTTGGGCTGAAGAGTTTGGCATTTTCCTTTGTATTACATTTATTGCTCCACTACTTCTTATATAGCAACAAATTGCAGCTAAAYCTCGAGCATCTCTCTATTTGATTGCATTTGATTATTAGTTTTCTAAGACAGTAACTTTACAAGCCAAAAGTTTAAAGGTGGGCTTCACGTATTTCTGTTCAAATGGAAAGAATTTGTCTCTACACCCTTCCAGTTTATGGTGCTTGTGTTTATTCGTTCTCAACCATTACTTTTCTAAAGGAAAAACTTGGGATCATAAATACCTAAAACTGAAATGCAATGAAGTTTAGTAAAATATAATTTCTCATAATGCATAACGTCTTTTTCCCCTACAGATGGCTTCACCATCATGATGAAATTTGAGGAAGGGTCTATATTTGTCACTTCTCTTACAACTTATAGCCAGAGCCAATCTGGCTTTATTGCAAAAGGTGGGTCCACAGAGGTTATCCTGCAGTATTATGAACCATGATCCCATCCACCAGCGAGAACTTGATAAACATCTAACTCCCAAGGTCTGTCTGCAAAACACAGCTGCCGGCTTAGGGGTTCTTGTACAGCAGATGCTTTACTCCAATGCACTGTGCTCCAGAATGTGCAGAATGATGGATATACAGGGCTTGCAGGGGGAAACACAAGTCACATAGATCAAAAAAAGCCAGATATTCCTTGCCAGAAATAAATCACAGTGCTCTTTTTCAAAACAGCTAAACCTTTTATTTACCTACGGACTTTTAAAATGTGATTCTAGGGGAAATACAGCCTACTCACATTGAAAGTATATTGAACATCAGTTGAAATTTGGATTTCATAGCTTTCAGTGTCTGTCATTATCCACTTCATTATTAAGAGCAAATTCTAGTGAGAAATAAGCCCATTACTACATTGAGACACTGAAGACAGGAATTCTATTGCTTCATTAAGCAGGTACCAATAAGTTCTATTTCCCATCTGAAATATTTTCCATAAGTCAGATTATTRCAAACATCTGAAATAAATCTGTGTAGGAAATATGATTTTTCTTAAAATTGCCAGAGAATAAACACACGCCTGGAGAGACATCCTACTATTAGTCCTTTTTTATTGGGTTCTACAAGTTATTAAAGTTGGTTTTAACGAAGGCATCATTTTTACTCATTAGAGAAAAGATGCTATCAACTTCTTTGGAAGAATCCATGCAAATTTAAGAATTTGTGTGTATGCATAGCTGCCTTGTAATTTCCTGTTATCTTCTGCAAAGTTAGTGGTATTTATTTCGTTGTAAAGTTTGTCAGTACRTACCTCCCAAGGACACAAAAAGTTCACTTTTTTGGTAGTATAAAAGTTTAGCTCAATTTAACTTGCTTGTAAGCAACAGGTCTCTTTGCTTAAAGTAAGGAGACTTTAGAGATATCTGTGGTGGGTTTTGCAACTTATTCTTTGAAGCTGGAATGTCACCCTTTGTTTCACTTTTCGGTGAACTTTCCCTGCTTCTGGGTCTCAGCATCAGCCTTTTCTGAATTCTGCATCCTGGTTTCAGGCTCCCCAGAAGCAGTACCGCCCACATTCCTCCTGGCTCCGTCCCTGGGAGACCTCGATGTCCACACTTCACTGGGTGTCACCAGCATGTTTYAGGGAATGCTGTGAGGGCGATGGGTTTGCAGAGCTGACAGTGAGCCCACTGCACTGTCCAGCCACCTGGCAGGGAGGGAAGYGTCTTGTGACTTCTTCGAGGCTTAGTGTGTGCAACTGGGTTTTAAACTAAATCCTTTCAGCCTGAGGATCACYGCCACAAAGTCTTCCAGGTTTGCTTTAGAGCCAGGTTTGTGCGTGGGTGGAATTTTAAAGCATATTTATTCGATAAAGGCTGCAGTCTCTGGATACACAAAGCAACGGCTCATTGACAGCTCCTGCTTCCCTCGGCTGCGAGGCAGCTGGGCTGCTTGGAAGAGCCGTGCTGGCAGGTGGCTGCAGAAGCACTGGCCTGTGCCCCTACTTTCACCCAGACTGAAATTGGGTGTTCACTTAACAGCGCCGGGACTGGAGTGTGGAATTGGCATACGGCTGCCGTGGTATTTCCTTCTTTGCGTGAGATAAAGCACTCAGTGCAGCAAAGTGAAATCCAAGCTCTCTATTAGTGCAGGATGGTGTTCGGATGTGCTGCGCCAGTACAGAGCAGCCTGGTTCGCACTGAGAAGAGATATTATGGCAGTAACAGCTTGTTTACTGTATCTATTTTTATTTTGATTTTCAATTCTAGATTTCCAGGGGCCTGCTTTGAAACCTGGTGAAGCCCCTTTGGAGGTTCTATGCATTTAGACTGAAGTAAAATAAACAATATCTTACTTTTTCCATTCCAGAGGAGTAACTGCCAAAATACAGGTTTTTTAAAAGGATGACTTTTGAAGTTGAAAAGTTGCCTGCTTTCTAAGGTATGACTCTTTCAACTTGCTCTGGTGTTGTGAATTGTATACATTTCCTCTGGTAAATTTGAAGAAATTTTGTTCTTTTTTTCCTTGATGCTTATTGCAGGACTTATATGTGAAAGTGGAAAGATAATTTGGTCGTTAATTTGGTTCATGGCTCTGCATCAACAGGATCACAATGACTTTAATTCTTGAGCCCAAATTGTCATAGGTGTTACCAGATTTCAGGTCTCTAAAAGTACAGAAGCTGTAGTAAATTTGCTGTACAACTTCATGGATTTCATTAATAGAGTTGAAACATCCTGGTAAAATGAACGGGAGCTATTTTCTCTGAAAATGTAATTTCTTTTTTTTTTAATCCTTGATAATAGTTTTATTCAAGAGCTTAAGTCCAAGAACATTCTTTGAACACAGCTATAATTGCTTATGAATATTCCAATTATTGAGAAGGCAGTGGTGAATCATCTTGTCTTCACAGAGAAAGAGGAGTGTCATTGTGTGATGAAGACTGTGGGTGGGTAATCAGGACTGTAGAATTTGAAATACTCTTTTTTGCCATTCACTCTCACTTTCAGCAGTCACTGGTACTTTTCTTGCTTTAGTTCTTCCAAATATGTCAATGATAGAAAGAGTCACCTTAGAAGGATACATAATATTTGCAAAATGCTTTTCAGCTTTTAGCAGAAAAATGCAGACAGATAAAAATTATTTATTAACACACTAATTATTAATTTTCTTATTTTACTTGCAGTCTATTAAAATGAAAAGGAAGTTAGTTTTAAATGATTTCCTTTATGTAAAATTGCTAATAATAAAGATATTTTAATGATCTTCTAGGTATGGAAATACTGACACACCAAAAAGTAACATAGCTTTTTCTTTTATTTATGAAGTTCTGGATTCTTCCTTCTTTCCTAATAGCTGATTTTTTTTCCCATTGAAGTATGAGTAAGCCCAGTTCAGTTATCCATTGCCTTCAGTAGAGAATTCAATAACATCAAAATTAGAACAGCAAAAATTTTGTGAATTTTCAATAAATTATTAAAAAAAAGGACCACTTTGTAACCAAAGGAGTTCTGAAAAAGGTTTTCAGTTATTGGCAATTTCCTTGTTGTTTTCCTCAGTTCAATATGATTGGAAGTACCTTACATTTCAGTAGGTTTAACTGTTATTTGTGCTTCTTTTAATTATTTTTAAAGCTTCAAATGAAAACAGTGTCTAAGTTGAGAAGAAAATAATTACACATAATATCTACAGTTAACATATTAGAGCTACACAGAAATATAATGGAATTGAAATATGGGTGGAAAATGATTTTTTTTTTAATGTAAGCTGTGTGACAGTCACCAGATCAGAGAAAGAATGATTAAACAGCACTGATTGCTGCTTATCTCACTCTTATTAGGGATATTCTGATCTCCTACCATGAGAAAGAGATGGGAAAGAAGAAAAATCCCATACAGTTCACAACCCTCTCGGTATAACCCTGAGTGCAGTGCTTGAGCTCCTCTCCCCAAGAATGTAAAGGTTTTTGAAATTTGGGTCCTTGAATTCTTTGTATCTTCTTTTTTAATCTCTTTATAATCGTAATGTTGATGCAATCAATATTTCTTCTATATATATTCTAGGATGGACACATTTTAAATTAGGACCAGATAGATCAATTCAGGAGCTTCCAGACCTGAAACCATTATCTATTAAAATGTGAGATTCATATTCAGAAGAGGACAGGGGGAATTTGTACTAGATACTCCTCTCTGGTTCACATAGTCAGGGAGGAAAATTTTCCTTGTGTTTTTTTTTTTCCTAATCACAGTATACTTTTTGCTTAGTGTGTGAGTGTTCTGTGTGGGTTATCTCACCTTCTTCAACTCTTACTGCATGAAGTTCACTCTAAGTGTCTTAAGTGAATTAAGTTTGTCTACTGATGTGTGACTTTATCTCTTGTTTTATCAAACACCCTGCATAAAACTGATGAGGTAATTCCAGGTGAAGCAGACCAAACATCTTCCCAAGATATTGCCTGAATCGTTAAATGCTTAAATGACAGTTTAGTCCTTCTTTAGAGTAATAAAAACACTTAGGACAATATCTGCAATATATTTCCCACACTGAAGTAATTTTAGAACATCTTCCAAAATTTATATGACATTTTGAGAAAGAAGTATCTCTTCTGTGCTGAGTGTTATGGATAGTATCAGTTATGGTACAGCATGCAATATCATTTAGAGCTTCAGAAAGTAAAATGCCCTAGATCTGTTAGCCTGAGAGAGGGAAAAAAAAAACCATTAATCATCTGGGAGCTTCCCTAAGATACAGAAGCACACTACATTACAAGAGTGAAATAGATGTCAATTAACCATATTTACTGTGTTTTTATGATGGATTGTTACTTACTGAATTGCATTGAAGGAGTAATAAAACATGAAAATAGTGATATCAATTCCAACCTCCTTTATTTTGCATTTCTTTAGTTGTAGTCATGTGTTTCAGCTGACATCCACTTGATAAAATGAGCTGCTGCTTTCCTATGTACCCCAACCTGTGAGCTCGGCACCACTGAGTGAAACACAGTTTGTGAGACTAACATAGGTTTACTGTGTAAGAATTATTGATGTGTCCCTGAAAGTAGGATTTATGTCTTTGRGCTCTGTCAGACAAGAGGATGAGACACATCCTCAGCGCTTTTACCGAGAGACAGAAGGCACTCGCAAGACCAGTGGTTACATCTGAGATATGAAAAGAAAGGGCCAGAGCACAGAGCCTGCAGTGATGGCATTTTAGCACTTAATATGCACATGGTGGCAAAAGAAATCAGTAAACCCTTAATGACAGCCCTAAGAGGTGATGGCCATCATATCTAACTGTGTAGTGACATGTCTGTGATAGATATGTGTGGCACCCTTAGTTCTCTCAGGAATCTGGGCTGTTGATATGAGGAAAGCATCACTGCCTCCCTCTCAACATGGACTGTTATGCCAGATGTGCAATATGCAGTATTCTTGATGGAGAGAGAGAAGGTGATTTTGTGCTTATAGTCTCTAATAAAAACAATCAATTAATGTGAAAACTCTTTTTTATGTGTGTATAGAAAAATAAAAAGGGTTAATTCTGAGTGTTGACCTTGTGTTAACCTGTATTATGTGAAGATACACTGCCAAGATATGTGGATTCAGAGACAAAAAAGATAAATTCTATACATAAGAATTTATGAAATAATAAAACCTAGGTTTTTATCATACAGTGGACACATAAAGATTCATGTATTGAATCTTTTATGCATTTCTTTGTTGATGATTGTTGAATAATGAAATACTGAAGCTATCCATGCTGTTGTATTCTGAATTGGTGATTTGAGATGAACATGTTTAATGATGTAGCTTCAGAATTCATTTCCAAAAAGTTAATGCAATACTTTTATATTCAGTAAAGAGATAATATTTAATATCTCTTTAGTTATACTTGTCATAAAAAGAATTTTTAATATCCCAAGAGATCCTCTTTTTCTTACCCCTTACTCCTGTTTCAGATCCTGCTTTTTGTTCCTAAGCCTGTACAGTCTAGGTCACAAGTAGATTCTCAGCAAGGTTGTGCTACTGATAGATCTTGGGGTAGCAATTAAGTATAAACAGACAGATTAGTCAATTTCTGTGTAGTGTGTACATTCATATATACAAAGGTATATATGCATGTACATACAAATATATCTGTGTGTATATACGTGTGCACTTCTAGTATTTTGCTAAGATAAAATGCTGTTTCTATTAAAGTTTTGAATCCAGACTTGACAATTATAGTAAAATTGACCTTTTCATTTGTTGCACTGGACTAAAATTAGTGATATGTAATTCTGCTGAAACTATTAAAGTACATAAATTTACTGACCAAAAAAACCTAAAATTGGGAAAATGCCACCACATTATGATCTATTTAAAAATTCTTTGAATTAGCTCCTTCAGGGCAATACAAATTACTCTGGCTCTGTTTTTAAGAACATTTCTTGGAAGTAAGTTCCAAATAAACTTATTTAGAGTGATTGAGTTAACAGCAAAAACAAATTTGGATTTCAGTAGGAAAATAGAAGCTGTGGGAACAGCAAACAATAATGGTGCTGCCACCCTAATTAGTGTGGACAGGAAAAAGTGCTTTGAGGGAAATATGTTTCATGTTAGCATAATACATATTTCATTTCCCTCATTTGATGTGAAGAAAATGAGATAAATTGATGCAATATGTAAATCCAAAATTAAAACCACATGTGTGAAATAAATTCATACAATTTATAAGTTGGACTAAGTGTGCTTTTCTCTAAAAAAAGTATGAATAAACTCAGCACATAACCTTTTTTATACATAGCAGATGTTATGTTGAAACTATGCTCTGTGGATTTGTTTCAAAGTTACATACATGACCTATTTGTCATTTTTCATATGTCATGTGTTCATGTTGTTGAGGTCTGTCAAATCAAATGTGAGATTGTGGATTTTTCCTAGCTTTCCTAGAGTCCACTGCAGAGTGACTTGCTTGTCAGACTATGCAGTGGACACCCTGGTGACATTCAGCACATGGGAAAATAAGGTAAAGTGAATTCAGCAGCAGAGGAACTGCAAGGACAGCAAAATGTCTCTGGTTTCAATGAGGTGCTGTTCAGACAAAGCTTCATAATGACACGTTTTCATGATCCTGGGCAAGACTGGTAGTAAGATAAGTAAATACACATACAGTTACATGAGTTTGCAGAAGAACTCACCTGACTTTGTGTTTCAAAATCCTAACTCTTTCACACAGACACAACTAATACAGGTAGGAAATTAGGCACATTTTAAGCTGAAGTTCTCTCCTAGGGCATTTCCTCATGCCTGTAGCAGAAATGCAGACTGTTGAATTTTTTTTAGATGAAGCGCATGCCTGTGCCGGTTTTTGCTCACCTGCTGTGGAGAGCAGAGTGCTTCTTGGCCCACTGACATGATGCAGAGTTCATCAGTCAAATACCACAGGGTGTGTGCTGAGTCCGCTCCAAAGCCTGGCCAGAGGAGCACTCCTTCCAATAGGGGTAAGCATCTTCTAGCCAAAAGATAAGTGAATTCTGCGTGTCTGTGAGAAAAGCAACACATCTCAGTCCATTGGAGGGGCAAATGGCATGTATTTTCAACCAAATGAAAAATTCAGGTAATTATCGCAAGAGGAAGAGTAGTGGATATCGTCAGAGCCGTAACATGGAACGTAATATAGGAGACAGGGATACAGGAGAACTATTGTGGTAGGAGAAATTAATGGGAAGAGAACAGGGTAGGAAAAAGAAATACTTTATGTTGATGATGCCTTTCTCATTTATCTGACCTAGGAATTCTTGTCCTAGTTCCTCGATCCTGAAGAGGATATTTATTTAGTGGCAGTTCCTCCAGCCTTACACCATWGATACAATGCAGTCAGTCATCTCTGAAGTATTGTTTTTGGAGATAAACACTGCAGAATTATAAAACCTGTAAACAGTGACGTTGAGTACCATTCATGTGTAGCCAGCCTGAGGCATTGCTAAGCCTACAGACTTACACACTGCAGGCACACTGGGACATGTATCTGTTCAGCACTCCCTGCATGTCTTCTCTGCAAACTCCCTTTTTTGAAGGCTTTCTAAGAAAATGGGAACCAAGTTTCTCTTTCTTCATACTTAAGAACTCACTTTTTAGTTTGGAGGTTGAAATTATACCTAATACCCTATTCCCACAGAGATGCTTCTAAGACAGTCCCTAGAAATAAACCTGGCATCCTCCACCACTCTGTTAGGAGTTTTATGTAGAGCCTTTATCCATGCATCTTTTCTTCACGTTCTTTGAACAGAATGATGCTGTTTTCACTGCAAGCTTTTTCTTTCTGAAATACTGCTATCAGCAAGTCAATCCCAGTCGCTCTGAAAAGGATCATTACTTATTCATTAATTATGAATTATTCATAATTCATTACTTATTACTTAACCTTCTAAAGCAAGCAGAAGGTCACACGACAATAGGACTTCATGCATGTGACATTCATAAAAGCTAGCAAGAAAAAAATAAAACTATGAATTTCCCCTATGTTTGTTAATTCCATATCTGACAAGCAGAAAATACCTTTCCTGCTTTCAGGTTCCGTATATCATCCCTGGTAAAGGTGACAGCTTTGGGGATCATTGCCTGGAAGCCTTGAACTCTTCACTATGCTTCTGGCTCCACCCCTTTCCCAAAGCCCTGGAAGGTTTAGTATTCCCTCATCTCTCGGTTCTCTGCCTTGGCAGTTGTGTCGTGGACTGGACAGGACCAAGGAGTTGTTCCTGAGTGGCTGCTGGATTGCATTTTATTATTTGCTTGGGTGCTTCTAAGTAGCTTTATTGCTTTTCTTTCTCTATCTGAAAACCTGTAACATTCAGTTTCATAGCAATTTGCTGTGATTGCAAACACATGGAAGCTGGCACCAAATTCAGAAAATACAATGTATTTTCATAACTCTGCAGTGTTTCTTTGTTCAGCTTGGCTTTGCACTATGCTTCAATGGAAAAAGGTAAATTTGAAGTTGGTCACGAGTAGAGAAAGAAACACTCTTGCTGTCTACATAGAAGGAATGTCTTCTACCAAAACAGTCAAGTGAATGGCAAACCGAGAAGACTCCTCAGCTTTGGCTATAGTTTACTGAGATTGTTAAATAGCTGTATGCCAGTCATATTAGAAGAATCTTTTTTAAAGAAGCTAATAGAAAAAAAAAAATGTAGAGGATGAACTGAAAGAGAAGGTCAGTGAAAAGCTGGGAAATATCACGGAGATTGCTGCAAGGAGCTGGAGTTCTCTTGGTCACTCTCAGAAAGCCAAACCTTCCTCAGCAGTGAGAGAAATTATTAGTCATGTACATCTGTGTCATTTTTGTTTGTTTGTTTTTGTACCTAGTACAGCTATTTTCATTCAGAAAACATTTGAAACATTCAGAAATCAAGAAATTTCACCAAGTTATTCTTGTGTTGATCTCAAATGCTTTAAATTAAAGAGTAAGTGGCCTTCTGAATGATGAATAAGACATCAAGTGACAAAGGATCGGTTGCTTATTTTAATGGATTTCCTAGTGGATGACTATGCTCCGTGACAATGTGTGCATTTTGCTTGTTTCTGGGCATTTATTTCAGCTCCAGGCCACTAACTCCAGTGCTGACAGAATGAAGATTGTTTTAGTATTTTCTCTTTTTGATAGAACATATATACTAAATAGATTATAGGTCCATTTTCTTTYGAGTAAGGTAGAGAAGATACAGGGTTTTCTTAAAAAAAAAAAAAAATCTCTATTCCGCAGATACGCTTAATTTTCTATTTCTTTTACAACGTTTCCACCAGAATTGCACGTATTTGTTTCTTATGTTTTCCCAATTTTAGCTGCAGAGATAAAATGAACTCCTCCCTATACATGTTTGCATACATATCCCTTATTCATGTGCTTTATTGCTSTCATAACCCTTTTGTGAAAGCATTGCTCTAGGAACATCTCTTAGTCTGCTTGAACCAAGAGGTCTTTGTATTCACTATTTCTAGGTTGGGTCCCTGCCCAGTAGATAAAGAGTACCTTTAAAATAATTTTTCATGCAGATCATGAAACCAGAGCCTTCCAGACCAAATGTTCCACAGAGGAGTTCCACAGACTACTGTGGGATTTTCTGTGGAATCAGAGATTTTCTTTCATGGAGCTGATCACAGGAACAGGCTTTGTCCTAGGAAATTGTATCCTTTTGTCCTTCACCATGAATTTGCATGCAGTATTATATATAACATGCCCTTTTGCTTCTCTGCTGTGTAACTCATCTGGTGACACCAAAGAGAAAAAAAACAACCCACACTATCTCCAATGTTCTTGTTAATTTTGCACTGTCAGTTGTAATTGCTGTTTCCTGGARAGATTTTATGTTCAGTCTGATTTTCACTGTTTCCTCTCTCTGTGCTTAGGGCAGAGAAAATATATCAGTAAATATTGAAAAGCAAAGCTGTATTATGACTGACAGTTATCCTAATTCTTTGAGATACACTGGTAATGTCTGTTCAAGAATGAAGTCCCTAATTTCACTTTGTTTTGATTACAGAGCTGATTTGTTTCAATMAAAGAGTGACAGCTGTATAATTTTTAAGGCGGGTGTCATATGTGCTTTATTTTTTAGTTCTGTGGTCCAAAATGGCAAATAACTGATTTTCTGTGGTATGGTCATATATAAACATAATTATGTAAGAGTATATACAAGAACAAATCAGTGCATCGTGTGTCTCAGACACATCCAGCAGAACCTGTTTCCAAATGCCTCTTGACCTGCTGAGGAAGCTCTCACCAGCTCCAGGGCAACCCTGTGGGAAAATAGAGTCCAGAGAGTCCAGCCAGCTGTTGCTGCAGGCTACCTGTGATCTTCAGCTATGTCTGCACTTTTGGCAGGCTTGCCTCTGCCCCTCTACTTAGTGGATGTCTGCTCTGAGTCTTTGCCAACACCCTTCACCTCAGTTTTATTTTGCTTCTGCCCCAAGTGCATCTATCCTGGTCCTGCTCGCCTGCATTTCTTTGTCTTTTCTGGCTTGAACTGTCGCTTTCTTAGTGCTCCCTTGTCCCCCCTCGTCCCTTCTCAGCATCTTGTTTGCTCATTCCCATTGCAAACCTAACATTTGCTGTGATTGCATTGTTCACACTGCTCATTTTTTGTATCACTTGCTCCTCTGGTACCTATATTGTTTACCTAGTCCATAAATTCTTCAGGATAGCTATGGTCTTTTGCTGTGTATCTGTGCATACTACAAAATCCTATGAGGCTCATCTTTTGCATGGTTTTAGGCACTACTCTAGTAAAAATTATTAATAATCTAACAACAACTGTAATGTACTTGCTTTATAACTATACCATAAAGGAAAATTACTTCTTCACCCAACTACTGATTGTACTTTGTATTTTGTCTACTGTAGCTGTAGATATATGTCTCCCTCTATAATATAGTTTAATATCCTAACTTTTTCTGGGCTGAAATTTTAACACTGATCTATATCTTAGCTATTTTAAGCCAAATGAATCCAACTAGTTTGATGCCACTGAAGTTCATTAGATTGCCCCCAAATCAGGTAGAATAGCTAGTCATAAGAATATTATTTGATTGTTAGTATTTCTACAGTGTGTGSTGGGTCCACCTTGGCTGGATGCCACGTGCCTACCAAGCTGCTCTATCAGTCCCCCTTCTCAGTTGGACAGAGGGAAAATAGAAAGGAGGAGAGAAAATAAGATGGAAGACAACTTGTAGGTTGAGACAAGGCAGTTTACTAAAGCAAAAGTGAAAGGTTGTGCATAAGCAAAGAGAAAAAAAATTTCTCCATTTCCCATCAGGCAATGTTCGGCCACGTCTAGGAAGCAGGGCTTTGGCATGCATGGCAGTTGCTCTGGAAGGCAAAGATTGTAAATAACGAAGGCCCCCATGGAATATCCCTTTGGTCAGTTTGGGTCAGCTGTCCTAGTGTGTCCCCTCCCAGGATCTTTCCCACATCAAGCCTACCAGTGGGAGGTGGAATGCTGGAGAGGCAGCACTGATGCTGTGCCAGCACTGCTCAGCAGTAGCCAAAGCACTGGGTGAAATCAGCATCCACCCCTCGATCACGAGCCCATCTGTCTGTATGTTGCATCTCTTCCTAGATGTCCTGCTGTTTCATGGGCTCATCAGGCTATAAATAGCTCACCCTTCTGCTCTCTAAGTCTAAGTCTACTTGAGCTATTTCAATTTTGACAGCCTTATCTACCTGTTGATTGTTTCAGTGTTCTTCAGTGGCGCGACTTTTGGGAACGTGAGCATCTACACGAAGTCCCTTCAGAGTCATATTTTCTGCCCGTGCAGTGGTTTCCTGCCACAGTGCAGCAGCCCAGATGGGTTTACCCCTGCCTTGCCAATTGATCTTCCATTGCTGCAGCTGCCTACATTTGGCGTTAGCCACCATCCAGGAGTCAGTGTAGAGGTAGAGTACAGGCCACTTTTCTTGCTTGGCAGTCTTTAGTTGCATGGCTTTCATTTCTGCAAATTCACGTACCTTCCCTTTCAGTGGTCTCAACAACTTGTCAAGGAGCTTTTTTGCACAAAACACAATAAAAATACTGAAAAAAAAAAGAAAAGAAGATAAAGTGTCCCACAGGCTTAGATTTGAGTTTAGGGGAAAAAATGGAAAACTACTCACTATGCCTACACCAGATGTACGATCTGTGTACATTTTCTGGTTTTTTTGGAAATTGTCATGGTGGAAGAAAACTAAAGGGAGACATTTCAAGGAGCCTAAGCAGGGGTGTCTTTGTGATTTCTTTAATGCTTCCCCAAGTGTTTGAGGACTTCATCTATCAGGGTACTAAACTGGCTCCAAAAACCTTAAGAATTTTTAATGCTGTCTAGAGAAAAAAAGTTTAATGTTCCTTTGCAAAGCACTGAAGAGCTGTGGGCTCACATAGAGCCCAGTGTGATATGGCAATCTTTGTACTCTAAGTTATGGTGAAATTAGGTCTGGCATAAACCCAACTGAACTACAAAGGAGCTGGGGTATGGCTCCCTTTGGAGATACCTCGGTAATTGCATGTACTCTTTATTGAGAACAAAGAAGCAGAATTTATGCACTCCTATCATTGTCACGGTGTGCATGTTATCCACACCTGTTCACTTCTCAGAATGCTATGGAATGTCCTGAATCTTGGTAACCTGTGTTTTATATGCTCTATTAACAATCCTAGTCATAGCTGTTCTCTGTGTGAGCACTCCTCTTGCATCAATGTAGTCTCACACGTTCAGTTTTTGTATTTTCAATCTTTTGTTGTTAAAATTACATGGCTGTAGTTCCCTGCAGCAAGCCATTACAGAACTCATTTCTTGTATTACTTCATTGGGGGTTTTTTGAGAAGAGTAGGGAAAATATTAATTTCCTTTAAGCTGAATTATGCTGCCATGTTGTCATAATGAAAGTACTGAAATTAATATTTACAAAAAATCCCATCCTTATTCATCTGTTTAAGCAAACAAAGCAAATGATGCACCATACCTCAAAAGTGCTTTCTAGTATTAAAGACCAAGCTTGAAAGCTTAAAAATAAAATTCTGCCCTGAATATAGAGCTGTATATGTTGTGTGTATTACGTATACAAATCTACTCAGAATACTAGTACGAAGGGTTGCTTATGGTGTTGTTAGGTGCAGTTGAAATCATGACTTCACTAAGAAAAAACCTATTCTCATCTAAAAAGAAGATCTTGTGGACTACAGCTGAATTGTCATGTCTAAGATGCTTGAGAATTCATGCAGTTTTCCTCTTGATGTTCAGCCAACAAACCAGACTGGTTGCAAGGACCATACTGATAGATATGCTGCCCACTCCTGAAGCAGAAATCACAGATTTGCTTTTCCAAACTGAATTAAAAGTCTAGATTTTTGAAGTTTTTCTATAAATTACAAAAATAAGATGACACAGTGATTTTCAGGCTGACATACTGTGCAGTGTATGCAGATAATTACAGACAGTTTAAGAACACAAGGTGCACAGGAGCTAAAATACAGGCAATATTGAATGACAAMCATTTTCACTTAAAATTAATTAACAAGTAAAGAAATGAGCCCAAAGATATGAGTTCTCATACTTTTAGAAATGTGTTTCAAACTCTTTGCCCCTTCCMAATGCTTTTTCCTTCCCAAATATTTAAGCTTTGCTCTTTTTAATAGGGTTCTTATAATTGAAATGAAACTTTAAAGGTACTAGTTAACTATATAACTTGTCTATGATTCTAGCATTATTCCTTATTTAATTTATTTTTAAAATAGGGAGAAAAGTTAAAATCTTTTTTCAAGTTATGTGGGAAAAGGACTGTTCATAAAATGTCATCTGGAAGTCCCTTAACGCTGACTTAGGGAGTTCATTTGTCTTCTATGACTAATACACATGAGAAAATAAATGTAGGTGGCCTGAAAAATGGTGGGTATACCCAAGATACTTGTATCATGATTGTTCTGACAAACATTTAGTCTAGAAATTACATTCCTGGTGTTTTCCCTTGTAAAAGGTGGCATCTTGCCTCAGCTAGTGGACATCCTAGAGAGAGGTGCTTGAGGAACGGGTAGTTCATCCAGCAGTGGATGGTGATGGAAGCATGTGAGGTGAATAAATTTCCAAAGGAAAGTTTTGTCTCTGAGCCATTTCCTTCAAAGGCTGAAGGCCAGATGTAAGCAGTCTCACTGGATACCTATTAATGAACATTTATGTATGTTCCAGTATCCTAATCTATTTGTACTTGCTTAAATACATTCTCTACATAATTTCAAATAGGAAAAATTATCTTTTCACTCTGAAGTTATTATGCTTGCGTGCCACAACAGTTTTTATAAACRCCTATGTTTTTAACTATTTTATATTAGTTTGCAAAGCTGAAGACAGTCCCTGACTCTAATTTCAGTGATAAAGCACCTGAAGTGTAGATGAATTTATTTTCCCCAAGTAATGCAGATGGCTACTGGCTTACAAAAAGCAACCTGTGAATCTTCAGTCTTGGTTTAATGCTCTAATCGTTAGGGAAAAAAAGTGCTTTATACTGTTCAATAGTCTGAACACCTTATCCTGTGCTTAACTGTGACACATACAATTARTCACACCAATTTAAAGCTATCAAATTTACAGGCATTTGCAGGCTTACAACGTTATTGTTTGCAGTTGTATTTAAATGTTATAGATCATTCAGTTAAAAATTTTTATTGTTTTTGACAGTGATTACCATTATTGATTGCCAGGAYGCATAAAGTAAAAGTTCAAATTGTATTCTAACTTTTAAAATACAGTGTGAAACACTGTGAAAAGATACAAAACTTCTGCTATTGATTTCTTTGACAGCAGGGAATTGTGCCACTGCTTTCCTGGGAATAAATCCACTAAAAGACAGAAGATAAAGAGTGTGTGGGGAAAGACCAAGGAAGGGGATAGCTTTGTTGCCTCTTTCAAACAAGGTGGCCAGCACTTTGCTCTTAGAACTGTGGTGGAACCAAGG
The DNA here is from genome assembly GCA_018881555.1 of Amblyornis subalaris. Classification (NCBI taxonomy): domain Eukaryota; kingdom Metazoa; phylum Chordata; class Aves; order Passeriformes; family Ptilonorhynchidae; genus Amblyornis; species Amblyornis subalaris. The sequence continues at coordinate 568,311 of JACAXG010000050.1, forward strand.
TAGAAAAAACCCTCACAGTTATTTTCCATTACAATAGTGCAATAAAAAATAAATTGTTTGATATCTTAGGGAAATGTTCTGAGATGAAAAATGGTGTGAGCTGAAATGCAAGAGGCCCATATCCTCTCACTCCTGCCTTTGGATATCATTAATCTTTTAGTGCATCTAACAGATTCACAAACATGCAGTCAATCACATCAAATGAGAGGTGTAGGAAAACAAGATTATGGAGCGTCACGGATACAGCTGCAGTGTTCAGGTAACTTAATTGGACCCCCACACAACAAACACACAAACACATTGTTGTAGCATTTGGTGGATTAAAATTCTATAGGCATCACTGGAACATACTAATTATTGTGGTAAAAGAAACCTCTCTTTGATTATTCAGTTGTTTTGGTGTTACATTCAGTGTTAACAAGAGGACAAAATTAGCATTTTACAGTTACATAAGAACACTGAAGTGGTCAGGATAGACATCCCTTATGTTCTTATGTAAGAAAGAAAATTGACAGTTAACCTTTCATAATGATAGACTATCATACTCCTCTCAAGTCCACATGCTTGATATTACGTTTTGTATGTTTTCTCCAAAAAATAAAATATCTTTCTGCCAGAGAGGTTTATTGGCTGGTCAGTTTTAAACTAAATATACTTCCTTTAACTAATGTGTCATAGCTGTCTTGCTGTTTAGACCATGGATCCATTACTTGGTATCTCTTTCTTCTGAAACTCTCTTTTATGCTCAGTGGGGAGAGGACATTCTCTTACTCTCAAAGGTGTGTATCGTATTGTGGGGTAATAGAAGTTTCCCTGCCTTCTATCTGGTGGGAAACAACTCTTTCCAGTGCAGACTGAAAACATCTATCTGGCATACTGCTACCTTCCATCTCTCCAGGTATCCTGACAGTCAGGTCTTCTGAAAAAGGACCTGCTTGTGATGCTTTTGAGAGCCCTTGACTGGCTGTATGCAGAACAGTGTAAGGGATCTCTTGCTTCCTGCAGCAGCAGTAAAATGGTTATGAGAAATGTTCTAAACTTCTGCAAGTTGGAATAGGGGCATTTCAGGAAAATTAAGATGCATATTATGTTCAAGGCCTTAACTGGCTTCACAGCTTCTGAAGGGTGAGTGATTTGCCTTTATTTATGGAAGAGGAATGCAGGATCACACTCCGACTGCAAAATTATAATGAAATATTGGCATGCTAGGATAAATTGCTGCGACCAATACTTAAGAGTCCTCACTCTGTTTAGCTTGGATGCTATTCTGCTTGGTAGATATTAGATAGTGTTTCAGTATGCCATGCTATCTGAAATGACATCTTAATTAGCATTTACTTTCTAATGTGTGTTTTCTGAAAGACCTTTAAGACCAAATTTTGTCCCACACAGTTGTTCTGATTTAAAAGGTCACTAGAATCTGCCTGAACACCTCCTTCTGCTGTTATTCTCTCAGGCCTGGAAAAGGCTAAGAGACATTTGTTGGCTCAGTGAGGCAGATGACTCATAACTTCTGGATATAAGAGGGGGAAGAGGGGGAAGTGGCTGCCTGAAAAGATAGAATCTAGGGTGTGGGCTCAGAAGTCCCAAAGTTGTCATCTTAGCAACAGGCTCAATGAAATGAAACAGCATCAACAGAATTTTTGAGCTGAAGTTTATGTCACTTTTGTTCTTAATAAAGACAAATCCCTGAAAGGCACTGGAATAGGATTTTGTTTAAATTATGGACTCTGTGGAGAGCAAGTGACTAAAGTACCTATTCACAGAAGTGAGTAGGAAAGASTACTGCAAAAGGTTTATGCTAGATAAGCAGAGCAAGACCAGAAAAATGAACTTAGTGATTATATCAGTAAGCTTGCATAACCCAGTTTATACTCTTCATCATTGTGGGTTTTCTTGCAAATCTTTTGTTGAAATTTCTATTTTCCTCTATATTATCTGAAGCCTGTGTTCTACCTTGGATTCACTGAAGCAAGTACATAGCATGCAACATGCCTAGACACAGAAATATACCTTTTTTTTTTTTTCTGTGTGGGATACAAAAGAAATGCATTCAAAGCAAATATAGGAGGAAAAGAAGAGAAAAGTAAACTAAAATAGTTTAGCTGTATTTTCMCTCTGACATTCTAATTTCCCACATGGAAAAACATCTTGGTGTATATCATAGAAATAGTCTCTTACGTGATTATCTCCATGCCACTGATAAATTCAATTTACCCTTCTTTAAAGCATCTTGCTGCTCAGCAGTCTTTTCTTTTTTTCTGAGCTCAGATCATCTCTTCTGTCTGCAATCCACATAAAATTCAATTTTTCTCCCATTCTATCATAACACTTTTGATGAGATTCTTATTCTCATTATCTCCAGAGGACCAAGCCTAACTGTCTGCCTCCTTTTATAAAGTTCATATGTTCCTGCTGTCTCATCTCCTGAAGAGACACTGTTTTCTGTTATGTTCAACTGATTATATTGTCCTGACCACAGCTGAAACTCATTACAGTTTTTAGCAACTTCTGTCTTTGCTATAGACGGTATTTTTTTTTTTTAGCTGACGTATTTGGAATGTGTGCTTTGAAGTAAAAGCAATTGCTTCTAATCTCTTGTATTTTTTAGTTTACTGCTTCAAATCATTGTTTGAAATTAAGGCATATGTAAATCGTCTACATGAATCATCATCAGTAACATTAGCATTATGTCCTAAGATTGAAAGGTTAAGTAGAGTGCAAGAACATGTAAGGGGAGGAGAAAGCTATTTCTGAGCCTGTGTGGGGAACAGAGGCAACAGGACATTGGTTTGYAAGCTGTTCCACTTTGCAGCAGTTCAAAGCCAAATCAATATGGATACAGGATCTCTGGGCTTTTTATCAATTTAAATATTTTTAAGCAGGTAACGGCACTGGATGTGCAGCCAGAGCTTATTGTATTACACTAATACCTGTTTGCTACAACACTTATGGGTCGTTGGAATGGGAATATATTCTAAGAAAGGAACAAATGTTGCCTTGCATTCACCTCAGGTTTACCAGGAGGTCTTGTACTCTAATTTGAGATAAAGCTCAAGTTCAGTCTGCAATCATCCTGATTATCTTTATTCTCTCTGCTTTTACAGCCCCTGTAAACTATTTATTTCTTCAGGCATTCTAGCCCATCTCCTTCTGTTACCATGTACAGTCGATATTCGTGTATATATGGTTTTACAAATAAAGTTTCTGCAACMTGTTTTTTAATTCAATGAGATTTTTTGTTAAATTTTTTATTTTATGTAACTGCTGATGTCTTAAGAGTTTACATTCACAACTTCCAACTCCCAGGTTAACCCAAGATTACCATTCCTTCGGCCATATTTTTCAAAATTGATTTCTTTTTCTTGTTCAGGAAATATCTCAAATTGCCCTCAATTGAGAAGTTCTAATTAGGAAATGTGAATTGCATTTTGGATAGGCATCTCTTTGGCAAAAAGGATGGAAATTTACACCTAAGCAAACAGTTTATTGCATAATTCTTGCTTATTGTTCCCCTTAGAAGTGCTATAAACGAGACAGAGGCAAACAGGTGCAGTCACTAAAGAGAATGGCTCATAAAAGTGAACTCTGTCAAGCACAGAATTCCTTTTCTAACATTTTCTGAGTGCTCCAGAGTCTTAGAGTCAAAGTCAGAAGGAGTTCTTTGGTTTTATAAAACCTAAACTTAGAAAACTAAGTTACTCAGATCCCCTCTTAGGCCATTCTTCATTAATTGTGTCACAATTAGCTTAACGTAAGCCATCTTAGATTACATTAGAGTGAGAATGGAATCTGAGAGACTGTCTGCATAACACACTACTGACATTCACCACTATAAATATTTTCTTTCGCCACAATGAGGTAATTTCCAGGCCTCACTCAGGTATCTCCTCCCACAGCATTATGTAGTGTTATGTCTCCCTCTAATCACCAGCACAGTCTGCCCATCAGCTCTGCTTTGTTTGTGCACCATTCTTTCCAAACATCACATGGCGGCATCCTCACACATACTCTGACTGCAACAGACTGGCTGATGCCCATTTAGAAGGGAAAGCTGGGTGGACATGTCTTGCTAAGTTGTGAATGCTAAAAGGTAAGGCAACGTTCATTTGAGATTAACAACATGCTTTGTCAACATTTTTTTCTTATATATCCTAGATGTAGATAGTGCTTGTCAGGGTTAGTGATCTGGAAAAGCTCAAGAAGTAGGCCCATGGGAAAGGGATCTCATGGGGTTTAACAAGGTGAGTTTAAACAAGTGCAAGGTGCTGCACCTGGGTTGCAGCAACCCTCGGTATCAATACAAGCTGGGGGATGAACAGAGAGTGCTGCCCTGCTGAGAAGGACTTGGGAGTGCTGGTGGATGAGAGGCTGGACATGAGCCAGAAATGTGCACCTACAGCCCAGAGAGCCAAGTGTTCAGTCACTTTAAACAAGTGACTCGTTCTGGCAAATGCTCTTAATCTGGGTAGTTTTGAGGTCATCTGTAGAGACTTTTCTAGATCCTTTTAAAATTCGGTTCACCTAAGTCCAGAAGGAAGAGTTCTGAACATAGGAGGTAACCATGGCCTTGGCAAGTTGAACCTTGTACAGTCTTTGCACGTATATAAAGGCGAGAAAATAACCCTTAAGAGCACCACAGATTCTGGATCCTATAGGTGCGTGTAGTTAGGCACAAAGAGAAGGGCAGAGAAGCTTAACTTCTGGATCTTTCTTTTAGAACTTTGCTATTTCTTTAATATTCTCATCAATATTACACAATGTGGCAGAAGGACACTTTGGAAAAAGTGTGAGTTTCCAGTTACTGAAAATATTCAAACCATGATGGAAGTCAAGATGTTATTTCCATGTGAGCACAAGAGAAGGTTTTAATATCTGCCAGCCTTCAAGAAAAGCAATATCTGCTGGGTGATTTATCTATAAATATACTGGCTAGAGTGACATCTAAATTTTGTGTCTTTACTATGCTCAATTCCATCAGGAGAGACACTAAATCTGAGTGCATATTTTGGAGAACTTAGTAGTATTAGGTAGGACTGCTGACCTTTAAAAAAACATTATTCACACTATTGGTTGCAGTAGAACTAGTGGTCTGTATATTAAAAGTTTTGAATGGTGAAAAAGCTGTGTGAGTTCTTTCTCTACCTGATTTCTGCCACTGTGGTTCAACATTGGGAAAGTACCCACAAAGCAACAGTGACTTGAACATAGGCACTGAGCTGGCCTGACTGAATTCTTGGAAATCTTAGGAAAGAAACTTGGCAAGCAGAAGTCTTTGAAGTAGGGCAGCATTTATGTCCACTAGTGTCAAGGCTGCATCATACTGCATTTCAGACAGATTTTTGTTTGTTTTCTAKTACAGCCTATTTTAACTTGTTTGTTATAATGAAGGTGAACACAATAAAACAATTATTACATAAATGTTATAAATAATAGTATTTGTATAATAAGACAGCAAGGAAGGAAACTTGGCTGAAAGACTGTTGCTGAGTGAATGTTTGGTCAGCCTTTGGGAAGGAAAAATAATAGTCTGAACTTGCCTTAAAGTTGCTGCAGACAGTCACTCATTGAAGAAGTAGGGGAAAAGTGCATGATTTCTGTCATCCAGCCTACAAATAGTGTTTGGAGTCTGTGTGTCTCATCTGTATCAACTACACATCGTCTCAGCTAATGGGCCATTGCTATCAAAGTGCTACTAGTGCTGAAAAACTGACTTAGAAATACACAGTAGAAATAACTCCTACCAGAGATGTTCTTGAATAGGTTTTCCTAATCAATTGTGTTTAGAACGTTTCCTCAGTCGATAGGTATGGAACTCTTCYGAGAGCTCTAATGAGATTGGCTAAAGATGCCCTGAAAATGACACCCAGAGGGAGTGCAAGGGATAGCCATTGCAGTTACTCAGGTGTTTTTTCTTCCGTTTAAGCACCACTGCTCCTTCTCCAAATCAATTCAGAACAACATGGAAAAGTCTCCAGAGATTCAGACTAGCATCTAAATATTTTCCTACTTGCATCTGAGCGCTGTGGAAAACTGACATCCTATGACACATCTCAGTTGTGTGCAGTCCTGTGAACCCAACACCTTGAAAAAGCACCCAGATCCAGCATGCTGTTCTTTTGCTGCTATATGTTGCAGATTTGCTGCTGCCCAGCCTGTGGACAGTTGGACYGGGGTCCGTACACAAGAACTGCCATCGCTGTGGTTACTCTAGTTAAAGCTTTGTCCATTTGGGGAGCATATCCAACTGGTAGTGGAATAGCTGCTAAAATGCTACTTCATTTTTCTGTACTTAAATGGAGTCAAGGGCTATAGCCATGAACCAGTGGAAGGTTCAAAGCAGTCTTGGCAACATTATCTCACTGTTCCACATTTGTAGTTGCCATAGGTTGTCTTGCTTCATCTCAATGACTTGGAATACTCCAGATGTTTTATACCCCTCATTCGTATGAAGCAGGACACATAGCCTCGTTTACCATCATGGAAGGAATGTGCTTGTTACTGCAACTCCTCATAGAGCTGTTTAAGTCCAACCTTCCGTAATAGTTCATTTTCCACTTCTGTGATGTCAGTAGTGTTCCCTCTGTGAGTGCCTGTTTTGGTAACCAGCACAGCAGTGGAGCTCAAAACTCCTTTAAAGATTTTACAGTTCAATTCTGTATAGGATCTTAAGCTGATGGGCAAACAGCATGCAATTCATGCTGTAGAGAGTACATCTGATGGCAATGTGCACATTTGTGTTCACATTTAACTAGTGTTTTGCTTTCAGGGATGTGAAAGCCATGTAAAGTGTAAATCCCAGTCTCCTGCCGGTAAACCAGAGCAGTTAGAAGACTGAAAGCAATGGGGGMTAAACAGGGGAAGCAGCACTGCTGGGTTTTGCCACTGCTGGGKTTTGTCACTTGAGGGGTTCTGCCAGCATGCGGGCATGGCCCCACAGCCCTTCTTCTTCCCTTTGCTCGCACAATGCAAAGGCCATGTAGAACAGCAATTTGGGGAAAACCCAGCCTAAGCATCACAATTGCTGCCATGGTCTTCACATTTCTTTCATCTCTTATGATGAGGCTTGTGTTTTTTCATAATATTCTGTGCATTAACAACTAACATTTTTTTTTTCTCTTCTGCCTGCGAGATGCTTTCCCAAGATGAAATTTACTTGATTTTTAAAGAAAGTCTCTTTTGGAACCATAGTGAGAATCAAATGAAAATTAATTACACTGATCTACATCAGATTAGGAAGAGAGGGCTGAACCTGATACTAAGACTCCAGAAAGGTGTAGAGATTGTTAATAAAGTCTTACTTTAATTCTCATAAAAACCCAACCCCCAATTCTGTAAATATGACTAAAAGTCTGCCCTAGAGGATCAAAATCAGTGTATAATTTCATGAAGATATTATGCTTGAAAAAAGGCAGTTATGACCATATTTATGTAGTGAAATACAATTAGATGTGTATGAAGAAAGAAAATCTTATTTAAAAGATCACCTTCAGAATCTTTGCTCAGTGTTGTAGATACAGACTCTGATCTGACACCCCTACAGTCCATGCAGAGCTTTGCTTTCCAAGGATCTTTGGACTGAAACTGTGAGTGGCAGAGGACTGGGACAGTCAGTGTATTAATTACACTGTACAGACTGGGTGAAAATATTCTGGTCAGGAATCATTTTTGGCTACTTAAACTTATCACTTACACTCACTTGAAAAAGGGTGGTGCATCTTACTAGCTGGTTTACACATAAGTCTTTCCATTAAAAAAAGTTCCTTCCTCCTTTGCATTGTGTGTTCAGTAAAGCAGTCACTTCCTGTCCCAGATACTTGGAGAACTTTCGTGCACTACTTCACAAATTAAACCCCTGGGGATTTTTAACCATTTCAATGTGTTTGTCTGGTTAGAAGCACATATAGTAGCATATGAAAAAATAGAAGTGTTTTTTGTAAGTTGAAAATACTTGTGCTAGGGCAGCTATTGCTTTATGAAAATACTAAAGTAAGGAATTTCTGAAACAGGAATTTTACAAGTGATTATGTGCATGTTACACCTATTTCTATGCGTTGAAAGGACTGAAATCTCAAGCTAAAGAGTGTTCATTCAAAGTAGGTAATAGCAGGAGCAATACTGTGCATTGTGGTAGGTTTGTGAAAAACAATATGCTAGAAATCTGCCTTGCTGGGTAAAAGAATTAGTATGGACAAAAGAAAACCTACTGAGCCTTGATTCAGCAGATGACCTGTCCAAAGATTTTGTTCCTACCTACATGTACCAGAGCAGACACAAAGTATCACTCTGAATACCTAAAATGTTCCAGTACATAATCATTGGATGGGTTAAGATGAAAAAAATGTCAAATTCAAGAATTCAAGCAATAATTTGAAGAAAACTTCTKTCTTCTCTGGTCTAAGTAGTGTTTTGAGTATATAACTAACTAATGTTTGTCTGGTTTAGGTTCTTAATCGTATTGTTTTGGTTTTCCATATGGTATTTGCATGCTCTACTTTCAAAATATTTGTTTAAATTTAACACACAGTTTTATGTAGGTTGGTGATGCAGTGTCAAAAATTAGTTCCTTTCCTTTGAACTCCGTCTGTGTTTAATTTGTATTCATCTTGTGAATATACTGGCTTAGTGTATAGTGTGGTAAAACATGTAGGCTCAAAGCTAGGTTGTTTCTAAAAGAATCCTGGACAGCTGGTAATATTCTAGGAAATGAGAGGAAAAAAATCAGAAAAACACAAGTTTAAAGAACTTAGGCAGATTTAAAGGAAAATTCCCTTAGTCTAGGGAATGGTTAGTCTTCTGGTAAATGTGACCAGGGAAGTTATCTGTAAACAAATGTGTGTTTATATATATGTACTGTATATGCTGTTCATCTGACTTTGAAAATTAAGATCCTCCTGTGTTTTGACTAGTCCTGACTGAGTGGAAACTGACTGACGTGAAGCATTGCGCTTCAGAGCCTTGCTTGAGAGTGGGATATTGAATAGCTTCACGTCACAGTAGACAGGGAATATGGATGTATTTGGCCCTTTTGCAATTTTGAARTACTCTGTGGTGAAGGACGTACTCATTTTTATTTGGGATGAAAAAACATGTGTTAATTCTGTAACTATTTAATTCAGTAAAAAGTTTAGTTAGTAACCATAGGAATAGTGGAATGATGGTCATATTTTAGAAAACAGTAAAATTCACAAGAAGTAGGTTGTTCCCTGGAAACTGTGAATGTTCAGGGTCAGAAAAGCAAATATGTGACATTACATTAACTGTTATATATCTTAGAGAAATGAATGCTAATGAAACAACAGGTGATTCATTGGAAGAAAAAATATGAAATATACAATATTTTAAAACAATTTAAAATCATTAGTGATCCAATAATTTAATTTTTAGAGTGCTTTTGATACATCACAATAAAAAAAATTCATTAATATACCCTTAGAGAGAGGAGGAGGTAGGATCACCTCTCTTAATCTGAAAGCCACAGACATTTGAGTGATCTGAAGGTGAAAGCCTTATACATAACTTTAAAGAATATTCTCTTTTTGTAGATAAATTTAATTAAAAGTATGCCTGTGAAGTCCCTGCATTTCCTTATTTTATCTTTAAATATTTGTATCTTGCTTGCATATTTTCCAGAGAAGACACAAGTTATACAGTACAATTTTTTAATGAACTATCTGGCCAGTTTGGCTCACTTCAGATTCTTTAGCAATCTATTACTTTACGAGTGGAAAACAATTAATCACATAGACAGAGAAGAACAGGAGTGATTTGTTGCCCCAGAAAAAGTCTGTGGTAAACTATGGTAGGATTTTTAATTCTGTATTTCAACAGCTTTGAAATGAGTCACTTTATAGAATTACTTGATGGTTTGGTTTTATCTCTACCAGTATTAAGTTTTTTTGTGTGCTTGAGTTTAGTAAAGCTTCTGTTGCTGTTTTGTGAGGGAAAAAGAAGAAAATTCAAACTGTACTGTCAAGATATCTAAAAAATAGGTGCACAGTCCAACAAAAACAACTTACTTTAAGAAAAGTAGAATTATCCTTTCAGTGCAATGCTCACTTTGTCTTCATAGAGGAAGCTGCGAGAACAAGGAGCTTTTCTTATTGCCCAGGAGGTTTTCTAAATGTGACAACTGAGTAATGAGCAGGAATTTCAAATGGAAACTGTTCTTATTAAGTTCAAATGAAGTTTACTTGACCTTGAGATTAGTAAAATTGAACTTTGTATTATTTGTATAACATATTTACAAAGCAACGCGCTTTGTGCCTGCAAGACAGTGCTGTCCGTGGTACATTATTTTGACTTTTATCTTGCTTGAGTCTTCTTAACTATTTTTGCTGCCCACAGCACCTTGGGAATGGAATGAAATATAGTGAGAATCAAGGTCTCCTTTTTGTGTCATTGGCATTCATTTTCTTTTTTTGTTTTGTTTTGTTTTTAATGAAAATTAATTAGAGATTAAAAATGAACCAAATTTGTTTATGTKGTTCCTCCATATTCATTAGACTGCTAGCTAGCATGTGGAGGATGTTGCAATGGTCCTTCTGCAGAGGTGACCAGCCCAGCAGGAGCTGCTTTAGAAAGGAGCTGTGCATGTGAAGAATTTCCAGGGTGCTGGAACTAGACTGGAAGACCATTCAGAGCCAGCAAARCTTCAGTGTAGCCTTCCTTTTGCAGAGGGAGAGGAGGGAGGAATTATATGGGGTTGGAGCTTGATATGTTTATGAATTACGTTATTTGATTTCTTARCATTGCCTTTGTGATCCAGAAGATGCACTCTAGTTCTGTTTTCCTAACATAAAGTTGCATTATGTCTAGAAATTAGAACAACTCTAATGGGGAAATACTAGCAAATAAATACTGTAAGTGGAAAGAGTAAGTGTACTTCAGAAGACAAAATAGAAACTCCACAAATACACRTTTACAACCGCCCTTCACATTTCCTTGTTCTGGCCTTTCGAGAGACCACTAAAATGTGAGAGTGAAGGTTACATGCAAGAGCATTAGCAGTTCTTAATCTCTCTTCTAATTCACAGAAATCCCAAATAGCAAATCAAGAAGCTAATTAAAGACACGATTCCAATTCCAATGAGGTTTTGTGCTGAAAGTAACTCAAAAATTGCATAATGAGCCTCCATTATCTCTCAGTGATTTCAGAACTTTTGTTCTGAAATCACTGAGAACAAAAGATAACCCAACCAAAAGAAAAACTTCCTCCCATAARGTCTCACTCTGCAATGCAAGTCTGTGATTCAAAAATGGTGTTTTAAAGCTCATATGTACTTTGGTTGCTTGCTAGTCCTTCCCAGAGAGCTACATATCATGCCAATTTGACAGGCATTAGAACTGAGCAGTCTTTCCTTCCCACCTGTTTTCCCACTCAAGGGTTTTTATCCTGATGGGTACATCCCTGCAAGCATGTGCAGATCTGACTCAGTAGCCTGTGGTCTCCCCACCACTACATAGTSCTCTGATGGTGTCTCAGAAGTTCAGTGTCAGATCTGGTGGGCTCCAGTTGTGTGGTCCTTCTTCAAGAGGCAGGTCTATTCATGTTTTAAGAAAGAAATGCTTAAAATGATAAGAAAAAGCATACTTAATTTGCAGGTAATGAGAGTAGGACGACATAAATTTAGGTGGGTGGTTGTCTTCATATGAATGAAGCAGATATTCTTCYACTATGGCCAATGGGGATCTTGCCTGTAGTCGGTGAAGTCTAAAGAAAGATTTACTTTAACTGCTTTAATTGTTTATGTACTGAATTAAACCACCAGAACCATAACCCAAAATCTATGATCATGTGCTCCCTGTAAAAGAATGTTTGAAATCCATGAATCCTACATATTCTCAACCCAAAGTGATTATACTATATCTAGCATATTCAATGCCCTCTTGGAAATTTTAGAAAAACGTCAACTATGACCACCTATGGACTTCTACAGACAATTCTCTTAAAAAGAATAAAAATATTTAGCTACTGTTGGAGGCTACTTCCCCCCAAATAAACRCCTTCTATTGAGGTTAAACCCAACCATCATCAATACAAAATGCATATAAAAGTTATTTAGTAGACAAGTCTGGGAAGTGAAATTCAAGCCTTCCCAGRTTGCTAAAAAATAATRAACTCAGCAGAGACCTTGGTTTTAYGTCTACTTACAGTCTTTCTGCTGCCACATCTTTTAATCTCTGAAACCAAAAAAATCCACTTTCTGTGTCACAAAGTCTCTTAGTCTATCAGTTCTTCTGATCAGGCCTTAAATTGTGCCACCTGCCTGTTTTACCCAAGTAACTGAAGAATATTTTATGTTTAAGCAAAGGACTCGTGTGCCTGACCTGTTCCAGCCTTGGATTTTGCTTCATCATAATAGCTTGGATGAGGTTAAGACACCTTAACCGGATCAGTGAATCAGTTAAGAAAACCAAACCAAACCAACCCAAACAAAAAAMCACAAACAAACAAAAAGCCACCTTTCTTTAATAGGGGTGKTTTTTTTACCTGGATGCCATTAATGATAAAATGCACCATGTGGCCCATTATCATTTGCAGTGCAGCAGTGATAAGTGTGAGGAGTTGCAATATAGGCAKAGGATATTTTTTATTTTTCATTCTAGCTTCCTTGACAAAGAAAATGTCTCATGTAACCCTGAATCTGAAAGTTACCCTCTTCTCCTAATTATCTCAACTTGTCTAATAGAAGATTAGAAGATAAAGAGATTACTTATGCCTTTAGGCTGTTTCTTGTCTACACTTACACCATCACAGCTGCAGAAAAGCTATTTTAAAGAACAAAAATTTAAACTTTTTTCGAATTTAAAGTTTTTTAAATAAATAGTAATTTTAATAGCAAAAACCCCATACTTGTTGATTAAAAAGCYGCATATTTTATAAATTCATATTTTGTTTAATAGCAGGTATATTCAGTATTTTATTTTTGCAGGTGGCTTAAGATTCACAGATCCAAAATTTTTTGTGCTTACCTTCAGTAGTGCCTTACCCACTATTGATATTCATGTAAAAATGTATGCAAATTTACTAAAMATCTCCTGCAAACTGTTTCAAAATGCATTGTGCTTGCTCATAATCCTTACTTGCATTTCTCATCTCAAATAAAATCACAGTAGGTTGGAGCTGTAATCCCRTATTATGAACATCTAACTTAGTAATGGGTACATCTCGTGCAGCTTACTTCATATTAGTATTGATTCAATTCTTAGTGTAAGGTTAGTAATATGAAATTAATTACTTTTCCTGTCAGCAGTCACTAATTCARTTCTGTTATTGATGCATTTTTGTGTGTCTGCACTATGATTTTTTTGACTCTTTTTTTTTTTTTTCATTTAGAAAGAGAAACACAGCAAGTATGGCAGGGCTGAGTTTACTGGGTAGGAGGCAAAGGCTTGGTGATAGCTGGGCAGTCTGCACCGTCCAGGTGGTAAGGAGGGGAGCAGCTGGGGCTCTTTGCTGTGTGGCTCCCATGTGAAGGCTGTTTCCCCTTTTCCCCCTCATGCTGCAGCTGTCCCTGTCTGGCAGATTATCTGGTATGTGGATATGTATAAACTGAATCTGATTTCCAAGCACACTGCCCTCTTCTTAAAGACTACACAAGGGTAAATTAAGTTATTTTCCTATCACAATACTTTAAAAATATTGAAAATTAATTGATTAAAAATATTGAAAATGAATATATGTTTATTTTAATTGCTCTGGTTAGTTACAAAATTATCTTGGATACTGATTTATTTTACATTGGACTTGTACTTTTAACAATGAACAATTTTGAAAATTCCACTTAAATTCGCTTTTTGCTTGGCTGTTTCTACTTTGTCCTCCTTGATTTACACCAATGTTCTTTCCTCATACTCTAAATCATTCTCCACTTTTTTCTTTTCCTGTTTTTAGTCCTTTCTTTTAAATAGCCATTTGAAAATAATGTTTGTCTGGTAGGACAGTTCATATTTAAATATACTAGAATATCTAAAAGTTTTATGTGATTGAGCACCAGACCAAAGACAATGACATTAAATGCTGCTATATGAAAGGCAGAAAAACATGTTCTGGAGAATRAGGGCCTTGAATTATAGTTTGATTTTCTATCAGAATTGAGCCACCAAATTTTTCATACTTCCTAGTAAAAATAAAATCTGCTTTGAAATGATCAACAAAATCATCTGAAATTTTGATGGACTCTCTGATATTTATAACTGAACATTTAATGCAAACACCGAAACCAGATATAATGGCAGACTGAAAATCACTACATTTTATTCAAGATATAACTGAATATTTTAATGCTTTCAATACATCTTTTTTTTAGTATTATTCAAAATGTTGGTAACATTGGAATGGATTAAACAAATTGACTGTTTAGATATCATAGATTTGTATTATATAATTTGCTAGAATATTTTATTTGATGAAAATCGTTTGTTTAGCATTTCTAACTGTTCTTTCTGCTTGAAACTGTAACCTCTCATATCTTCATTTACAGTGCCACGTTTACTCTGTACTCATGTCTCTTGTATTAATCATTTTAGATTCAGGATACTTCTCTTACTTTGCATAACTATATTTCAGTGCACATCTATCAGATATGCAAAATTAGTGAGGTTACCCTTCACACTAGTGTGCAGAGTACCTCAACTATACACAGGGATACTACAGAAAATATGAAACTTCAGGAGGAACAATGAGAAAGAAAATGGTTTCATTTTCTCACAGCTATGGTCTTTCTGGGATCTTCTTTAGTTTTGTAAAATGTGAACTCATATTTTTTGTTTTATTAAGCTGTCTTTCATGAGACTTATATGCTGCGGGACTCACTGAATCAAATGACCAGAAGAGAGGCTTTTTTGTTTTGGGACTTTGCTGTGGCAAATTTGCTTTATGCTTTACATACAAAAGAGTGAAGGGTGTCACTGTTTATTAAAAGAGGTGTTTGTGTGTTACTGCATGCTGGAGAAGTCCATGGTAAGGAGAGAAGCTAAGCCAGGATGGGTTGTTTGGATATGTGTGGTGATGAGGGAGATGCTTCATCTGTTAAGTGAGAARTGGGATGCAGGAGCTGTCCCTCAGTTGGCTGCAGTGGCACAGCAGCCAAGCACCAAAGGACCAGAGTAAAATGCTTCTACATGCTTCCCAAAGCCTGCATGCCCAAAGGGAAGTCAAATGTTTCTTGAGTGCTCTTTTTCTTCATCCCTGTGGGGAAAAGAAGCCAATGTGTCTATCTTTAATGGAAAAATGTATTGTGAGCTATATGTGAGAAAATATAAGGGATGGTTTTGACTCAAAACCAACCACAGCAAAGTGAAGTTAATCAGTACAAAATCTTGTAATRCCATCCTTAGATCCAAAATTAAGGGAGAATTGAGGATCTATTAACTTTAGCTTTGTCCATCTTTCTCTTTGGCAGATTGCAGACACCAACCATAACCATATAAGGGCTTAAAAATAAAAATAGGTTGGAAATGTCCAAAGCTTTTTTTTTTTTAACCTTCAACAAATAATCAGATCCTTGAAACATTTCTGTGATAACTAGGCATATGCATAAATTAATATTTGTGTATTCACACTTTTTTAYCATTTTGTGGTTGTCCTTCAGTCAGAGTATATTCGGAGAGTTAATAGAACCTCCCTAATATCTTTCTCAAGCTATTTCAAAAGTGTTAGGATCCTTGCCAGTGTGCATATATTTTACTGACCTTTCTTTAATTATCCTGGCATTTTCATTACAGCATTTGAAAATTGCCCTTAGTTTATTTGCTGAGTTGCCAATGCTTGTATTATGTTTGCCACCTACAGAGAACTGCAGTAATACTTGCTGATGATATCACACATTATCCTTGGCTGTACTTTGGCTCAAAGAGTAGAGAGGGTGGGAGGGGGGGGTCTGTGTGTCTTTTCTCTAGCTTCAGTGTTCTGGGTTTTTTCTAAATAAAATCATTTCACTGAGATGCAGTGTCTCTTTCCACCCAGCGGTCCAGTTTAAAAGCTCGTCTTGTAGATTGTACATGTCTGTGGGGATTTTTCCTARTTTTACATTTTCTTCCCATTTTTAATKCAACATTATTTTCTATCTATTTGCATTTTGGTTTGTGTCACTATTTCATCAGATGTTGGTGTGTTAAACCATATTTTGCCATGATCTGGAGTTGATTTTTGCAACCTGCCCAATGGAGTTTATTAAGCAAAATCACAGTAATTCAGGGGGATAACCAACCTGTGGTATTTAGCTCCTATTTATATAATTTTTTAAAAGTAGAATCAAGGAAATACTTTCTGCCGTGGAGTGACCCACATTTTCTATCAATGTCCATCACGTATATACAGCAGGTGGAGAGTACTAATTGTCATTGACTAAGGACTTTCTAACACTTTTCAGGGTGTTTTGGAATACCAGTTCCACCACTCTTTGTATTAACCTTATTTTTCTATCTCTCAATTTTATTTTTATTTTCATCAGCACCTTGGAGTTTTCCCAGTCAGGGAGGATCTTTTCTTTCATATGTAACCTTTTCTAAGTTTTAAGATATGAAACCTACTTATAATTTGAAATCAGAGGCATGGCACATATATTTAAGATGAGGAAAGTTAATATATTAATACTTTCATGGCACTAGTCGTACTTTGCACATCACCTGCTCATTCAAAACACTGCTTCTGATGATGCTAGTTACCTATTCCTTTCAAGTCTTAAAGAGCATACAAAAAGGCCACGCTTACTATGAAATTAGGGGCCTCAAAAAGATAGATTTTTGTATTTAAAAATTATTTTATAGGGGAAAAGTGAAGCATTTCACTATTGGCTATTGGAGGCAAACACAAGTGAATGAAAATTATCTTGGACACAGAGGTTTTTTTCTTTTTCTGTATTGCTTAGGATCTTTTGACGCTTATGCATCTGGACCAATTTGTCTCAGCTGCTTTACAAAATACAGAACAAAAYAAAATCTATCAAATATGAGAATTAACATTGAAACAAATTAATAGAAAAAGCAATAGTGATATGAGTTTGCAAAGATGTAATGTGACTTGCTTGTGTGCAAACTTTTAACAGGAACACTGGTAAATCTACAGCTAAAACTTGAATCTGGATGGTTGGTTGTTTCAAGTGCTGATAACACTGGGAACATCCAGATAAGGTACTCAGGGTCAGAAAAGAATGAATACAACTGAGGCACCAAAGAACTAGTTTACAAAAATTAAAGTCACAAATGTACTTTCTAAGAGGAAGATAAGATCTGCAACCTTCTGAGGGGTGTAAGCATAAAAAGAACTGATTAGAATACTCCAAACGGATGTGCCTAGATGCAATGGGATAGGCAAAAGAGATTTGAATTTCACAGGAAAAGGAAGTTTTTTAGCTATGAGATCTTAAAACTCTTTAACTGTCTACTTATGCAAATAATAGAAGCTGTATCATAAAAGTTTTAAATAAAAGTAGAGGATGTGAGAAGATTAATTTTATATAGCCAGAGGAGGAAYGAAATGATTTTCTGATAATCTTATATCTCTGATTAGTTAACTCCTAAGTGACCAGAATATGGTTTTCCTTATGAGAGCTCATGACCTGTGTCTGGAGGTGCCAGAGCAGCCCTGAGTGTTTTGAAGAGTCAAATTAAAGGAGACTCAGATCTAAATCATGTAGGCATGAGAAGGATTCAGAACCCAGTTCCTCCTGTCCTTGAATCAGCACCAGGACGCTGCAAAAGCAAGCACGATAGCTCTCACTTTGATTCACCTAATACAGCTTGGGTCTTCGTGTTGTTCAGGGAGAGATATAGGCACTTATTTATCCGTTATAAATATGTTACTGGGTCTCCATAGCTGTTCGAAGTTAAAATCCAAGAGACCTCTGAGAGGGCGGTTGTAGGTATGTTGAAGGCTGGACAGAAATTGAGGTTGAGAAAGGTGACTCACTGGCTAATAACCTCTTGTTCGTTATTGAGACTTAAAGCATTTTAATTTTCTTGAGTATGTTATGTTCCATCCTCACTTACGCTGATACAAGCAAATGGAGAGTTGGACATTTTTCTGTTTTCCGAGGAAAAAAAAAAAAAGAAGTAATAATTACAGATGACATTGTTCCTTAGAAGTAGGCACTTACTCCTTGTATATTTAATATTGCACCTGAGGAAATACTCTTGTATTAACTCTCAGGACTTGTTCTTATTGGCAAAGCATGCCTTCCTACATCATGTTAAGCTAGTGAGACAGCTTTTCCACTGTAGCAGATTTTTGAGTATTTTCAGGTCTTTGCATGAAAATTTATTCTGACAGCTCCATGTTTGGTCCATCACATTTGCTATCTGTTCTTGAGTTGCTAAGCAGTTTTTTTGCATTTCCTCCCCCGTTTTTTAAAATGAAGACTTTTGATTCTTCAAGACTTCAGATTTTTAATGCTTTTTGACCACTTTTCACACTCTGAACATCTCTGAACTATGAAATATTAAACACGCARGGCAAAGTTTTGTACTTGACTGTTGTCTTCCTTAACATTATGTCTGTACCTCAGCATAGCACCAAATCATACCAAATTGAAATGAGCMCTGCTATCATATATGAGTCTGATTTTAGATTTCTGGAGAATTGGGAACTGATGCTACATGGTAAATACAGGCTTCTTTTTGTAGTTGTATACTATCAAAGTGAACAAAGAGTGAATATGGTRCACATATTAGCAGGAAAAAGGAAAAAAATATATGAGAAGTTAAATGAATGAAGCTTTTATCCAGTTGATATATGTTTCAGATGAGATTCTCTAAGATGAGAGATTCAGATGTTTTTCCTATAGTTGATACATTTTTAACACCTCTTTGCTATCAGAGTTTAGGGTGTTGTTTCTCCTTCATAACATGTAGAAGGGTCTTTCTCTTTTTGATAGACACTAATTTTTTATTAAATYCGTAGGAATTTCATACCTCTGAAGTCTTCTCTTCCATATCAAGTGTRAATTAAATTGGCAGATGGCTCAAAGTAAGAGGAGGACAGAAAAAGCATGTATATGTACACATACATGTGGTGTTATACTTAAGTCATGTCTGTCTAGGAAGCAAGGGTAGAAACTGCACTAAAAATACCCCAAGGAGTTCTTAAATGCCTTTGTTTCTTGCAAATACAGCTCTGTCTTTAATGCATTTATTCTTCGTGTGTGCTAGAGAAAGGCATTGAAGAGACTAAGAAAAACAAGAAGAATACTTAACGACAAATCATTGTCATCTTGGTTCACTACTGAGGCCAAAGTACCTCGAGAAACTAGAGACAGCATCTAAATGATGCAGGCATTATTGTACCATCACTGCATATATTAAAACGTTTAGCTCAGACATAACTAGAAAACAAGTACAGGGAGCTCAATTTTTATAAAATTATTTTCAATCTAAAAYGACTGGTTTGCCCTATTAAGTGTAAAGTCCAGAAATTAGATGAATTATGGAAATTATGTGGTGCCTTTATTCGTCTAATCAATTAAAGCATTGTGTCACTCAGTCTTTGGTCTCAGAGCTCCACCCATTACTCAGTGTGGTGTAGCTGCAATGTAGAGCAGAGGTGCAGTTAGCCAGCTCCTTCAACTGGAAATTCAAGGGTCTTTATGCCCAMCGATTCCTATTATTAGTTTTTCTCAACTATATCAAATATATTTGTCACCCATGTTCCTCATAGACCTTSTGTGCACACATCTCTGCCACAGTGCAGAGGAGGGTTGGTAGTGAGGTTTTTTTTGAAGTAAAATCTCCCATCGGCTTTCTCCAGTCACTCCTAAGACAAAAAAAAAAACAACAAAAATGATCTTAGGAATTAGGCAAATTTTCATCTCAATTTTAATCAAAGTGGGTTTTTTTCTTTTTGCAGACTTGCTCCCTCAATATAATGTCAGATTTCTACTGCAAAATTTCTGAGCTTGTATAATTAAGACAATAATTTCAGGTAAAGACAGCCTGATGTTTCACATAAAACTTGGCAGGTTTATGCAGAAGACGTGTGGGTATCTGCTAACATGAAGACAGGTTGGTRGATACCAACACTGTTCCCAACAGTCTCTGAGAAATCCTGTGTTAGCTTAATCTACAATCTCCCAGAGATACAAGCAGCAGTACCTCTGAACATAAGTTTTTTTCCAGGACACGTAATAAACCTGGAAAGGTTTATTTTTGATTACTTTACCTGGGTTTGARAAGAGGGATCATTAAGTCCCACCTTAGAAAGTCTTTCTGTCCCACTGGTGCCCTATTTCTCATGTGGCTGAAGTTTCTTACAGTGCAGGGGTGCAGGATACACACTGGTCAAGAGCACCTGAGGACTGGTAGGGTGTGAGTTTCAGCTTTGAAACTGTACAGATTTCAGATCTCAAACTAACAATCATTGAATCATAGAATCATAGAATGGTCTGAGTTGGAAGGGACCTTAAAGATAATCTAGTTCCAACCCCCCTGCTGTGGACGGGAACATCCACTAGACCAGGTTTTTCAGAGCTCCATCCAACCTGGACTTGAACACTTCCAAGCATGGGACATCTACACCTTCTCTGKGCAATCTCTTCCAGTGCCTCACCATCCTCACAATAAAGAATTTCTTCATAATATCTAATCTAAACCTACCCTCTTTCAGTTTGAAGCCATTCTCTCTTGTCCTGTCCCTACATGCCCTTGTACATAGTCTCTCTCCATCTTCCTTGCAGGCTCCCTTCTGTTACTGGAACACTGCAATTAGGTCACCCCGAAGTCTTCTCTTTTCCAGGCTGAACAATTCCAGCTCTCTCAGACTTTCCTCATG
This sequence comes from Amblyornis subalaris, assembly GCA_018881555.1. Taxonomy (NCBI): domain Eukaryota; kingdom Metazoa; phylum Chordata; class Aves; order Passeriformes; family Ptilonorhynchidae; genus Amblyornis; species Amblyornis subalaris. The sequence goes on from JACAXG010000050.1 coordinate 589,078, forward strand.
GGAGAAGTGGCCCATGTTTCATGCCTACCTCCTTTTTCATCCCCCTCCTCTTCTTTGGAAATTCAAGCTCTCAAACAGGGAGACATCAAAGGTTCTAATAGTCCTGTCTTGTTTTCTCAGAGGAACTGGTGGACAAATGTTACTTCTGGAAAACTCTGATATTTTGATATTTGGCTTCCAGACATAAAAATCAAAACTTGTGTTTTATTATTTTATAGCTTGGAATTAATGTGGYTGTACTGTAACAGAATTTTAATGAACAATAAAATATATAGAATGTATAGAAATAAAGTATAGGTATGACATACACATTTTATCACATACATTATTTCAGCTGAATGCAAGTTTGATCAAAATGAAATACTGTATATTGTAACCAAATTGTTTTGAAATGTTCCCAAAGATGTAATCACAGCTTTATGTCCCAGCAAAATATTTCAAGTCTGACATAACAATTTCTAATGAAAAAATCTTCCATCAATTATTTTTTCTCAAACAGTCTCTGTCTATTAAACATTGTCTCTTGCAGGGAGAACATGACATTTGTTTCACATAATTCATACTGATTTCCAGGAGATGCAATACCAAGAGATAACTTCAATTAATGTATGATGCCTCCACTGTGATCTGSATAATGTAATGTTGCCCCTGTCACTGCGATGCCTTGCAGTAATTGTACCTGAAAAAAAATAGCAAGGCAGGAGCTCTTTAGCTGATACAAAAGGAACATGATGGTTAAAAGTTCTCTGAAAAGGAGTGGCCGTTTTTCTCTTTTTCACCAAACCCAAGCTTCAGACCATCAACCATATTTCTCATTTGAGGCTTTTACTTGTGCTGAGAATTGAATGAAAATGGGRGGTGCAGGGCTTATCTGTGATAAAATTTCAGCTTTGAATATCAATTTTTTGGACTCATGCATGTGGTTTTGTATGCACAGCAGTAGTCTTTATTGGCTGTATTTTATATAGATATAAGTTGATGCACTGAAGGGGAATGGGAAAGGTGAAGGGTAGGGTTCCCCAACAGACTTTTTGCTATTTCTCTTGCCAATTTCTGGCAAAGTCTAGCGGGTATTTTTGYGAGGAGCTGTTCTGCATGATGCAGAGTGCTGGCCCTGACTCTATGGAGCAAACCAGACACAGCAAACCACTTTTATAGCTGGCAGGTTTGATGGCAAGCCTTAGCTGTTTTTAGACGGAGTGGGAAAATGGCAGCATCTCCTGCAGAAATGAAGAAGCATCACAAACATGTGACCTTGGCAGCATCAAAGTTCACTTGTGATCTGGATCCAAGTCAAAGTCCTCCACCTGAGTAATTCTGGGTAAAGAGATGTCATGGTTAGAGCCTGAGGGAAGGCCCCAGACTCTCATGATGATAATCTTCAGAGGATATGAGATGGCAAAAACAAGGCTGCAAGCTTGAGAAATGATTAAATAGTTTATTCACTACTACTACTAAGAATAGAAAGAATAATAGTAATAAAAATTTTAAGGCATAATGTACAAATATCATTCTCCTCCCAATACATCCCAGTCTGTCTCACTGATCACACAAAGGACATAGCACATGGGATTCTGATCTTTGATTAAGAGTTCTTATTGCCAATTTGTGGGATAAAGAGTTCTTTCTGTTATGCAGTGGGATTCATCCYATGGAAGATAACTCCCTATAGAGTGTCTTCAGTGTGGTTCGAAACCTTTAGGAAAACACCACAGCCCGCCCAGATTTTGCAGTGGTGAATCCTCTCTCCCACAAATCAATCGGCAGTTTGTGRGTCACAAGAAAAGTCTGATGGGGTTAAGCTTTTAAGGACAAGTCATTCCAGCTTAAAGGTAGCAGTAGTACAGTCTCTCGCTCTCTCTCTCTCTCACTCATAATCTCCAAAGGCTGCAACTTCATCTGCTCACAACATAAGGTGTTCTTATTCTCAGGCTGTGAATTCGAAATCCCCCTCCATGCTTCTATTTTGTGAATTACAGAGAAAATTAGTTTGGCTCCATTTCAGATCACCCATAGCTTACAGAGAGGAGGGGTCAGTCCCAGTGATAAGATGTCTCTCCTCTGGTATTTCCTGTTTCTCTTCCGTTAGGCTGCTGGTCGCCATATTTAGCCTCTTCACRTGACTTGCTTCCCTTTCTCTCTGGCTTGGAAGAGAGGTTGATATTTGCAGAAAACGCCTACAGAAGTCCTGGCGTGTTTTCGCATCGTGCTTACTTGCCAGGGCCTCCGCGGCAGCCGCTCCTCTCTCTCGTTCAGCCACGYGTTGTAGCTGCACCATGCCGAAGGAGAAGAGAGGGGCTGCTTCCCGCTGCGGCCGCCTCTGCCGCTCTGCCACGGCTGCGCTGGCTTCGTTCATACCACTATCGAGTCCAAGGGCAGCTCTCCCGCTCACTCTCTCTCTCTCTTTCTCTCTCTGTCTCTCAGCGGTCGTGGCTTGAATCCCACCAGGCTAGGGGGATGGGCCGATGGGGGCGGGGGGTGGCCACAGCCCGGCCAAAGCCACCCCTGCGGCCATAGAAGCCGAAAGATGGACGCACTTCTCCCGTTCCTTCCGGGAAAAATATGCAAATTTTCGCTAGGTGGAAACCATCCAATTATAGCTTGTTAAACCTGTGACGAGAGGGGATTCAGGGCTTCTTTCTTCCACTGCTAGTTTTGATACCAAACCATCACAGTGGGAAAATAATTTGCAGCTCTTTTTTTCAGAAAGAGGCACTCTTTAAAAGAAATCTCAGCATTTATAAAAGAGCAGTCCCGGAGGCTATTTGCTATTCAACTAAAAGATTTCTTTTTCTCAACTGTTTCTCTTTACTATCTTATAACTAAGTGTCAGTGTTTGCAACATTTTTTGCATTTCTGTGATCACTGTCATCAAAAGATCCTGAAAAGCATCCCACTCCATCGGTTGCATTTCCCCCTTTTTTCTCTGAATTCCTTTCACATAAACTTACACAAAACTGCTGTGTGACTGGTCTGTCCTGGTCTTGTGTGCTTGATGCTGCATTGAGACAGGATGATAGAGCTCATGGCTCATGTCTCCAGAGTGCAGCCAAAGGTATCTTTAATCTTTTTGGTATTTCTGTCATTTTTAGTTTGATTTAGGGTTTTTTGTTGTTKTTTKGGGTTTTTTTGTTTGTTTTTTAGTTTACTGTCCTTGTCAACCTTGAGTGGAAATTGCCCAGTATCTCATATGGTTAAATACCCTSAAAAGGATTTACAGCTTCAAATGAAGTGTAACCTCTTTCCTTGTGGCTGTGAATTAACTGAGTTCCAAGCTATTAAGGTTTCAAAACATTTTTAAAATATGAGATGATAATACTTCAAGCATCATAAGACCTTTCTCATTTCTCTAGATGGTGACATTTTACAAATTGTCGGATTCATCTTTGTTTACTAGCAGAGAATAAAGTCCTAGCTGCTTTAACTCTTCAGTTTAATAGCCCTTTCATATGTCTGAAATTATGGAAATTAATGAAAAGGGTTTGAGAAAGGAAAGGTTCAGAACATACTTTTCAATAGTTATTTAATTGGTTGTCTCACAGGGAAAATAGTCAGCCAGTCAAGTGACATAAGTAGAAGAAATATCCAGGTATCTTTGTGCTTCTATCCTACCCCTATATGTTTTCCTATGAATTCATACACTTTAAGCCATGTTTTCTTTTACAAGCTGCAGTATTCTACATGCAAAATAGGATGAAACATGCGGCTTATGGTCCTTCTTGTACTTAGCAAGAGAAACAGCTACAGGGAATATTAAATGTTAAATGTTTAAATATTTAAATTAAATATTAAATATTAAATGCAATACTGTATTCCTTCCAGCATTTTATCCTAGGCTATTGAAGAGAACCACTGCGTGTCATTAAACAGTGGATGTGCTCCACCCCAGAAACACGCTTCATTTCACTGAACAAAAATTCAGGATAGCAGAGACCATGTCAGGATGAGGGCACATGGCTGAGCCAGCATCTGTGCTATGCGTGGAGAATGTTCCCCCATATGCTCACATGCYGTGGACATGGCTGCATGTACAAGCATTGTCAGACAAAAATTTRACTGAATATGAACTCCTTTTCCCATTGTAGTCACAGGACTTTGTGACTCTTTGTGACTCTTTGTGAACCAAAGTCCTATTTTTATTCTCCTGCATTGCTTTATTATTTGTAAACAGAACAATAATTTTAGTTGATGGCCTAGTTGTTTTGTTGGTTTTTTTTTTGCTTTCAACTCCAAGACATTTARTGCATCTTTTAATCTTAAAAGAGCACATCACTTAACAGATTCATGGTATGCAGTTGATGCTTCTTCACTCTGAATAAGTTATGACTCTTTTAACTAAGAGTATAAATCTAGTGAAATGCATATTGAGAGACTCAAGTGAAATGTACTGTGCAAAAAGAGTAGCAACGTATTAAATCAAGTCGCATTTTCCATCTGTCTTGGGATGTATAATGGAGAGAAGATTTAAACATATTTTGACCTTTTTATGGTTATATTCAAATACTACTGTAACTCCCTTTACATGTTTTTTGTAACATTGTACTATGCATTTTCCTCTTTAGGGGAGGGGGAACRAGTTACCTGTTCATGGGCAGAAATCCTTAGCTGGTCCTTAGTGGTAGTGCTGGGTTGGCAGTTGGACTTTATGATCTTAAAGGTCTCTTCCAGCCTTGATGTTTCTATGATTCTATGATTCTAAGTCATGCTCCTTAGACTCCAGTATGACTCCACTCCCAAGGTGAGTCGACCTTGTTGTCCTCATATGTCATCTCTGCTGCTGCYGTGTTCTGTGGTTCCTCCTCCTCGAAGACAGGAGGCCATAACTACATAAACTATTCCAGACCATTTGTGCTAAAACTGTAGAATCACAGACTACTTGGGGTTGGAAAACACCTTTAAGATTGAGTCTAATAAKAAACTTGACACTGCCAAGTCCRTCACTAAATCATGTTSCTGAGTGCTACATCTACATATCTTTTAAATACCTCCAGGGATGGGGACTCAACCACTTCTCTGGGCAGCCTGTGCCAGTGTTTAATAGCCATTCACATGAAAAAATTTTTCCTAATTTCCAATGTAAACCTGCCCTGGTGCAACTTGAGGTCATTTCTCCTTGTCCTATTACTTGTTGCCAATGAGAAGAGGCCAACCCTTACCTAGATACGACCTCCTTTAGGGTAGTTGTAGAGAGTGATAAGGTCCTCCCTGAAACTCCCTTTCTCCAGGCTAAACAACACCAGCTCCCTCAGCCGCTCCTCATAGGACTTGAGCTCCAGTTCCATTGCCYTTCTCTGGACACACTCCAGCACCTTGGTGTCTTTCTTGTAGTGAGGAGCCCAGAACCAGATACAGGACTCAAGGTGTGGCCTCACCAGAGATGTTTTGCTCAGCAAAAAAAAGTACAGCTACTTCTGTGGGATAAGTATAACCCTGCTTCAGTTTAGAATGTATTTGCTGTCTTTAATATCACATCTTTTCTTGACCATCCCCTCGATTTCTTTTCCACTTTATTTCTACTTTGGAAATTAAATTTAGCCATTTGAGGTTTTTTCTAATCTCTGGCACACAGTGTGTACTTATCAGCTTCCACACATCACGTAGCTGCAGTGCACTTTCATTTCCCCTTTTTTCCCGACCATACCTCACTTCTGCAGCCTTGCCAATACTGTCTTTGGGCAAAGCATCACCCTCTATGGCATCAAACTGCAACAGATCTGCCTAGTCTTCCCTGAAGGGAAAGTTTTGCAGCTGTAAAATACTGGTAGTCCCAATATCTTAAGAATAAAGTGAATGGACAAGCAATGATTAACAACATTTAGTGTAGACTGTGTAGTATCCGTGTTCTTTGTAAATGTACTAGCGACATCAGTTAGAGCAATTAAGGAAATTCCTCATTTCCTTAGCACATAAATGTCTTTATGGTGTTTCTTCTCCAGTTGTATTTAATTTATATTGGTTTTCTCCTTTTTCAAAAAAATAAGGCATATTACAATATATTCTTCTTCTATTTGGACAATGTTGGATCAGAAGGATTATTTTTCTATGTGGATCGAGCCATCAAGTGATGTCTCTGCTCTGCTCCTTTATGTGTTCAACTCAGCATTTCTTAGTATTTTTCTGAAAGATGTTGCTACCCGCATCCTTTGTGTTTGCTTAAGAGAAAGTAGTATGTATGGATAGAAAAATTCATAATGTTGCAGCTTAAACTCTACAGTATCTCTATGAAGAAGCTGTACAAAAACAATTACAGAAAACTATTAGGCTCCAAGCTTGCAGCAATGCCTTTCCATTTGGGCCCAAGTTTCTCCCAGGAAGTCACCAAATGAAACACCAATAGCCAAACCCCAGGGATAAATCTGTGCTCTAGTCAGAAGGGTAGATCTGTGCCCTGACTGGTGCACTGCCATAGGTGGCCCTAAACACATAACTCCCTGGTCTGTTGTAAACTTGTCTGTGTAATCTTCACAAACAGTTTAATCCACCCCTCTTTGCTACCTGGGAGCATTAGCATTTCTCCATCTCACAAGATACTGCATCTAGAAGTTGTTCAGCGGCTATGGTCATAGTTGTCATATAAATGTGTAAAAAGAGAGGGATTGCTATCTGAAAATATTTTAAATACAAAAGCTGGAGAAATATGTTGATTTTATCCCCTGAAAGAGCATGAATTTACCAGATTTCCTTATCCTAACAGTCAAATATTAAATTCCTTTGGAAAGGAATTGCTTTGAAGGCATCTGCATGGTGGTATAGGGCCTTGCAGATCTACAATCTCATTCTTGGACTTTCTACAGGTTTTTTTTAAATGATGAAAGCATCTCTCTATATCAGAATAAGAATATATACTTTTACCACTTGGGAATTATTGGGATGGCTACAGTTTAGTCCACTAGATCCTTGTTTTGTTTCCTAAATTAGTTTCTAATTGGCTCCAGTTCTAAAAAATATGGTGGTCTAGTGAAACTCGTCATCTGCATGGGGTGAGGGAAAATGTTATCAAAAGTCTATAGCTCCTAGAGAAGTCAGCTGTGTTTTAAGATTTTTTTACAGTAGACCATGCCTTTAGGTGACTTGTTGCCCAGTTTTGTCCAGCTCAGCTGCTCTTAAAGTTAAGCAAAACAAAGTGATTCTTTTTATCAGCAGACTGGCCTATGTATCAGGAATACATCCCTACAGAGGAATGAGGATACTCCATTTGCATTTGTCTGAATTGCATATTGCAGATCTAGAAGACCAACCTCCTTACTCAAAAACCAGAATTTACAGAGAGACTCTCTTCCAGGGCTGCCTGGGGCCTTTGATCTGCTTCCACTGTAGAAGAAATATTTTGTGCTAGGTATTTCCTGCCCTGTATTGATTCTTGCCTCTGCCATGCGAGACGAAGGATGAAACTACAACTATGTGAAATTTCTCAGTCCATTCATAGACCAGTTCCTCTTTATGCTGTGACTTGCTGGAGGTTAAAAACAAAGCCAAGATTCAACCCCAGATTATAGAACTGGTTAATAATAAGGACATAAAAAAACGAACAAGCAGTCATAAACAAACATACGAGGCTTTGTTTCAGAGTCTGTAATTCTTGTTTCTATTGCTAGGATCAATGTAGCKCAAGGAAATTCACATTTGTTTTCTCTGTACATGAGTGGTTTTGACACTTCATCTTGCAGATGTGCATATAACAGCACCTTTATTTAGTGCTAATGTCAAAACCTAGAGCCTTGCAGCATCTGTGGAATGCCCCTAGAGTGCTTAGAAATAGGGCTTAAAGGAAAAATCATTCTAAATTCTTCTGTTTCTTTCAAGTGGAGCATGGAGCAATCAGACTTGTATGAATCAGATTTATATGGTTCCAGGCAGGAGGAATATCATGCTTTCAACAAATACTCCACTAATATAAGGTGTAAGAAGCAACATATTTATCAAACCTGTGTTGAAACTTTTTTTAAAAAGAATGCAGAGGCTTCCTTTTTGCATGTTTTAAGAAGTATTAGTATTGTCAGCCACTACAGAGCCCATTTATAACACCTGCCAAAGTCAGAAGAGGCATTTTTCAGTGCATGCAGCTTCTTAAACAGGTACAGAATGCAGCCAGCCTTCTGGTCATGGATAGTGGCAGCTGAGGGGATTCCTGTAAGGATAAAGTGTTATGCTAAACTAATTTTTTTCATAGAGAATTTCATTCTCATCTGTTAACTTTTCAAATGTAAAATATAAATAGGGAAATTTTAATTTATAAATTAATAATTTCTCAGCTTCATCAATGTTTCCGAATGTTTAGAACAGTCCTTAAATGTTGTTTGTCTGACACTTTTTTTTAACCTTAGTTGTGAAAACAGTACTTTCAGCACTTAAATGCTTTTTCAACTAGCAGAAGCCATAYAGCATTCAGAAATTGTAAGAAATCTAGTTTCTGAACGCCTTCTAATTTTTCCCAGCCAGAAACAAAATATAAAAAGAACAAGAACTACAAAAATTATTTTATTAATACAAAAAAAAAACCTGAACTAGAATAATAGCAAGAAAAATCTGTTAAGTTCATCTTTTAAATGAATTGTTTGCTGTTTAAATGAATGCTTGCTGACTTCTGTCAACTCAAACTCCCACAGTTTCTTTTAAACTAGTCTGGTTGTAGAGTTGTAAACAATTTCCTTTAGACATCTGTCCAAACTGGATTAGATAATTGCTTAATGCAATGGCATTTATTTAAGGGATTGCCATTATTGCAATGAAGACCATGGGAGAAGTTCTGGCTGAATTCCCTTCAGTGGTCTGGAGTGAGTGCAGACAGGAGAGACAGCTGTACTGTCTTTTGGAAAGACAATCCTTTCTTGTCCATCTGTTTCACTCCCAGCCAACTCCACTTGGCCAGGTCCCTATCCTCGCTGGGCAGGGAACACAGATGGCAACCTGTGGATTGTCTTCAATTTAGCCAGAACTAGGTGCCCAGATTTCCTGGGACAGGACATATTTTCCCACGTATCTTTGAGTCTTTCATATTTTTTTCCATAGCTTTTAGTTTAACTGAAAACTGTGGAAGCTTCAAATGAAGCTGTGAATATTTCAACAGACTCAGAACTTTATTCTCCATTTTTTGGATCAATGCTCTTCCCCTGCTTTAATCCTAGAAATGATCTTGTACTGGAGATACCCAAGAGAGACATTGATATGCACTAAAAAATAGGGAGTGCCTACTGTGAGTGTTGTGAGCTGACATCCAAAAGATCCATGAATTTGTGCAACCCTCTCCTTATGGGTGATAACACTTTATTTATTAATATAAGTCATCCTAGGTAAAGTGCAGCCTCAGCAATAACCAGTGGTGAACTGAGCTGACTGGAGCAACTGGAAACCATCCAGGTTCCTCTCCAATAGCTGGAGCTGCTGCTGGTGGACAACCTGCTTGTATTCTCTCCTGCCATAGGGTCACATCCCGGCAGTTCTGAGAGCCAGTGTGGAAGGAACTTCGGGGCTATTTGGAGATAAAAGAACCTGTGTGCCTTGGGGAAAATTTCTTGAGGCATGTAAAGGGGAATGAAAGAAGGAGAAACAAGACTCCATTAAGAGTCAGGAAACAAAGCTCCATTAAGAATTTTATCATAAGGACATTGACAGCTTTATAGCCTGATGGAAAACCAGAAAATAATTTCTCAAAAAATCAATAAACACCATAGATGGTTTGAAAAGGACAGAGTAGTAATCAAAAAGATGAAATAGAAGACTGTTTAAGCTCTCGGATACAAGGGAACAAGCTATTAAAAGTCTAATGGTCTCAGCTGAGTTTTCTATATTACACTACTTTATAAATCTATCCTATTTAATTTTCATAAGATGAAACACTGACGATTTTGAAAGGGAAATGTGACACTAAAATAAAATTTTCTGTAACGCTTCCTCATCGATATTTTTCAGGAAAGTGTTTTGATCAGGTGGGTGAATAGGCAATTAATAAATCCCTGACTAACCTGGGTATCACTCAAAGTGGTTTCTTGGAGGATTTCTTTAACTTTTCCTGAAGTTAATTTGGCACATTCTTCTTGTATTATCAGATTTTAAGTCAAATTCATTAATAAGGGAGAGTTAGGAATATATTTGAGTGCAGAAAGGTGTTTTTCAAGCAGTGAGCTGTAACCCCTCATGAGGAATACAAAGCCTTGAGACTTACTGAAAAGGCTTTGGAAAAGCTTCTAAGACAGCTCAGGCCTTCTATGGGAGCAATACAACCAAAAAAGATGAGTCAGGTTATCAAAAAGTTAGAGAAACTCTTCTATAGATTATAACGTTTTAGGATTATAGGCTGAAAGTTGCTTAGAAACTAAAACAAACACCAAAAAAACCACAAAGTAAATRGATTGTGATGCAGGGGCAGCATGATTAAAATGAAGGAGTAAGTTATGAGGGGAAATATATCACAACACCCTTCTGATCCAGAAATCTCAGAGCCTCTAGTGTCCAAGGGCTGCATGCACTGTTCCAGCAGCCCCTGTCTCTGCCCACAGTGCGATGGGCACTGAGGATGAGGCGAGATAAGGATTTATTCTGATATACAAGTGTGCTGCTTTGGGCTGGAGTAGAGTTACTTTTCTTCACAGTGGCTGGTATGGGGCTGTGTTTTGGATTTGTGCTGAACATAGGGTTGGTAATATAGAGATGTTTTTGTTATTGCTGAGCAGGGCTTGCACAGAGCCAAGGCCTTTTCTGCTTTTCGCACTGCCATGATGGTGTGGAAGTTGGGAGTTTGTGGGAGGTTGGGAGGAGACACATCCAGGACACATGACCCCAAATGATCAAAGGGATATTCCAGACCATCCAGCATCATGCTCAGTATATAAAGTGGGGGAAGAAGAAGGAAGGGGAGACATTTGAAGTGATGGCATTTGTCTTCCCAAGCCACAGTCACATGTGATGGGGCCCTGCTCTCCTGGAGATGGCTGAACACCTGCCTGCCCATGGGAAGCAGGGAATTAATGCCTTCTTTTGCTTTCCTTGTGTGCGGGGCTTTTGCTTTSCCTATTAAACTCTTTATCTCAACCCACAAGTTTTCTCACTTTTATGTTTCCAGTTCTCTCCCAGATCCTGCTGGTGGCGGAGTGAGTGAGCAGCTGTGTGGSGCTTGGCTGCTGGCTGGGGTTAAACCATGACAATAGGTACTTTTAAAAGATGGATGATTACTTGAGGAGTGAACCACTCCTTTAGTGTCATTGATGTAAGGAAAAACTGAAGCAGTGGCATGTTTAGATGGAGGTGTCTATTGGAAAGCATAAATACTAAGAAGGTAGAGGCGTGGTAAAGGACSGGATAAAGCCCTTAAAGCACCTGACAAGAAAAACTAGATAGAAGCAAAAAAAMCCCACCAAAACAAACTCAACAAGTTTTAGGTTTCTCTATCCATATCTAAAGTTCTTCACTGTATCTTCAGAGCTGGAGAAATGTAAACTAAAGCAGGTTAAAAATACAGTCATTAATTTTGTGCAGCATAGAAAGCCTACTTAAGGGGAGGCAGAGCTTGTCCCAAACTTGCAAACCAGGTGGACAAAGGAGATAAATTATCATTGTCCTCTAGTGGTCTGCAGTCGTGCACAGTGTAGTTTCTCACACTTCCACTTTTCCTACAAAAAGAGTTGGAAAGCTTTTCTGCTCTCATTAAGGTAGGRTGAAAGCAAATACAAAAAAATAAGAATTTTTCAGAGGACATCAGTATCTTGTCTGTGCAGTTAGTAAGTACTGTAGCATTGTGCCTTTTATGTACCTCTTATCTTGGAGTATATTTTYTTGTCTTGATGTTGTCATTGCTCTTGATATGACTTTTCTTCGGAAGAATCTTCTGATCCTCACTCTGGACATCCCTCTCTGGAGTCCCTCTGTGGCTGTACATGGGAAATGGGATAGGGAAGAGTCACACTCAGGGAAGAGGCTAACATCACTCCTATCACCTTTGTGGCTGCATCCAGCCCTTACTTAGCTGTTGCAAGATAAATATATATGTAAGAAGCCAAAGTTAGTGTAATTCTTAACTTCACTGCTTGATGACTTAGCTTCAAGTGTGCTATTTTTCTCCTGTATTACTTCAGAACTGTGTTATCATTTTAGCTGATGCTGAAGGTCTCAGCACCTAACTTTTGAAATTCTCTGATTATGAAGTCCAAAGGACTCCCACAGAGTGAGTGTTATAATAAAATGCATCTGTTTTAGATGTTTCTGACTGGAATTTCAGGTGCTGCCTCATTTACTTATGTAATTGTCATGTTGTTAGTTTTCATCTATCAGGAGCCTGGAAGTCTGCTAATGCAGCTGAATTTTGACATGCTGTTGTAGCATATCTAACATCGCTAAAATTTGAAAAGAACTATTCCTCACTCTTTTTTTTTTAGTTTTATTATTCAGCTTGAAACAAGGTGGATGACTTCCAGTTACTTACCAAATCTCTGCTCTGGATGTTTCTTGAGGGCGGTTTGTTCTAAAGCAAACGTCATGCACGTACGGTTTAAGGTAGATCACGTTAATGATTGATACATCGAAAGCCTTGAGCTTTCATTGTTCAGGCATGGTATTCCCTGCTATGTTCCACAGTTTTCTGTCAAGCACTGGCCTGTACTGTTAGTAGTCCCTGGTGATGGGTAGCACTCCTACCCGTGACGTGATGCTGTTTGTTATGATGATCCCTGGGGCAGAATGAATTGATCAGCAGCACGGTGCAGCCTGCAGGTCTCTACACCTTCTGAGCATTGGTGTTTTCAAGGTTCACAGTCAGGTGGAGCTGCAATGGGCAGTACTGCTCTGCCATCCCTGACTGCCCCATCCTCTCCTTCCCTGTGGCCAAACACCAGTGGCTCTGTGACCCGATCCAACCACAAATTCACTTCACAGGTAGATACATGGAGTTTATCTATGACAGCTCAAATCCTAAGGCTGTCACAAGGTGGAGGCTGGAAGGCACAGCTGGAAGTGAAGAGGAAGGTTGCCAACAGCTTGTTCTTTGACTAAAGCAACCAGGACATCTCAGCTGCAGAYTGAGATGAACGCAAGTGAGGAGCTTGTTCTGGAGCTGCACAACTGAGGGCAGGCTGGCTGCAGCCACTTGGCTGACAGCCAGCTTTCTCACCTCTGCAGGACATTTCCTCATGCAGGGACAAATTCTTGGAGCCTCAGTTCTCCAGACTGACATGCCAGGCCCTTGTCTATATGGTGCCTATCAACCACAACAGAAGTATACCTTGGTTTTCCAGACTAGCTTAGCAAAGTACAGCTAATTGTTGGCTAAGATAAGTGGACGAGTTCGTCAAATTTCACCCATGCAATAATTCTAAAAGGAGGAGAAGGAGGGGGGAGAGAGAGAAAAAAAGAAGCTACAATCCTCAGGCTTTCCCATAAATCTGATAGATCAAACTGAAGAMAAAGAAGAATTTGGTTCTCTTACATCTCTGGGAATTGCAGTGAAACTTAACCAATTCCTTTTTAGGCACCACAGGATGCCAATCAGAATTTGACAGAATCTCAGAACCACTTCTATGCTGCTCTGCTATGGATTTATTTTAGCTCTGACTGTGAAGGCTCGTTCTTTCAAGTGCCTCATGTTCCACATTCTCTCTTCAGGGTTTGGAAAATCAATGATATGCAGCCACATCTGAAGGCTGCCACACCAGGACATGGTCAAATATGTTTATGAATTATACTGTAATTCTTGCCTTGGTGAGTTGAAGTTTGACTCAATGTTGTTTATGTAGGTTGTAGTGTTCGAATTCAAGACAGAGGTTGTTAAGTTTCAAGTGTGCCATTGAAGCTTGAAAGCAGCAACTTTCCAGACACTCACACAAAACTGAGGTGAGGTTGCAACTGAGAACGTAAAACAGCAACTTAAACCCTGGGGTAATAAGTGAAAAAAAGTTCCAAACCCATGATAAATGTAAAAAAGCCAAACATGTTAAGACACAGGTAATAGCAGTTAGATCTTCCAGAAGCTTTTACTATTCTAATAAATGATGAAGTGCTAGAGGACTAAAAGGAAAATGTTAATGGACTTTCGCAAGAAACTTTCTGAGTTTATAAATACTGCATTAGTTTAATCATTAACAGTATACATTAGCATAATCTCAGGAAAAGGTTATATTTGATATTTTTAAAGTAGCTTTTTATTTTTATTCTGATGTTTGCAATGCTTGCAGTATTGCCTACCTCAGTAAAAAACACTACATGGTAAAATACAAGAGGATAAGGACAGCAATACTTTCTGAGTAACATGTGGCAAAAGAGTTTTAAATTTTAGAATGAAAATTTTCATACAGTTTCAGTACCTATGAATACAGAATGACAAAACATGCACAACAGAGACTGAAATGAGGGCTGCATCCATTAAGAAAGGCTAGCTCTAATCATCCAGATTTATATTTTTGGGTGATTATATGAGGGAGATCAATGACATAGAGTGTCATTATCCAGAGGCATCAATGACATTGAGTGTGTTATCCAGAGGCTCCTTTTTTCCTTCAGTGTGTTGTGGGGTTCCAAGGGTAAATCACCAAGTCACCACTCTGGAGCCACTATGCAGTCCCAAGATTAGTTTATTTTTGGGGACAGAGGCTGAAAGAGGTGGGCCCAGGAGCAAGTGATGTGGAGACACACAGCTACACTGTGAGATTAAATATGTCATGAGATGTTGTCTCAAATTTGATGTCAAAAGGAGTAAGATGTGGTATAAAGTAAGCAGGTATAAGGCAAATCTCATTGCAAAATCAAGAAATGATAAAGGAATATACAGGAATGTTCAAAGCTAAAACATATCAACTTGCCTGTCTTCTCTTTTCCTTGAATGACCCTTATTATTCTATGCAAACAGCTTTGAGATGCACATCATTCTGAACCCTTTTTCTGCCTCCAGCCTTTCAGTTCTTATTTTCTCTAGGACAACTAGGACATAACCTTCCAGATAAATTTCTGTCAATTTATTGTACTGACACTTGTCCTTCTTTTCTGTTTGCTCAATCCCCTTTCCACGATGAGTATGCCTCTAATGTCACACTAAATCATGACTGTCCACCCTTCTGGGCAGCTGTACCTCTATTTGTTAGTGGGTTGCCACTTGTTGAAGCTTAACTGGTACAAAACTCTAAAGGCAGAATGGGTGATATTTGAGTAAAATCAATTCACCCAAATTCACCCAGGGGCTGTCTCCCTTTTTTATTAGTTTGCAATACAAGTTACATTAAGCGTAAAGTTCTGTGATATCAATTTATTTATTTATTTCTAAGCAAATACATTCTAAAAGGCAGTTTCCTTCTGCAGATGGATGTTGTTGCTTTACCATTTCCTGTTTATTTTCCCACATTTCATTTTCTTGTAAATCTGAAGTTTACAGTTCGTGCTATGAGATCAGAACTGGTTATAATACTTAAACAACACAGTGAGAATAGCTGAAAGTCAAATGCACTGACAGTAGATCGCCTTAGCAAATCTTTGATATACTATGAAAGCCCATTTCAAAGGAGTTCTCTTTATATAATTTTTTTTTAATCAGCTCTTCTGCTTTATTTACTGGGAAACCTATAAGAATAAGGCCTTTATTTTTCAATGCAGGCCTCTGTTTGCTATTTTCAAAAAATTGCTAAATTAGTTTTTGAGAAGACAATAATGATATTATGCAATGGATAATGGATAGTGCAATATGTTACATTAATATTATGTTAACATATAAATCTTTTATTTTTAATGGATTTTGGAGGATTTTTAAGTACTTTAGATGTGCACAAGACTTGCCTTTTCAATTATAAGTCAGAGGCTCCTCAGAGCCTTCCATGGATGGTGGTAGAATTTAACCAGGTTTTGGTGTTGTGCCTGTTGAACAAGCGACCATTATTCTTCTGACTGCTGGTGGGAAAAAGGTGAGTAAGGTCTGATTAGTTTGGAGATAGGAGAGTTAGTGAAGCTGAATAGCTGCCTGAACCAGAAAGAAATACTGCCAGGAAGTGAATGATTCTGTGGAAATTGTGTTGAAATGATCAGCCGAAATTCGTGTTATAGTTGTATTTATCACTTATTTAAGTTAGCAATAGAAAAAAATGACAGAAAGGTATGAAATATGGCAGTATGATTTGTAGTTTAAGAGGACAAAAATCCTAATTTCACAGCAAAATAAGCAAAACAGATTCTAATAGGCATATTAACTTATCAAAATTGCTTCTTATAGGCAGCTTATAAGTATAGGAGACACATATTTTTACACAATTTTGCATAGATTTTTAATGTAGAAGCTAAACTTTTTCAGTTCAGGAAAATATTTTAGAACTCATAATTGTCAGGTTGTTGCATGTTGTTCTAAATTATAACCCCTTAGGTCATTCCCTCCATAGTAGCTTCAGAGATAAAAGAGCACTTGGTGCAACTTTTGCTATGATGTGCCCTACTCACATGTGTTTATTGGGACATTACAAACAGTCATAGCAGACCACTCTACAATGCAGCACACATTGGTTATCATTCCTGAATCCATGTGGGCACAGGGACAAGAATTACGAGTGTCTTCAGTACCACACCATTACTAATGTGGTTTCTTAGCTTGCTATACTGTTCTTCTTCCTTTAATAAAGATAGTTTTCAACCAACAACTCACATAACAAGTTCTCAACTGGCAGGGTCCCTGAGCCCTGGGATTTCTGGCAGGAAAACTGGTGACATTGCGTATGGCACCAAACAAACCTGATCATAGCCAAGATAACGTATAAGAAGAAAACTGAGAGAGTTCTTGGAAACTTGCTTCTATTTACTCTTCCCGTTGTCTTTCTCTGCTGTCAGGCTTTCTGTCATTTAATGTGTGGAATGATAGGGCTAGCATGTCTGTTCCAAATTAAAGCATTTCATTATTTTGCTTAATGAATTTCCCAGCCTATGGTTAATTGCAAACTAAGAAAAAAAGTTTAGCCAATAGTTTGTGGATTTGAAAAATGTGGGATTTGAATGAAAAGGGAATTAGTGATAAATCTAGGCAAGTATGGAGATTATTTTTGAGGTAATACTATATTTGGGCATAACAAATTTCACTATTTGCTTGTACCAAGTATATGACATCTTCCAAGCTGTGGAGTTCTGCCCCAGCTTCTCTTTTTGTTTTGCACACAAAGCCAGGCAAGCAGAAGGAGCCCATAAGCTGTTCAGCACACAGTATTGCTGTGAACAATGACTCTTTTTATAAAAGTCACCTTTTGTTTGAGGTTGATAGAAACAAAGCCAGTTGCAAAGTAATTATAACCTGAAAGGAAATCATGCTGTATTGGGATTCTAGGGTGTTAAATGACTGTCACGAGGTTGGAAGTAGGAGTGCTGAGGTTGTGTGGCAGAAATACTGCAAAAGGAGCCCTGGAAATTTCCTTGAGGTTTCCTGGGAATTTGTGGGGAAGTACATTGTTATCGTGACATATTCTCCTGGTACATGAAATTACCAGCGCCACCAGCCCTCGGTTTTCCTACAGGCAGCCACACCTGAGCCCAGAGTAGTCTGGGGACCCAGAGTTGGCAAATGAGGCAGCAGAGTTTTTTGGTTCAGCTGGATGAAAATTCAGATCCACATGCTTTCTCTGTGCTCTGGGAGGTCCAGCAGTTATGGAATGACTCAGAGTTTCTGTGTGAGCAGCTTGAGTTTATGCTCATACACTTAAGTGCATAGGTTTAGCATCCAATGCCACAGGAAATGGCACATTTCCTGTGCCTTTGGAAATGATGGCAGAGGACTTTATTTCCTCAGGAAACTGGAGCACRGCAGCAGGTCTGCTGGTTTGTGTATCATATTTACATGAGCAGAGGTTCACATTTAGGACAAGGGGACATAGATTTAGGCTGTGCCAGGGAAGGTTTAGATCAGACATTAGGAAGAAGTTCTTCACAGAAAGGGTGATTGGGCAGATCGGAAAGGTCTGCCCAGGAGTCATTGTCCCTGGAGGTGTTTAAGAAAASACTGAATTTGGCACTCAGTGCCATGGTCTGGTTACAAAGGTGGTGGTCAGTCAAAGGTTGGACTCGATGATCTCAAAGGTCTTTTCCAATCTAGTTGATTCTCTCATTTTGTGATTTCTGTTTTCCTGAAATGACCACCATGAATTCATAGGTCTGGCTTATATTAAAATTAGGTMATGATCAAGGGTAAGAAAAAAAAAGAGTAAATTTGAACAAATAGGAATGAGATAAATGAGTTAAATTGGAAAAGCGGCAAGAAATAATGTTCCTTGGGAAAATGACTAAAATGATCTATGGAGAGTGACATTGTTGAAAAGCTATTCTAATTATGTAAAGTAGTCAGCAAATCCAGGAAGCTGTCACATGTTTTCTCAAACTGGTTAAATTGCTCTCTTATTTCTAACAACATCTTCTTCATCCTACACTGTCCATACAGCCTTGCAATAATTCGTGTTTCCTTCATTTGGCAAAGACATTTTCTTTTGCATGTAGACCAACCATTATAATCCATCTCCTTCATTGTCAAGAGACTGCTGATAATTTAGAAATAGTTAAAAGCTTGTATAAGAAACTTTCATCCTACATTTTCTGAAAAAATGAATTCCTGCCAAAGGTTTTCATTCTCTTTTTGATTAGCACTGCCTGTCCCAGCAAGRATTTTTAAAAAGTATGATCAACACTCAACTTTCAGCCAAATGTCAGACTGAGAGATATTTTAATGCTATAACTGTTTATCAGAAATCAATATTCTGAGCATTGGTTTCTCTCAGGCTTTTTAATCCTTGAGCTTCACTACTTATTTATTTATATATTTATTTGCTGTCAATTAAGTTTGTTATTAAGTTTAGAGTAAATGAAAATCAATACGACTGTCTTTTGTCTAGCAAGTATGAAATATATTGAGTCTAGCAGCATATAGAAAATACAGCATATGAATGTAAATACATTTTCGTATATACAAATCAGAAATGAATCCTTAATGAAAGGATTCCTCAAAACAACTCAGACTTTTGATCTTTAAAGAGCTGGAAATTAGAATTATATGCTGAACTTCATATTAAAAGGTCTGTTATTAGTGTTCCAATATCAAAAGCTCTGCAAAAATAGGAAGTGTCAAAACTGAGATGACTTGTACGTGTTGCTATACAGCCTTGGTGCTTGACAACCTCACTGCAAAGAGCAGCTGGAGGAAAAGTGACAAGAATAATTCTTTTGAATTGTTAAAACCTTTCTCACCACTTCTGCTCTCATTCCCTTTTTTCTCCCCTAGTCCCATCATCCATTGTGCCCTCTCCACATTGCTTCTTGTTCTGCTTTAATTTTTCAATTTGTTTCAAAAGACAACAAAAATTTCCTGTCAAGGTAATATTAAAAGAGCTGGAGAGGAGCAGTCGGCTCTGAGTGGTGGTGTTTCTGCAATCCACCATGCAGTCTGCCAGGGTCATGCTGTAGCACACCCACTTCCAAACTTCAGGATCATTTTGTTTTCCTACATTGTGCTCCAGCTAAGAAGAGAAAGAAACTCTCTCTCTTCTTTCATACTCTCCTCCTCCTTTGTCCTGTTGAGAAGGACAGCTCAGAAAATAAACATACTTTTTACAGGAGCTTTGCAACATTTCCATGTGAACCACATCATCTAAGCATTGAAGCAAAACAAGCACTGTGTGGATACAATTTCTTTAGAAGCAAAATCTGGCTCCTATTTAGATATGTCAAAAGCAGCTGAACTCTGCCCAAACTTACAATTTATTCTGAGTGTGCTGACCATGAAAACATGGCAACACAGTTAAAACTGAGATCAATGCATCAGAGATAGCAGATAATAATTTGCTTGTAGAGTCACCAGACAGATCCCACAATATCACAGATTTGGGTTTCATCTGCTATCATCAGATAGTGCAGTGCTTCCAGCGTGCTCATAAACTTCCCAATCCCTTCGGCGGGAGGCTCTGGGGAAGAAAAGGGCAAGAAAAGAAGCAAGGCAGCAGCAGTGGAGGAGTGGTGCCTGCAGATCCTTCAGCTGATCTCCTGAGGCATTTCAAAGAAAATATTTATGTGTCTGTTTGTGACAAGCTAACCAACAAGTGTGAATTCTTAGACGTCACATGGGAATCCGATAAATAAGGGTAAGGAGGCAGGAATCTCTGCATCGCAGTTAAATAATTCAGAGTCATCCAAAAGACTGATTTTGGATGTCTTTGAAGCACAAACCCCATATTTGCACTAGAAAGTGAAAGTCTCTTGCTTCCAGGAGCAGTGCTTGTACTGAAGACTCCAGTGCCATTACCAGAAGAGACAAGAGTTTTACATGTYGTGCCAGGAAACTTCTTCGGTAATTCAATGGCCATTAATACATATCAATACAAATTTTAAATATGTTGTAATGTCTCTTTTTGTGACCAGAAGCACTATTGCCTAGGGTTTGGAAAATGAAATTAGTATTCTCTGTGTGGCAGACTCTTTGTGCGTAGCTTTTGCATTTAATAAAATTAAATTATGTAAAAGTCTAGGCTGTCATTCTCAGTTTTGTACATGACYCTTATGAAAATAGGGAAAAAACTGACCAATTTTTCTATTGTGTTTCCAAGGAGAATTAATAACTAAAAGGGAAAAAAATAATTATTCCTGGAATAAGCCAGTGCAAATAACCGTAGGACCATTCTTTATTTGAACAACTCCCCACCAAGTTTCTTTACAAACCTCAGTTGCAGTTGCTGTATTCAATCTTGTTTGCTTTGCCAACCTGTAGAAATAGCTGTTATGGTTTATGTTATGAATGCTACACTGTGATTGGGTCTGTGCATCCACAAAAGTATCCAACATGCACTGCCTAGTTCTCTTCACAGACAGAAAAGGGAAATGTTAGTGCCAATCAGTTCTTCTKTATCACCAGAGCTGGGAGTGGATAGTTTTGGAAATGAAAGGAAGTTACACAGTCCAAGTCCATGTTCCTGGTTGTTGTCTACAGCCAGAGTATTTAAAAGCATTCATGTATTTGTCTTATATTATTGCGTGGTGACTGGATCGCTTATTGAAATTAGAAAAGAAATGCTGTATCATTTCAAAATGTATGTTTTGGAAAATGTTTGCATAAGTATATAATAAAAATATATTTACCTCCAAATGGAGCTTTAAAATTTTATCTTCCCAAGACATTTGATATAACTGTGTGAGAGGAGGAGAAAGGAAGAAAAGAGAAGGCAGTAGGGTTTGTATGGATGTCCTTCCTTTCAAATCAGTTAAATGAAAACTTCCCAATCAAATACACAGGAGTTAGGAATATGACTCCTAGTCTAGAAAGCAAATTTTAGCATAATATCTGGCAGGAGACAGCTTAGGATGTGGTTAGAGGGGTGGAGCTGGTAGGCAGGAGTTGTAACTCAGTAAATTACTGATGAATAATTCTGATAATGAAACAAAACTAATTATTGGTTTCTGATGCCAACTGTAAAATGTAGCTTTTGCTTGATGATGCAAACAGGGCTTGACACTGATGAAAATTAATTTAGGCTGGAGGGAGCAATGTTTTGAACAATTCAAATCAAATCAGAGCTGGTTTAAGTTGCAGTATTTGTAAGAGACATACAAACAGGTGTCTTATATACGTAGACATCAAACCAGGTGATGCTAAAATGGATTACAGTCTTTTAGTCCCATCTTCCGAAGTCCTTTATATGGGGATATATGCACAGCTTTATGTATACTCATATGTCCTTAGTTGTGATTATTCATACTCATCTTGACAGTTCAAGAGCTGATCATCTTAGGAGAATCACTATTCTTCAGCTCCCATCTTCCAAATTATGTCTAAGCAGAGCAGAAAATTAATGGCAGCTTATTTTCCTTTCGAAAATGACATATTTGCAGAGTCCTATGGAAATAAAATCCACTGAATAACTTCCTGAATTTCCTCTACTCTTTGCTGGTTTTTACGGGACAAATCAAGGAAAGGAAAGGTTAATGGAACTACATTTTACTTTAGTTCACATCAGCATAAGCTTGGAGTGACTCCTGACTTCCTAGTGAGGTTGCTCTAAATATACAGTGATACAAATGGGAAAATAAATTGATTCATAAAACTGCATGTCCTGATATTTTTTTTTAATATCTCAAAACTTTTCTTGGCACTACCCTGAATTTAAAATGCAATTCAGAGGAATTAATTTGAATGTTAAAATAGCTGCTTCTAGGCTTTCCTAGGTGTGATTTAATCTCAGTTTAGAAATTAATTATTTTTCATTTAGTTTTGTATTGCTGCATTGTTTTTACAGTCACCATTTCAGCCCGTGTTATTTCAATTTCAGCGATCAGGTACTAAGAAATACTGCCTGTCAGACTTCACTTTGCAGCAAACTAACCAGAGGTTCTGTAAGTCTGATTCCTAAATTTGTCTGGTGCAACTGATAGTAGTAAAAAACACAAAATATTTGAAATATTTTGGTGGGGTTTGCCCATCAGGCACAACTTAAATTGGAAGCACTGTGTTCATTGCATGCTTATTGGAGGTATATAGAAAACATTATTTTTTCATATGAAAACAACTTGCTTTTTTTTAATGAAAAATGTCTTTGTGTCATGGGGAAGAGCTGGTTATTTTGATTGTGGCAGTTAAAGTTAGGTGATGTTTTAGAGGATCTCTTGTATTATAGGATCTATTTGTGTTTGCAAAGTAAAATTTGACATTTAATGATGCTAAAAAATCTTCTGGATTATTTAGCACTTGCTGCTAATAACCAGATAAAAACAACAGGACAGTTGTTAGAATAAAGTGTGGGCTTCCTATTTCTTGTTTGGAGCAAGACTTAAATGTAGTGGCAGTAAATAGTTGTAATCATGGGAAACAAAGCCAGAACATAAACATTTTAAAAGTTTGTTAGAAAACAGATTGTTTTTTTTCTTAATGTTCTGTTGCTTCTGTAGAGGCATGGGAATCACTGAGAGAGAAGGGGGAGGGAGGATGTGGGCAGCAAGAGGTGAAATATTTGTTTCTCCAGAGGTTAAACTGATTAATCAGTTTTAATCACAGCTCAGAAAACTTGTCTTTCCACATCTGACAACTGAACTCAGAAATGTGTAACTATGCCTTCTCTGCACTTCAGACAAAAGCAGAGATGACAGGTTTGACCACCTTCCACATCTTGGAGAAGCACCAGGAGGATTCAGGAAGCTTTTTTCCTTTAGCTAGAAGCATTAGGTCAGTTGTACATTGAAGGCACAACAGTGCCTGGAGTTATTGCAGACACCAGTCATAGGGTGGCCCATCACTTCAGGGAGCTACTGTAGAAACAAGGAAAGAAGCAATGGTCTCTCACTGCAACCTAGTTTGCAGTCACAACTCTTCCTAGTGTTTCTAAGATCTTCATAGCACAATTTTGCTTGGTTTTATGTAAATAAAGAAAATCCTACAGGAAAACTCAGACCAGTCAAATGAAGCTGTGACTTTCCAAGCATGCCTGGATGGATATGAAGTAAGCCAGCCTTCTCACTTAAGAGGAAACTATAACTACATTTTCATTAAACAAAAACCAGAACTTGTGGACTCATACCTGTAATAATTTAAATGAATTAAGAATTATAATTTATTTAAATTACCACAGAAGTTTATGCTCCTAACAAAACTGAAAGATTGCTCTTATTTTTAGCTATCACAATTCTGGTTTTTTTTCTTTTTCTTTTTGAATTTCTAATCAGTTTTCATTACTGTATCATAAAATATTTGAAAGTTGAGCAGGGTTTAGTGATTTTTGGCTGGTTGTTTGTTTGTTTTTTAATTTATTTCCTCTTTTACAAGATGGTAATTATATGTAGTTTGAATATCTTTGGAAAATATAATAAGTGAGAAACAGCACTTGTATTGTCTCATGTATGTAACAGCCCTAATACAGATATTGTACTCTTATCTGGATGCTTTTATCTTAGAAACTTGATATATTTTGCGGACATGCATAAGCTTCTTAAATAGTGTCTAAGATGATGGCACTTCATAGAAGTAAAATCTATTCTTGTAAAAACCAATACCAATATTTTGGTACCTTTTTGGTATTCTTTTAGATAAACTGCCTTGTTAACACACATTTGGGTAGTGTTTTAATGGAAGTATTCATTTAGGATGAAATAAATTTCTGTTGAGAAGACTAATACAGCTTTAGAAAGAAATTTAAGTCAGGGTTTTATTGGGGCCTTTTTGGGACCTAGCTGCTGCATAAACTTTATCTACATATTTGCATAGGCACATTTTCCACTTTGAAAACATACCATAAAGAGTTTGAGTTTTGAAATTGATTTTGAAATTGAAGGGAGTTTAAAATTGAAATTGTATGTCTCTATTTCTATTTTTATTTTGTGTTTTAAATTCCAGAAGTGGAGAAATCCCTGAAGTGTGGAAAATTGTTGTGTATACAAAACTTCTATAGTGCATCTTTTTGCAAGAACAACCTTAGTTGTATCAACTACAGCGTTTTTAATACCTGAGCTGTTGTTAAAATTTCCTTATACAGTTATTATTTTGCAATTAGCTTTACTATATTGGGACCTGCATGGAGACTTAAGGAATAGAATTTGGCTGCTATCCATTTCTACTTTTCCAAAAAAAAAACCTATGTTCTTGGTGTGCTGGAGCTCTGTTGCTCCCCATTTCTTCAGGCTCCACAGCCTCCTAAGGAGGCACTATGCTGAAACACCACCACAGGCACTGGGTTTCCTTAAACTGAGACACTCCCTTCCCCAACTCTGCTGTCCACAGGTCATGAATTCATCTCTCGCTTGCTGCCTGGGGTATTTTAGTCGTATTTACAAGTCTCCTTGACTGTGCTTTCCTGCCTGATATGCAGATCTAGATTTAAAGGTGGAACGATGTAGGAGTTTCTTCCCTCCTTATCTTCTCCGCTTCATAATACCCCTCTGTGCAGGGGGGATGCCCACCATCACACTGCCTCTGGGAGCCGTCCCTGGTAAGTCCCCAGTATGGTGTTTATTTTACCTATTTGCAAAAGTAGGGGAAAGTTTAAGCTAGCCCATACCTTGTGGTCAAGTCTCAGTCCCGTTGTAACATCGATATAGACTTAAATCCACAGTAAAAACCCCTGTGTCCCTGCTGAGGTGAAATTGCCTTGAAGGGAGAAAGGCAGGGAAATCTTGCACAACACATCGAAATTTAACTGTTTCTGGCTCTCCTCCCCAGCAGCATTCTCCTCAGAAATTCTTTTTGCTTACACAAATGAAAAGCCTTAAGCTCAGTTTTGAATATAGATCTGAGTACAATGTACAGAACTGAGTACCTTGTGGGTATTTACAGAATATATTTAGTAACCAAATAAATCCTATTTCATTAGGACTGGGAAGAAATTTCCCTTGGCTTGCTTTCACTCATAAACCTCTCTCTTGGGCTTTCTTATATTTCTTCTCTTCCTGAAAAATCTATCAGAGACTGATAAAATATACATCTATTGATATTTTAGATTTTTCATTTAATTCTGTCATGGAATCAAATAATGCTGCACTTCATGTGCTTTTGACAACTTCTGTGTATAAGGTGCCAATGACACCCAAAAGTGGTACCTCTGTTATGCTGTTTGTGTTCTGGCATTGGAGATTTTATATGCCCAAGCCAATATGAATCAGTGCAGGACGTGCATGTGTGAGACTGGCTGGWTACTTTGTAAGTGGCCAGAATTTCTGCAGTTGATTAAAGAAGCTTCTCTTTTCTTTAATTATTAATACTGTCGGATAGGCAAAATGTAGACCTGGGTCTGGATGCGAGACTGATTGCTGCTTTATCAACCCCATTCACAGGTGGAAAATTGCCACTTGCTCTGTGCAGTGTGGTGAAATCTGTGCAAATGCAACATCCATTTGAAAGGTAATTGAGTATCTGTGGGATACACAGATTTGTCTTATTCTGAGGTGTTGAAGACTTCTAAAACACAATATCCAGCCTTGGCTCACAGGAGCAGACTAGGTGTAGGGAGAGCAGACAACTTTATTCAGGTGCTTTTAGGTGATGTTTGGGCCTGGCTTTCCCACACATACATGGTTTGTTGGATGGAGAGGACTGCAGGACAAAATGGGAAACAATTGTTCATGAATATCCAAAGCTAGAAAAATCATGCAGTATGTTCACATGAGATGGTAAGAYGCGGTGGAGTAGACACTCCAGCTCAGCTTGTGAGCTGTTTCCTAATATATTTCATATCCTGAAAGCCTCTTCTTGCTTTTCTGATACATTGCTGAGAGGAGTCACCCACTTAAAATCTTCTAATGACTGTTTCAGCAATAAGTAGCATTTTACAGTGAGTATTTTACTCTTTGTAGTCAGCCAAACTGGTTATTATGTGCATCAGAGTCACAGGAGAGAGAGTCACTCCTGATGCGAGGGATCACTGTTTCCAACTTTTCTTTCTGAAAATCCAGTGAAGGTATTGACCATAGTTTAGGAGATGTTGCAGATCCAAATCATGTGTATTGCATTTGAACTCACAAATAATCAGCAGCTGTCCTTAGCTAGAGGTCAGCCAATGTTCACATCAAGTTTACATCACATTTCATCTCCTAGTAAATCTCTAGAAATACATGTCGTCTAGTCAGGCTACTCATCATCTACTCCAGGTTAGGCTACAATGTGACAATGTCAGTTGATATCCTAAAAGTAGTAGACTACCACTTTTTTTCACTTTTGCCATTTAAAAAAAAATGAACATAACTAATCTACATACAGTTTAACGCCCTACAGTGTTGGTAGTGAATAAACTACATTTCTCTTTCTTTTTTCATTTCACAAATAAATAGAAAATATTCTTGAAATAATTGCTTTAACAGAGAGGATTAGAAATGTAACATCACTGGACATTTTTTRTAACTATTCTAGTGTTCTCAGCCTTTACTATTTGCAGCAGGGTCTTTCAGTTTTTATTTTCCTTCTGTTTGTGAATAGCTTGCTCTTGTAATTGATCCCTGCGGGGATTTTGTAACTCAGACTTCCTTTTTAAAGGATATTTCCAATTAGGCCAGCAGTTTGTTTATATACTAGGATAAAAGAAGCATGTCACTTTCAGTAGAATGAACCACTTTTTAGATTGTGAAGAAAACGTGTTAAGGACGTCTAAGACCAAAGTTTTTAACCAAACTGAAAACAAAGATTGTCAAAAAAAAAAATCTTTCTGCAGAGAAGAAAACCTTTGTAAGAATTTGGCCATAAATGTAAAGCCCTCAGTATGCAGCCTGCAAAGTAAAGATATATTCATAATTATTGGTTTAAATATACTGAGAAGAAATACAGTGTGAAAACTAGGAATAAATGTTTTTGTTAGTGATGTCTGTTATTTTTCTGTGAAGAACCACAGTTAAAAATACAATTATGCACTGTCATGTCACGTTTCTAATACTGCGGGGAAAGGCAAGTAGGAGTGAAGGGGCAGCAAAACCTACCAGATGCTGAACATTTTGTCTGTGGGCATGCTAATAAAGGAAAACTCTTATTCATAGCATTTTTTTAAGGATGAATATATTTTGCTTAAAATGAGTCATTACTGCATTAATCTATTTTCATCATGTATATTTTTCACATATAACACACAATAGAGGCTTTACCTGGACCCCAAACACTTTTCCTTCTTAGTTTCCAAATTTAGCTATGCTAGTGTGCTAGTGCTTTTTAGAAGCAAGAGTACTACCAGCAATTAGAGATAATCCTTATAAATAAACTGATTGCTTTATTGCAATCAGTATGAACTTAGCAAAACTTTGTATTGACATGCTGCACTTAGTAATAGCTGTATTCGAATATCATTTAAAACACAAGACCATATTTTATAAAGTCATTAATGCAGTAGTTTTATTGAGGCAAGTGCATTCTAGTAATTGTCTTCAGTATTGCTTTGCTTTAGTTTTAAAGATAAGCTGTATGAAATAGTACTTAGACAAGTGGAGTTTCTGTATTGCCTTTTAGTTACTTTTATTGATTATCCTTTACTTGACAAAAGCATTTCTTCATTGAATTTGCAAAGGTCATTTAAATAAGTGCTCTCAAAAAATGAACCCTCAAGATCTAGTGATTAAAATTAGTCTGTGGTCTAAACCTTTGTCTTGATAGACTAATTGAAGTATAACTCAGGGTAAGAACACCCAGTTTTATTGGATTGTTCCACCAGCTTGTTTCCAGATTTTGAATCATATCTCTGATGTGGGTCCTATCCATGTCATCTGGATTTTTCATATTCACAGGAGACATTTCAAGTGAGCTGCCTTGCCCAGGATTGCTGTTTTTCATGTGTGTGACTCTGATGCATGAGGGCTGTCGCTTGCCTGAGCTGATGCGGAARCAGAGCTTTCACCGTCCCGTAATCCCCTGCCGACTGGCCAAGCTGACGCGTGGCCCTTACAGCAGGGCTGCGATGACACACCACCCACAGTGCTGTGACACTTCCATTCACACTCCTTCACTTCACCTCAGTAAGATGGAAAGTATCTTTCTGAGCTGACATCTTCACCTCTCGCTCCCTCCTGGTTATCAAGCTGTGGCAGGGACTGGTTTTCAATAACTCCCCGCTTCCACTAGTCAAATGAAATTATATGTATTTCCTGATTACATTCTTGAGGTCTTCACAGCAATTTCAGCTCCAGTTGGGAGAAAAGAACAGACTCAGAATTAAAAATTTGAGGAAGTGTGGGATTAAGAGATCATTAAGCACTGATCTTCATCAGTAGATATAGTCTAAAATGATAGTCTCTACATGTCCCTACTCCTAGTACAGAAGTGTTTTAGCTTGCATTATCATCATTGTTCAGCTCTTATTTCAGTAGAGCTGCATGTCTCAGCCTGGCCATCCTGTGGCATAGGCTGCATCTGTAGCTTTTGAAGCAACAGGATGTTTTTATGCTGGATGTAGTCTATGAGCAGCAAGTGTTCATTGGTGGGAACAATTACTCAAATTACTGTTATTAGTACTTCTTGCATGAATGCAAGCAAACCATAATTGASTAAAAGAAAAATAAAGGAATAAAAGTATTTTTCATGGGAACTGAAAAGTGACAAGCTCCTACAAGCACAGAAGGGCACAAAAATGTAATTCCTGTCAAAAGATGTTGTAAACCTTTTTTATTGTAGATAAGAGACCTTCAGAAGATGAAAACTTTAAAACCTGTGATCACATTTTTATTGAGTTTCAGGTGTGAGTGTTGTGAGTAAGCCTTTTTTATTACAGTTGTTCCTGATACAAATAACATTTGATCTGGCAAGGTAAATATGTTCTCAGAGTCTATAACAGCAGAGGACAAGTCTTTAATTTCTCTAGTACTGGKTTCTTCCGTTGCAAAACATTTAGGTGCCAAATATACCTTTCTATCCGATTAAATTTTAAAACTATACATTTTTCTAGACTTGAAAAAATTATAGACAGCTAAAACTCATTGGATTCTCTAGTCCATCTCTTTGCTAATYGGAGTTTCCTTCTTCTAGTACTTCTCACTTGCCAGTTTAGTCTGTTTATGTTGTTTGCCAGTTTAACATTTTAAGAACGTTCTTTAGATCTTCAAATGTATCCTAAAGACTGATAGTTCATGGTGCCAGGTGTCATAGTGAAACCAGGACCCCAGGAAATCTTCCCTTCACTCGTGTATAATTGAGGACCCTCCTTATAACGCTAAATAAAATCCTCCCTTTCTTGAAGCTGCGCTATGGGGGTTTTTGCCCCTGCTGTCAACCTCCTCATTATTTCTGAGACACTTGTACTTCGTTGCTGTGAATAACTTCTTTGAAGATATAGGCACAACCTGTGAGAATAATAATGTTACACTTATACTGTTACAATTTCCAAAGTTACTTGGTGCCCTTCCACACTGTATTTCTCCTGCCTTTGTCATTTTGTTTAAACAATATGTTTCCTCACTCTCTTCCCATAACTCAAGGACTTCTATTCCTTTTTTTTTTCTTTAATCTTTAGTTATTTTGTAAGTATCTTGAACAGATTAAGTTGSCTGGAACAAATCTTTTAACCTTTCTGTCGTCTCGATATGAAATATCACAGAATTGTACATAAGGCTGTGGGTCATGAAGATGTCTAAGGGAAACTGAAATTAATTTATTACTAAAAGATAAAGGCATATTTGGGTAAAAAAAAAAAAATGTGTAATTTTTTCTTTTGTTCATATGTCAAAACTTCAGAACCTCAAAAGAACTTTCTTCCTTAACTGCAATATATATTATTACTACTGCTGAAGTATTGTGAGGCATGTAGCTCCCATGTAGGCTTAAAGGGGTAAGGATGTCAAGTTCTGCAGAATCAATTTGAAACCTGTAGCCTGAAACCTAGTCCTGCCTGTAATGTTTTCAGTTCACCTGTTAAAAAATTACTAAAATAAGATTAATTCAAAATTAAAGGAAACACATCAAAAGATGATATCTCTCCAAAGCAATTTATTTTTGTAATTTCTCCAAAATTCAGGGTGAATATTATGAACTACCAAGTTAATTTGGATAGTTAATATTTCAAATAAATATGACTGTGAAGTATAGCAAAATTGTAAAAAAATAATTCTCAGAAGGATGATGTTTAAAATTCTTTCTCATTTTCCACTAATTTTCTTTTTATATATGCTCTGATTCTGTAGTCTCAGATATGTAACTGATATTCCCTTAGGGAAGTCAAAATCAATTGCCTAGACAATTGTTTTCACATTGGCAATTGCACAGATATTTGCATAGTAATTTTTTCTGATCAGCACCAGTGGATTTTCCAGAAGATGCTGCTGGGAAGTAGTTTGGTAGTGCAGAGGGACTATCCATTGTTCCAGCACAAATATAGTAAAGAAGGGAAGTTAATGCAGTATCCATTAGGAATGACCGAGTATCCATTCTCTTTCCATTGTTTTAGCCCTTGCCCACAATTCACTTGCTCTCTGGCCTTGAGGATTCTGATTCATTAACAAAAGGGAGAAAAGAACMTTAATATTTCACTCAAATATGTTTTTCTATGAAATTCAGTTCCAAGCATCTGTCCAAAGTAGTTTTGCTACATGTATTATAATTATAATATGTAAGTGTGTGTGTTTTATATATAAAATATGCAAAAATACATGTTTGGTATCAAGAGTTTTCTAAATCAAATGCTTAACATCTGAGGTTGCATTCTGACTCACTGGAAACTTAGAAGATAATAATTTTTTTTTTTTTCTGAAAAAGTACAATTTCCAAGAAGTAGAAATATTTGCATTAAGAGTTTCTGTAGAAGTATTGTCTTGGTAAAAATCAATATGAATTTTTCAGGTAGGTTTTACTCTATAAGTGGTGATTTGATTTCATTTTCATCTGGACTCGGTATGCCCTGGAAGTTTCTTGCCTCTGAATATTGAGACAGCTGTGCCGAGCCAGAARATAAAAATGGAACTTGCAGACACTGCATGGCCTAATTCTCTGTGATATAGATGCAAAGTGCTGTAAGTCATTGCAGTCCACTAAAGGTGGGACAGAATCAAATACCAGCATGTCAGAAATTCCTTCAGGAAGAGAGAGTTCACRTTTCACTCACCTCTGGTTTCTGGTTGTTTAATCGACATTATTTGCTACAAGAGGAATTTGCAGGCCAAGATAAATCATATTTGCTTCTGTAACAGAAATATAAAGTATATGTTGATTGAACTTTTTCCTAGAATTTTGTAAAGTGTCACTAACCCTTTTTACTCTCAAACAACCATTGCACATACCTGTAGAGTGTAGTCTGACAATTATTGTTTAGCAGGAAAAAAGCAACCAAACTTGCTACATATGGCCAGTTCCATTTTGTGCCAGAGAATCCTGTGTGTAACCCCACATGGCTGGAACAGACCCGAGAAGCTTCAAGGATTCCATGGAAGTGTCCTTGGGGATCTCAGATGGAGATACAGAGGCCAGAAGAAAAAGTAAATGAGAAATTGGCAGTAAACCAAGAGGAGTGTTCAAACAAAGGGGACTGACCACCCTCAGGACTTCTGTTGGAGCTTGGTTTATTTGTTCATTTCCAGTTAACCTCCTTAGCATTTGGCACTCTATAAAAGGAACAGGAAGCTCCTAGCCTTTGTACACAGGATCTCCATTATCACTCAGAAAATCCTTATCAGCTAAATTAGTATCCATGCAAGAAATCTACCCCAGCCTAATTCCTAAGTTTATTCAAAATAGTAGGTATTTGGGGATTGCAGGTTCTGCTTAGTATGCTACAGCTGGGACAATAACATTAGGCACCTTGGGCAACTGCAAGCATAGGTGTGAAGGACCATTTTGGGGATATAAATTGCTCTTCCTCAGAGTTGCTGAAATCTTACTCAAGGTTAGATTATTACTAATCTTGTACAGGCATTCAAGGCAGGATGGACAGAAACTGCAAAAAGCTGCTGTCTCCCTATTTGTGCAGAAATGCATTTCCAGCTGCTGCTCTCCCACAGTCAGATGTGTGTGGTACCAGTGAGAGAGAGGTACCAATCTCCTGGAAAGTAACATGCTGAGCAAAGCTAGGTGTTTCTCAACAGCCATCTTATCTCTTGTGCCAAAGAGCAAGTGAGGAATGTCGATGCAGCCTGCCTCCTCAGGAGGAGAGAGAGAGAGCTAAGTGCATGCTCCAGGAAAGCACCCACATTACAGAGAATTTAGTCCTCTCATTTAAACACGCAGAAAGTGAATGAATGCTGTAGCAGAAACTCACTGATGTATATACAGTGTTGTTCACAGCATGGTTGTAGCTGGATGACTACATGTAGTAGAACTTTGGAGGCCTTGATTTGTCTTCCTAGTTTTTTCCCATTTCTCTTATGACTTGTGAAAAATGGCTGTGAAAAAAACCAAAATCTGGTGTGTATAAATAGTACAAGAAAATTGGGTGAGCCATAAAAAAGTTGATAACCATTCTGTTCTGGTTTCATGAATATTCCATAATCACTGAGAAGACATTCTAAAATAATGATATCTGTATATTTGTATACAAATGCACATACTCTCATGTGCACGTCTTCGCTCATAACTGATCTGCATAGATGTGATGAACCTGCCTCTGATAATAAACTGCTGTTAGAAGAGTTAAAGATGTGGTCTGAGAGAAAAGAGGCAATCTTGCCAGCAGTCTCTGTAAATACCCGTATACATTATAATGACATTGGTAGTAATAACTTCCATAATCAATACATCAAACTGCCCTCTCTTCACTCCTGTTATGGTGTACTTTTAAGTTTCCAAAACCTTTTAATTTAAGTAAGCTAGACTGTATGTGTTTGTATAAATGGATAAATGCACAATATATTTATCCCTGGCAAGAATCAAACTTGTGATCTGTTTGGTACATGGATACTGCCAAACTGGAGAAGTGAAAGATAAAGTTTGGCAAAGGAATAGGTTTTAATGAGGAATGATGTCTTCTTCCATTGCTTAGGAAAAATCTGGTTTAGACTTTACTGAGTTTGGGAATTTTTTAATTATGGACTGATAATGTCCCAAAGTTTGTTTCATGAAGTCCGGGGGCTAAGGCGGTGGTTGGAAGGAGGGGCTGTACTAAATCTGCAGTTTCTTGAGATGCACTGGTACTTTTTAAAACTTTAATGTGTAAGATCAAGCTTCAAAATAGATTGATAGGTGAGTAATATATGTTCAAATTGTCAAGCATGCTGAGTATATTTATTCACATTAACTTAAACAGAGAAACTAAACCTAAACCCGAAGAATTAATGAAAAAAGAAAAGGGTTTGTGGGTAAATAACCAACCACCATCAGTTGTAACCGACTCTGCTCTGAGAAACTTTCAGTGGAATTTGACCTGGACTCAAATCCTACCTGAATACAACTGTACAAATCTGATTCTTTCCTGTTAAATTTTTCCTGGTGATGGAAGCAGGGCCAGACACTGCTGGAACAAGTGTGGCTGTGGTTATTTGCCTTATGACCCTTCCTGCCTGTGAAAAAACTCATGTCACTTTGMCACTGGCATCTGCAGAGCCATTCTTAGGGGTTCATGGTATGTTGCAGAGCATGTTGGAGTTACATCTTCGTCCTTTAAGTAAAAATATGCCTGCTTCCCTTCAACACCCTATTTTTGCCACTCAGCAGCAGCAAGAGAACAGCTCTGGGCTTTCTGCCTGCCACCAACAGAGCTGGCCAGACACCAGCAGGGGGTTGCCTTGCAGTAGTGCGGTAACAGGAATATGTCASTCTGAGGAAAAGGTTTCCTCTTGGATATAAAGCAGAGCTCTAATACCATGAGGTATAGAACTGGCAAGGTTGCCAAGTACAGATGAGCTGGGAATTCAAGGACCTGGGCAATTGCCCTTGATAGGAAATGTGTTCTGTCAAAAAAAAAAAAAAAACCAAAACCCTGCTGCAATATTTGCAGCATTGACTTACTTTAAAAGGTTAGCCATCTAACACCTTGCTTTATTGTAAAACATGATCCATTACTTCTATTATRGTGCTTGTTATAACTCTGCTGGATTCTATATTAAGATTTTCAATCCATATGAAACTATTTTTCATGTTTGCTTGGAGAGAGTAGTTTGAACTGCTTAGAGATGCTAAAAAATTAAAGACAAATTAGCAATTCTTTGAGAGTTGAGGAAATGAAAAATTAATTACATAGACTCAGTGCTCTTGTAAATAATTAGCTATAGTTCTTGACAATTAAATAAATTTGGGTTTTTTTTCTACTTGAATACATCAACTGAGGCACAAAGCAGTTAAAAGCCAAGATCATAAAGTATATATGCATCTACATTTTGATGTTCACCTTGAGCCATCTTTAATCTTCTGGACTTTTCATATACACAAGTCAATAGCTTAGGGTAAAAAGCTTTGCTAGTGCCATTGAAAATGATATACTGAGGAACTTAGTTTCAAAGTCATATAGTCACTGTGAGAACTAGAAAAAAAATGTTGACTGCTAAACTAAATGGTTGGCCTGACTCACAGTGGTGCCAGTGATGTCAGATGGGACCACTCCCTTCTCTAAAGGCTATGTGGCAGAATCCCCTCTTTGAGGGATTTGGAAGTTTAGCCCTAAAATTATCACCTAACATCTTTTTCCTTAAAAGTTGAATAATTTGTTCTCCAACACCCTGGGACTTTGGAAAAACCTCAGCTCCATCTAGTTATCTGAGATTTGAAAGATTTGGTTTTAATTTTAATCCAAATGAGAATTATATGAGCGAGTATGAGATGCAGTTGTAGGACAATACTTGAATGCCATATACCACATATTAATGGTTTCAAAAACATACCAGTATAATTAGCATAACCTTATATCTGATTCTGCCACTGGACAGCATTTCCATATTGTCTCTAATGGTTTACTCCTGTATATCAAGACAGAGAATTCTTTCACATCTTTGGAGCATTGATGCTTTAATTCCTTTGGTGACAGTTTTTCTAATTCATTAGATGGATCAAAAATGAGTGCTATTGGATCAATTTTTCACTTTGGGCATGTATACCATTTAGAGGACCAAGGGAAACACACTCTCTTCTTGTAGTTCAGTTTATTCTCCTGAACCTCCTGTAGGCCTTTTAGGTCAGTATTGCAGTAGTGCTTGATGGAAAAAAAGTCTGATGCTTGATACAAAGCCTTTTTAAAAAGAGGCTCGGAAAAACTCTACTTTGAACAATTTCTAACAAGATTGTGCCTGCACCAGAGGAATAGATAACTACACATTTACAAGCTTTACAAAGAGATCTGGCCAGAAAGCTTCAAGTATAGAAATTTCCACTCTAAATGCATTTTTCAGGAAATTGAAAACTTTCTCTGGAATCTAGCAATTATACTTACATCTTTTGGATGTAAAAGGGTGTAAATGCATTATGTAGAGGAATGATTAATTAACTACTGATATTTTTAAAATTTAAATATTTAAAACACTTAATGGCATTGTCAAAATAAAGTCTTTTGACATGGAGATAGTTTTTCTACATTGTCAATACAAAAACCTGCTTGGATTCCAGATAAAATAAAACATCAAAAAAAAAAAAAAATCCTTCTGAATTTGAACTATTGGCTTTTCATTCCTAGTAAAAAAATTAACAATTTTTTAAAAAAGGAACCTTTCTTCTGAGCAAAAATAGGGGTTTTCACATGTGCAGTTTTATTCATGGCCTGTCCTAAGCTGCTCCAAACACTCTACCAATGAGTCTTTTTCAAAACTTTCTCTGCTCAGTCATGGGGTTTTTTACAATTTTTACACTGATAAGTCCATATACATTTTTGCAGTTTCATTAAGAATGCTGGGAAAAACTTTGCAACTGGAAAGTTGTTTTTCAAACTATAGTTTTAGAAGTCCAGGTGAATTTTACCCTCCCTTTGCCTGAAGACATGCATCAATTATGGCCTCAGGGATACCTGGAAACCAAATTTAGTTTCACTGAGCTAAGAAAATTACAACTATCTTTAGATGTAGCCAGTATTTTTCCATAGTTCATAGAGCACTATTTTGAAGCTCTGCCATCAATCACAAAATTATATTTAAATTAGATTATAGATTTAAAAAGCTTCAGTAGAAATAGGTAATACTGCGAGTCACAGAGAAAATATTCTCCACACTGAGCTCTGGAAGCAGCTGGACTTCCTGTAAATTCAAGGCATTTATTTCATTGGAGACATCAATTACGTTAGAGATGTGGGACCATTACCTTTCAGATAAACTACTGAAATTATGAGGGAGAGGTTTTTCATGGAATTTGAGAAAGCAGTTATTGATTTGATATTATTTGTTGAATTCTCTTTTTAGTATATCTTATCAACCATGCAATGGCTAAGGAGATTAAGGGACCTCCACCTGGATTTGTCCAGTGGTTGTGTAAGAAGCAGCTGTATTTGGTTCAGGAGATCTCCTTCCATTTGCCGTTACAAGCAAAGTGCTATCCCATCATCAGGAGAGGATGTGTCACAGAGGAATGGCTCCTTAACATGGAAATGTTGGCTGGAAATTCACAGGGGCCAATGTCAAAAGGGCAAAGTGATCCACAGGCCCTATTTGTTGTCAGGGCTGGTAAATGGTCACAGTTTGGTACTCCTCAAAAAGAATTAACTTTTTCAATTCTTTGTTTAACAATTATGTTTTCCTTCTAGTCCTTTCTAGTCCTTAATGAACTACAGGAAGTTAAGGGAATAAAAAAGTATGCAGATCATTTTTTCTTTCTGGGTAGCAAAAATGTGGAAAATACAGCAAACTATTTTGGTGTATTATATGTTTTATTCAGTTTTGATGCGGTTTAGTAATTAATTTGTTAGAATCCATTCTATAAGCTGCAGTTCTAAACTTGTAGGGAAACAAACACTTCTATATAGACAACCATATTTGGAAATTGCTGCTTCCTTTTGAGTGCATTTTGAGTGAAAACATAAATACTGTCCATCATTTACTATGATCCAGACTTAATTTTTGTTTTCCAGAAAATAGATACTTGAAAAATAATCCTTCTTTGCTTTTTTATACTTTCTGAACTTATTTGCCTCTGTGAGTTATTAGAATAAATCATTAATAAGAACAGTAGGGTTTTATTCCAGTTTTGCATGGATGGAAGTGAACTGAACAAAAAATGAGAGGTCAATAAAAACTTTTAGAAAAGTCATATTAGCACAGATATAAGGAAACTCTGATGTTTGTGTATATTTAGAAGAGATTAGGGTGAAGATCTTGTGGCAAACAGAAGAATAAAATCATGAAAAAGAAATCAGGACCATTTGTTATTTAAAAGGCTACATCAAAATCTATTAAAAGCATGATTGTGCACAGCAGCCTGGAAGTGAGGAGCATGAGTTGTCTAACAGAAGCCTCATAAGGACAGAAAAGTCACTCCAAGAAGCTTTTGAGCACATGGGACAGTCTGCACCCAGAACCAGTCAGAGTCTCCCATGCAACTCCCTTGAAGGTTAAATTTCAGGCTTTATTGCTTAGCAGGAGGCACATACCTAGAGAGATCTTGCAAAGTCCCATTAAAAAAGTGTGAATTTATTAAGCCATTTGCTGGCAACCTTCTGCAATGCTGAATGACCTGAATTTCCCCACTAAGTTTGCTTGCACTATCYGTGTCCACTCCCGAAGATGAGTAGAGGGAGCAGAGTCAGGGTCCTGTTGAGTGGCTGTTCTAATTAGGTGCGATAGCATCACTCAAGACCTATGCAAGTATCATTATTCTACTTGGGTTTCTCAAATCAAACTTCATTTAGACATGCAAACCAAGGTTTGATATTTACTTGGCTTTAAGGAAAAGGTCAAATTAAATAGCTATTAGCTATTTCCTATTAGCTTTAAAGACTTTTCTTCCAAAGGCATGAATATGTCTTGCAAAATAATTCAGTTGGGTCTTGGGCCATTACAACTAGGTAAGTGGATTTTATACCCATTTATAAAAATGAGGGATTAAAGTGATTTACAGAATGGCACACCAGTGACTCCTTTTAAGAACGGGGCCCAGTGTAGCCTATTGAATTCTCTAACCATCCRATATTGCACACACAAGGACTCCGTGCTTAAGCCTGTACAGGGGAACATGTTTGAATGGGTCTTTTCACTGGAAAGTGTTGACTTATGAACTGGTTTTTGCAAGACCAAGGAAACTAAAGTGTTGCTTATTTCGAAAATTCTTCACATGTTAGAAGAAAAAAAAGTATCTTCCCAATCTTTACAGAAGGAAGAACCTTGTTGCCATCCACTCTCAATATACTCYTCTTAGAGAATTAGGTTGTCTGAATTCGCTTGGATTTCACTGCTATCAATTAAAGTTAAGTATACATTGTGGTGAAAATTACTTAATGGAAAAATCTGCCCTGAAGAAACCTTCTAAAGGAGAAATTATGTTTTATAACTTCCTAGGTTTGCAATAAGACATTCCTATTTAATACTGATGTAGATTTTTTCAAAAAACAGTTATGACTTGTGTTATCTTGATGTGTATCGGACTGGGAGAAGAACAAGTACTTGATGCAGCCAGCAAAATGAATGAGATAGATATATATAGATATAGATATATAATAAAGGCAAAGCCCCATGAACTCCTTCCTGAATAACTGCTAAATGAGGCATCCCAAACTCCTTCCCAGTGTCCCTGTGTATCAGTTATCCCCATATATTTTGTTAGCAATGCTGTTTTTCTCTCCACTTATGTGTTTAGATTATGACTGGTGCCTTTGACGAGATGAAGGCACTGTAAGTGTAATCATCTGAGATTTGACTCTTTGGGTACATGGCTTACAGATTTGATCTCTTGTTCTTCTAATTGGCTTGATTTCTGCCCAGAAGTTTCAATGAATAAATTAAAAAGCCTAGCAAATACTGGTAGTCTCAAATGGACTCTGACCTGCTGTGTTGTGGGGGCAGCTGCTGGGAAGTTACATTGTGATGTTTACTGCACAGCATCCCAAGCCAGCAGTGCATCTGGATAAACTGCAGCCAGTGAAAAGCACAGTGAAGTTAGCACTCAGGAGCTTGGAGCTCAGGTCACATGACTGAGACCCTGCTGCACTGGCTTCTCATACCCGGGGTTTTTTTGGCACACACACAGAGTAAAACCCCAGGCTTTCATCTCCCTGGAGTAATGAGGGCTTGCAAATGTGTTAATAGCTCTAGAGATTTTGTGTGCTGTCTCTGACCATGACCTCCCTGTCATTTCCTAAAACTCTCCTGTACTAGACACTCTAATATGGTTGGAACCATAAATGTCTTCCATTTCTCTCTTCTGATACAAATATTTCTCTTTCTTCTTCCATTAGGGGTTAGGGCCCCCCATTTCCAGCTGACCTGCTCTTTGCCCATTCATAGCTTCAGTTTGCCTTCCTCAAATGGCCAAATTTTTTAGTCTTAAGTAATATTAAGGCTTGGTTTATACTGGTTTTCTTTCTTTCTTTCTTTCTTTCTTTCTTTCTTTCTTTCTTTCTTTCTTTCTTTTCTTCCTTTCTTCCTTTCTTCCTTTCTTCCTTTTCTTTCTTCCTTCCTTTCTTTCTTTCTTTCTTTTTCTTTCTTTTTTCTTTCTTTCTTTCTTTCTTTCTTTTTTCTTTCTTTCTTTCTTTCTCTTTCTTTTTATTTTTCTTTCTTTTCCTTCCTTCCTTCCTTCCTTCCTTCCTTCATTCCTTCCTTCCTTCCCTCCTTCTTTTTTACCTTACAAACTAAGAGAGATGAGAAGCTTTGCAAATATGCTAAATTACTCAAATAGAGAAGAAGTTGAAATTGCAAACAGACTGTGTTGAAATTAACTCAGTGTGAAATCTTGCAGCATTGAAATTAAGGACAATATTTCCAATTACATTGGCATTTATTGTTTCCCAGCTCTCAGTTTTTTACAAGTATAGCACACATTTTTATTTCCACTTCTCAGAAAAGCTTTTCCTCATTTTTGTGAAAGAAAAAACATGTATTGATGAGTAGAGAGGCTAGTGAAACATTGATTCATCTAGGTCCTATCATTTGAAAATTATTTCTAATAGCAAAAAATAGGCAGTATATTATGCTTGTTTGAATAAGGTCACAGGAGTGCAACAGTAGAAACTCTTATTTCTGCTGACACTTTGTGTCTCAGAAATTGTTTCCTCTGGTTCACTAATGAATCTTTTTTTTTTTAATTTGCCCTTGTCTGACACATTTTACCTCTACCTTGGCAGGAAAAGTCATTTCCTCCTGTGAGTAAATCAGTGATAAAGGACAGATGAAAGGGCAGAAATGTGCAAGTGCCATCAAAACCCTCATTTTTGATTTTTAATATGCTGCAGCTGTAGACATGGAGCGTTTCTCTTGCAGTTGAAAGCACAGCCAGCACGGGAATATTGATAGGTTTACATGAATCCTAAAGAGTCACAGCTTATTTGTATTCACTAATAATGTAGAGCTTGGAGGATACTGACTGCACAGATACATTTTCAGCTGGAAGAATTGTGAAACAGCAATAAGGATTAGTGAGAGGGATTGAYGGGGACACGGAGACATTTGGAAAAGCAAGCTCAGATCAAAACAGTCTACAGCTGGATTTAAGTACTATTCTCTATTTCAAAAGCTGAGATATACATAATACATATCTGAGTGACTATGATTCAGAACTGTCCCTCATTTATACACTTTGCCTTTTGAAAGTCGTACCAGTTTTCTGGCAGCAATTAATATTCTGAAGTGTCAATAGTTAAGTTAGTATTACTTCCTTCAAAATGTATTAATGTATGATTTATCAGTAACTTCAGCAGAAATGCAGATAATCTGAATCTCAGAAATCAGGTCACATTTGCTGAGGTAGGATTTTTGGATTTTTGAAAAAGCTGGAGACACTGGATGCTAAATGCCTGTTTAAAGTCAATAGGTACTTTTCAGTGATGGATAAGTACACCAATGCTTTAATTTTCGTTAAGTATTTAGTTAGAAAATGTATATTTGGCACACAGCATTGAGAGCAGCAGGGAAATCCTGCACCATTTTGATGATAAATCCACAATACAGCAAAAAMATCTAAAAAATCCTGCTGTGTACTATACTGATTATGTGCCTAAATATAGCAGCTCAGGTACATTCCTACACTGTTCAGTGTTGCCTGGCTGGTGCTACCAGTTCTACATTGCAAGTGTTCAACCTCCTGAAGACCAGGGTTTTTCAACTTTGACATGACATTAACTTGTTCACTTTCCTAATAACATTGTTATACTCCTTGCCTGTAGTTCTCACTAAAAATACAAATGTCACTTTAAAGAAAAAAGATAAGCCATCCAGAGTGTGGACTCTTAAGGAGTCCAGTCTCTTAAGGAGCCACTTGAGGGGCCAGCTCCAGTTTCCTTCCACATGCCTTCTGCCCCTGTATTTCAGGTCACACAGATAAATCCAGACAGAGTATTTTCCTTGTGCCCATGGCTTTATTGAAATACCATACACTCGTTCCCTTTCAGCATCCGCTGCCTCCCTGGTAGCAAGGACTTGTTGAGGCCCTCAGCTACAGCCGCTCACTGATGTGAGGTTAGGCCTGGAAATGCATTGTTTTTCTTTTTTTCATCTGTCATTTTTAGTGTCTTACTGCTTTACTGAGATTGAGTTTTCCCTGCCTCCTTTCTCTCATGAAATGATACTGAATTAGACAGGTCCCATGCAATGAGTACTTCAGGGCAAGCATGGTTGATTTGCTCAGATGCTTCATCTGCAGCAGCTGGAGTGGCAGAAAGAAGGACTTGCTCAGAAGCCCACGTGTTTATCTGCCATCACCTGGCTCCAGCTTGCAGCTTCACTGGCTTTGCCATAGTGCTTGGTCTCTTTGGAAACCTGCTTCTCTTTTTAGCTCTGTTCTTCATGCTACTGTACCAAGCATCTCTGATCAGATCTCAGTCTCAGCTGAAATGGTATAAAAGTGATGTAAGTGGGTGAGGGATTTTATGTATCTATTTAAGACAAAGTGTGGGTTTCCTTAAAGCCTGGGAGGCAGTTTGGCTTCTTCCTGCTCTTCACTAAGATCATCACTGGCACTTTTGTTGTCAGACATGTGATAAATAAGACATTGATTTGTTTATAATATATGCCAAAACAACTCTGTGCACTTATGCTGTAAAATTCTGATATTATTAACAGAACCCTTGTTCTTTTCTTCCTACTTTTGAATCTGTATTTCTGCCATGACAAACAAAAATTTAGTTTCTTATGATAGAGGCATTTTTCCAGCCTTTCTCAAACAATTCTTTTTCTTGAGTAATTCATCACTGAAGACACTTATTCCTGTAGAAGGGGCTTACAAGCCCAAGCTGTTCTTGACCTGTTCAGTCCATTATACCTGGACTCCTCTCCTGACTACATGTGTGGTTGTAATAGCCTTTCTTTCAGAGTAAGCCATAAGAGCACTATAGAAAGAGAGAGACCTGATGATGGAGAATTGCTGCTCCAACTAATGGAAATGTCTTTTCCCTTCAAGTGATTTTGTTGCTACTTTGAGTTACAAGAATCCTTATCCCAAAAGGAATGATTGCCTGCAGGTCCTCCCTTCTTCGCCTGCTGACTTCAGGTTCCCATGAGGAATTACAACATTGCATTGTCATACATCTTTGTACTGTATTTTATTATTTGTGTTCCTTTTATCTTTGTCTGGATTGGTTTGGCTTGTGCAGTGAAATTTCATGCAGGAGCTTTTAGCTTACAAGCATTCAAAAACGTGCAGTTTGTGCTGACCGTTCCGCTCTCCCTCTGGTACCCCAGCCATGGGAGCAAACCCTAGCTGCACCTCTTTCTCTCCAAAGGACATACCCTGGCCCACAGGACATTTTTTTTAAGAAT
Source organism: Amblyornis subalaris (assembly GCA_018881555.1). Classification (NCBI taxonomy): domain Eukaryota; kingdom Metazoa; phylum Chordata; class Aves; order Passeriformes; family Ptilonorhynchidae; genus Amblyornis; species Amblyornis subalaris. Next base: position 632,236 of record JACAXG010000050.1, read on the forward strand.
ACAGTGACAGTGCAGTACAAGTTTCTTGCTGAATAAAGGGAACCAGGTCACAAGTCCTGCAAACTGGGAATAGTAAGTTTGAAACACCTCTGAGAGCTGTCATTCAAGTGATGTAGGAGACAGGCAGAGCCGGCACTGGCCTTTCTACAGTAAACCTTTAATCCTGCAAGAAATGGGACAGGAAGGTACCAACAGCAGCAAGTGAGGTTTCCATTTGTCCTTTGCTCTGATGTCCACCAGCAGAAATCCAAAATCATTTTATCTTCTCTGGAGTCTGTCCACAGATTGCTGCAGATACTTACCTAATTAAGTCTACTCAGTCCTAGTAGATTTTACCCACATGTATCCCTGTAGGACTGTCAAATAGTTGGTCAGGTAGACTCACAGCGGCCTAGGTGGACAGCTCACTGCAAACCAAAGCATAAAAGTGGGGCAGCTGGAAGATAGAGAGGAATAGAAGAAAATACTTAATGAACCATTTTGCTTCTTTTTGGGGGCAATAGGACTTCATGAAACCATGTGCAGCAATTCTAAACTATTCTTAGTTCAAGCATTAAAATACTTCCTGACCTTTCAAAGTGGGAGATTTTTTTCTAGGTACAGATTCTCTTTCTTCTAGCTTTCCACTTTCTTTCTGGGAATAACATATTATATTTGCCATTTGAGCAACCCTATCAAAGCTAGGAGAAATATTTTCCTTCTAATTTAGCTAGGACTCYCGGTTTTGTCTGTTGTTGATTATTCTAGGCTGTAATGGGTTTGCAAAATGCAGGTTTTATAGGCTTGAAAGAGAAAATGCAAACAATCAGGAGTCCACTTTATGTTCTTATTTTAGAAGCAAAATCCTGTTACTTAGATAGCAACCTTTACAATTAATGTAATTATATCTCCATATCTTTCTATTTGCCATGCACAGAATGCAGGAATCCTCAGAAATAGCAACAAGGAGGGAGTGCAGAGTACCATGACTGTGTTAGCTAGATGGTGAATAGAAAACTTGTAGTGTAATAGGTTAATATGTAGTTGCTGAATTTAAAAACGGTCTTTTTTTTTGCTGGAATGATTTTAACATTTTGGAATCATGTGGACAAAAACCTCCAAAGATATAGTTCAAGATCCTTCATTTTAAAAAATTGCTTATAAGAAAGTTGAGAAATGCCTGTGATTTACTAAATTTGGCTTTACACTATGCTTTCAAGGTAAGGTGATATTATTTTAAAGATCTACATACATCACTCCTCCTGTAGTGTGTGGAAATCCTGTGATAGAATTAGGAATACACTTGAGTTCCGCATTTAACTTTTTTAACCTTGAGTCCTCATTTTCCCTCCTCAGCCTTGTGYCTCCTTCACTACAAACCTCCTACAACCATGAGGCAAGAAAGTCTTAAAGAAATCAATACTCTGCTGTGTAACTGCAGTGAATTGCTGGTGCAGATCCATTTTGCACACAGAATAAAATCACTGCTTTGTTAATGTGCACTCTCTATACTAGCATTGATCTTTTAAAACTGTAGTTCAAAACCTTCAGATTATAGGAGTATGTTTCAAGTAGGCAGAAGAGTACATATATAAGCAAACCTAGTTAAATCTTAGTAGGAAGAGGACCCTGTCTTGAGGGCTACCAGCAGGCATTTATGTAGAATAACCAAAACCAAATTTTTCATTAGCACCTCCTCCCTCTCTGTCAGGTCTGTTTTCACTGGAGATGTCTCAATTTAGTGAGATTGAGAAACATGCCACTTGGGCATGTCTTTGCTCTGTAACTCAAAAGAGTGAACAACCAAAAGTAACCCACAAGCCCTGCAAACAAAGCCTGAAAAAAGAGCATAGCATTTCAGCATTATTTGATTACTTGTCTGTATCTCTCTAAAGAACAATTGCTTGCATGCATTAAAATCCACAGTGCCTGCCACCATCGATTTCCCAGAGACTTTACAAATTCCTGGCAGCATGCATAAAGAGGATTGGAGTTTGGAATGGGCCATTTTGATTAATCTACAGAATTCCACTAGGACTTGCAGATGTGTCTATTCCAGGAAAAAAAAAAAAAAAAAGAATTTAAGTTAAACTACAGCAGAGAACACAGTTTTCAACAATTTGGCTGCTAGTTTTATTCAGACCAGTACTTGGATGGCATGCATTTACTTTAGTTGCTGCCCTTATCAAGGAATAGGTATAATTTGGCTTGTAATTTCTATGTATAAGACAAAGGCTTTCTGAGAGACTGGTTAAGATTTTGTTGAAAAGTCCAGACTTTTACTTCTGAATAACTATTGTGCCACCTAGTGAGCGCTAAACTGCACTTTTAAACAAATGGAAAGATTGACTTAAAACATGCCAGTGAATAATGAAACATAGTATTTATATAAATATTTTGAGTGACACATTGAAACAAAAAATATTTTCCTTTTTTTCCAGATTATTTACCAAGGTGTTCCACTGAGGTGAAAAATACTCAGTTTCAACTATAGCATAGCCTAGCATTTTGTTTGCAATTGTCTTAAAGAAATATAATACATAAAAAGGGCACACACAGAGCTACTTACCTCCCTAGCAATAAGTCCATTCCAAAAAAATTACTAGCACATTTCCTAGGCTTATCAGCATGAAAGGATATCCCCAAATCTCAGATGATAGGAATTTCCATTCTGTAAAAGAATTAAATAAATAAATACACTGAAAATGTTRTTTTCAGACCTACTGTGACAACTTTCACTTGGCACCAAGCAAAAATGCTTTAACACATTATTATGATTGCATGCTTTAAGGCATTATTTAGACAAAATAATAAGCAGTGTGTTATGTTAAAATCATAACATTCTGATGCGAAGTTTCTCATAAAATTTCCTTTTCCATATAAATAAATAGTTTGTGTCCAAACAGCTATGTAGGTTTCATTAGCCACTCGCTATTTCTGAGTGATTTTTCTCCTCTAGCTGAAACCTCTCAACAGGGTTGTGGTGGTTTTTTTATTTCACTTCTTAAGTAAACCATCTGTCCGGTGTGGGAGTATTGGTTTTGCCGCAGTAGATGGCAGTAATATTTCAATCACCAAAGCCAATAACAATAAATTTCCTTTAATAGAACGTTTCCTAGCACTGTTTAAGTCACTTTATTGCATCTTATGTAAAATTGCCACACTATCCATTGTCAACAAAAGCTATAGTTGGTAGGTAGTCTGCTCTTTTAGCGCCTGCATGCAGTGCCATAGTTACAGTAGAAAACCTAGTGCTCAGCAATAGTTCAATTTAGAACCTCTTAGATTCTCTGACACTCTATGGAAATTTAAACTCATGTTGTTTAACACATTTAAATGATGCATGTTAGAGATCTTTCATATAACGGGACCTGACACCAGGTAAACATGACATCAGGACCAGAGACTTGGATAGCTCTATGCCAGACCTTGATGCAAACACAAATATTTTTGTCATTTTCCCTAAATGGACAATGGAATGGAGCTCATCTTCTTTCAGCAGTGTTTGTCACAAAACATGTGACATTCAGCTTTAAGCTGAGAGAAGATGAAATTTGTTTCTGAAGGTAAAAACCATACTGTTTTGAAAAGCAGAAAATCTGTGATTTGTGGAGGCTTTTAACAGGTTTTGTTGTTGTTGTTGTTGTTTGGGCTATTTATTTTCCCTCCATGAAAAGGATTTCCAGAAAAAAATATTTTCAATTTTCTGGTTTCAAGGCTTGACAGACATTTTGTCATTTCATTTCCTTCTTGMAGACAAATGAAATTGAAAAGATTGTGTCAGGTGTCAGGTAAGCTTTTTTAAAGCTCTGTTTGCAGACTCTCTGAATTCTTTGATACTTGAAAAGTGTTTTTACTGTCTTCCAGTTTTCTCAGGTGATATACTGTGTAGTGAGCAAACAGAAAAAGCAAAAATTTATTTATTTTTAAAGCATAATAAATTGATTTCTTCATTTTAAAGAAGTTCCATTTAAGATAGTAAAGAGGTCTGATTATGAGGTTTGTTGTTCCCTGTAAAGGCTCTTAAAGGCTAATATTCATATTAAATATGGAATTAAAATGCGTGCAAGTATTACTAAAAGTATGACAGGATTAAAAATATAATAAAATTTGTTTTCTTTATCTAGCATTGATAAGGAGCTCTTCCTGATATTAATATGCTCCAACATGATTATTTTTATAGAGGATGCCATTTCAGTAAAAGAGGAGAAATTCACTTACAAGGTTTGAATTTTTTTTCTCTCCAGACATTACTTTTCCATGTTGATTCAAGGTATTCTAGCATTTAACAACATCGAGGAGAATGATATAGTTAAGCCTAAGAGTTCCTATTACTTTTTTTCACATAGTCAACATTTTAGTGTGATTTTAAATATCTCATTGGGAGGATTATATGTGGAGTCAATGGACACTATTTCATAGAGAGCTGAAAATSTAGATCACTACTCTGACCCAACATTATACTAATTAACACAATATTAATAAATACTGTGTTAAAAAGTGCATATATAATAAAATATTAAAACAATGTCTCTAAGGTGGATAGTTTTTAATCAGAAGAAAAAGTATGCACCCCTCAAAAATAAAGGAGATAATTGAATGACATGTATTCTTCTTTCATTTAAATCTAATACCATATTTATGTTCAACGTAGTAATAAACCCTTTTGCCAAACTTTCCTATCCCCAGATACCAGGAAAGTCGGTCATTTGCTCCAAGTGAGTAAAACTCTCAGCATTTGTATTTCTGACTAACTTCAGGCTGCATGTCTGTTTCCTCCAATATCAATGAGACAGATGGGGTGTAATTCTAGTAAAGCTTGCTGAAAGAGAAACTTCCTGGAATTTAAATCATCTCCTCTTATTATAGAGTTGCACCTCATAGATTTAACTGAGCTGATAGTAAATATTTACTGTAATCTTAATTAGGCAAGACTTGATTTGCTCTGGTTTTCAAGCTTTTGCAAACTGTAGACACTTGTGATCTCAGGCTTTTGAGGATTTCACTTTGCTCTGTACGAATTGTGCGGACAATACCCACTAAGTGSACTTGCCTGAGAAAGAAAAGTACCCTTCCTTCAGCAAGCCTGCTGCTGCTAAATGTGGGAAACCTGCACTGCCCTTAGGCCATACCACAACTGAGATTAGTAGCTCATTTCTGAAACTTCTCCCAGGAATCATTTTAGAGAATTTCAATTCAGGATTATTTTGAAACTAAAAGTCATGGTGTCAATGAGTATTGGATCACTGAGGCTAAAGAATAAATAAATAATAAATAGCACAGAAACACTTATTCAATAAATCTGTGAAAATCCCTGTCCTTTACCAATGCAGATTAGGATGTATATTTGTTATATATGATATATTTGGAAAAAAAATATGCAAGAGAATTATACATGTTGTGTAATAAATTCAGTCTTTAATGGAACTCTTAAGTGCAAGAGATCTGCATGTGCACGTCTGGTTTTTGGCACAGATGCAACATCTGAGATTTTTCTTCTCTGGTCCTAGTGGTAACAGAGTATTTATTCTTATTTTTGAGGCCATGTAAATAAGCAGATTTTTCCACTGAAATCACTGGTGACTAAAACACATTAGTATTCAAAGTTGCATTACTATCATAGTATAAAAACCCTCAGCGAAGGGTTCATACTACATGAAGTAAGGTGTTTGGAAGAGCAAATACTGTAAAAGCAAACACAGCATAAGCAAGCAAGTTCCCAGAGGATGTTGTTGCAGGTACAGCCGGGCAGTATGAACATAAATCTCTCAGTCCTAGTGAAGGAGATGGTAGATATTTGGCAAAAGCTAACTGGCAAATTAAGGCATAAAAGAGGCTACTGCCATGGCCCAGCTTTAGACAGTGTATTTCCTGGCTGTGTCAGGTACACAGCCTCAGGTACTCCCAGCATGGCATCCTTAGGTGTCCCAGCTGGAACACTTCAGGTAGCATCCCCCTGCCTCTGCCCCCAGGAGGGATACTCCCTTCTTCTGACTTCAGAGCTGCAAGAGAGATGGATCAAGTAGCTTGGTGTTATGCATTAGGTTCTCTATACACTCTTCAACATGATGAAAATGATCCATATGATTAGAGAAATAAGTTCCTAGTTTGCTCATGCTAGACCTCACACTAGCAGCAGAAACAGAGTAAGAAAATAAGAAAATCTAATTCATTAATCACAAAAGTGATTTTAAAGCTCTGGCATTTAGTCTAGGTGATTTTAGTTTATGGATATTTATGAATGCAAAATGAAAGAGCTTGGGTTGAAGTGTTACTGGGATATGTTTGACTGAACTTGATCTGTATCAAGTTGACAGCTAATTAATGAAAGATATAGTCTTCCCTTATAACAATATTTGGAATAATGTGACAAAATTTTGTGTATATGTTGATGCTTTTTTAAAATCCTCTTAAAATTGTCCAGCTTCTGATTTTTAGGTGGAAAAAGGCAACAATGTAGCTGCAGATATATATGTGTGTGTATACACATAAGTGTATATATACCTATACTTTCATCTGCAGCTATATATACACATACTTGCCACATTATATGTGACATATATTTGTATATATATATGCTTATGTGTATATGTTCATATATATAAAAGTACATGACTATCAGTCATTTTATTTACCGTGAACGTGCAAGACAGTGGTCTTGCAAAATTATATTTAGTGTAATATAGATGCAAAAATTATATTTAGTGTAATATATTTAATATCAGTGTAAGTAAGTCATGGTAAATCTGAGGTCCTGTTCACTGATAATTACACTGTGCTTCCTGTTATCACATAAACAATCATATGGAATCCTGTACCTTGTGCTACTCTAACTTCAAGTGATATGAGCTACTATAGATGTAAAACTGKGAATTGTTTCATCTTCATTTTTTCCATCACGAGTTTTAAAAATTCTTTATTATATTTTGAAAAAAAACCCCAAACCAAAACAAAAACCCTCTGTATGTTTTGAAAAATTGTTATACATAATCTTGCAAATAATCTTAGAAAGACTTTAAAATTCAGATATATATTTTTATTTTACCAAATCATAATTTTGGAACAGAGCATATGTGCTAGTTGAGGTAACTGAATTAAGCATTCTGAAGGCTTGGTTTCTCTATGTTAGAAAAGACTTTTATAAATTACTGCATGGAGTTCTCTGCTATTTAGGCTAATGTGTATATAAAAGCAATGCAGAAGAAAATGGAAAAATAAGGTAAGCAATTTTCTTGTCTGTATAAACAGATGAGATGTGAAATTCTTCAACCATAAAGGCTTGCTGGTTTTGAGCTCGCAGATATCCAAGCCCATAGATTGTCATCTCACTTCCCAGAAAATGCTTCTTAGAGCCCTTTAAAACAACAAGAAAAATAGACTTCTCTGTTTGTGAATAGGGAGGCTTAAGGAAAGGAAAAAATTTGGTAAAATGTGGAGTATTCACAAAAGCATTGAAATATGAAATAAGCAGAGAGAAATTAAATGCACTGAACATGTGTGACAGAACTATTACTACTGTCTGTTCTATTTTACATTCTATTTACAGCGATGTGTAATAAATTATACAAAAATTTCAGGCTTTTAAATCTGAGTTTTACCCATTTATTAAAGTCAGTGACCATTTCTGTAGCTGCTTTCTCCTTSCCTTCCAATCAGTCTTAGTGGGATGTCTAATATCTCACTCCCTCTGGTGGGGCAGAGAGCAGAGGTGTGCTGGGATGGATGTGTGTGGAAGTTTGTATAGCCATTGCCTGTACTGGGCCTACACTTTTCCTGAATAATCCTGGGAAATGTACATTTTGTCTGGTGTTCTCTGGCCTGTACCTTTCATAAGAACCTATTAAAAAACAGAAACAAGAACAAAAAACCTCAAACCCACAGGGAATACCATTGCTGTGATCTTGGGCAAGTAATTATATATTCTTGTGCTAAAAGAAGTTTCCTTTGCTACTCCCTGGTTTGAAATTGTAATGTAGTGTATCATACCAATGATTTGTAAATTCTTATCCTGGTATGTAAACCTATAATCATTTCACAGATTGGTTTGTTTGCCTCACTCAGTGCTGCACTGTTGTTTTATCCAAGTATGTGTGGCTGCTTTCCCACTTGGTCACACATCATTCTGTCTGAGCTTGGCTCGCTGGGCAGGTGCTGGCGGCTGCGCTGCGAATCCCRCTGCCGTCTTGTCAAACCCAGGACACTCCTTCCCTGGAGCACTTCTTATAAAGCAAGCACAAATTGCGTGGCAGCTTTGGAAAATGATGGATAACATAGCTTGCCTTGGCTTCCTAAAGGCAAGAAAATCCAGTTGTGCTGATCTGGTATGTTATAGTGGTGATGGTAGTGATTTTTTTTTTTTCTGTGCAGATGAACATACGGTTAATACATTTTTTTATTGAATGAAATGGCTGAATTACAGGAGCTTGTARAAGAGGCAGAATAACAAAAGACTGTACTAATCATCCTACTAGTATTTCGATTTTATCAAATAGTCCAGTCAATGCAAGTTTAGGGGTGCCTTTAATCTCTGAGGAATTTAAAAAGCTGAGTTTCAGATGCAGGACTGCACTGGACAGCAGGGTACAGCTGATGAGTTGTTCTCAGTTTCTCATCTTCCTCAATTACTGGACTGCTAAGGACTGTTCATATTTTCCTTGAAACATTAACTTAGAGAAGTTACTTTGAAGTGCAGGCATGAAMGAACTGACCTGAGAAAGAAAAGATTGGTTCCAACACTTGTTCAGCATCTGAAAAACTGCAGCTGAATTATGATGTTCCCAGGACTCCTCATCATGAGTCTTTTGAAACATGGCATTTCTGAAAGGATTTATTGGTAAATTTACATTGAAACTCCATTTCAAAATGTATCATTAAATAGAATTCACAACTATTCTGTGGACTTAGTAATAGATAGTGTGGCATTTACACATTAATTTTGCAAGATTATTTTTATATTTTATGTGGTATTTGTTTTGGACTTCTAAGGTTAACACTCAGATTAGTTCATGGTTGTGGCATGCAATGAAAATGGAAAGTACTACCTAACTGTTAACTATTTTTATTTCTTAGTAATACTGTTATTTCTACCATCACTTCTAAGTGATATTGGTTTTTTTCTATGCACTCTAGTGGAAGCTTGATCCCCTTTATCAATATCTTCTTCCTGTTTCTTTCTTGTGTGTTAGAAGATACCAGCTTGTCTTTTTTTATGAAAAAGCAGCATAATGATATCACTGCCATCTAAATATATCTGTCAGACTTCTCAACCAATACTTGACTACATTGCCTGTAACCTTATACAGGGTTTAGAAATCTATGGCTGCAGAGCGGATGCTTTCTAGCTTTCATCCTCTGCTCTCTGTCCCTAGTGTGAGTGAAGGAAGGTCTGCACCCTATAACATTAATAATTTCTGGCATATATTTAGCAAATATCATTATTTGAGATCTCTCTCATACTATTCTGGTTTTGACCTCATCCTGTCTGACAGCTCTGGAAAAAATGCCTGCTTCCTAAATCAAACATTGCAAGAAGGATGGTTTCCATCAGTCCTGTCTTACCATTTTTCTTTTTAGAAGTTGAGCTGTTCTGAGTTTTCAATCTTTCTATCGGGAAAAGATTTAAAATTTAACTGTATGATTTACCAGAGCAATCTTTATTCATTATTACTATCATGTTCATATTCTGTGTGATGAATGCATTAAAAGTGGATTGAATTAGATTATAATATGCCATCTTTGTTGTAACCTTGTGTTCCTATTAATAAAGAGAAACAATAATATCTCATTTATACTTGATATGGAAATAGGGGAGAGTTTTGTGCTAGTTATTGCGCATGAGCAAAGGAAAAGAATTGTTGATCTATTTACTGCATATGTCAAAGAAACTGCACCGTTTAAAATCACATAGTGTCTTATGGCTTGGTAACAAAACTAAGCATGGTTCAAGGGATAGCAGAATTTAGAAATTAATTAGAAAAACAGAACCAAAACTTCCTCTTTTGGGTAAATATTTGTGGGTAAGATCAGTGTATCATCATACTCATTATTATCTCATGCCATAATATATTGACTCTGGAAGGACTCACATTTAGAAAACAAGAAACACTGACAGCATATTTTGTTCAACATTTACAGTCAATGATGGACTTTTTCAACAGAATTTTTGCTTCTTGATGATATAATTGATTTATTACTATGAATCTAGTCAGCTGACCAGAAAAGCTAATGAAATAAGAGAAATGTAAATTCCTATTCTGAGCATGTTTTCATTTTATGTTGGCACTTGGGAGAAAGGACTAAGACTTAATTATGAATCTCTTTCATGCTTTTTTCCTATTTTCCTAAAGTGTTTAATGACTGCTTTGACATACATCTGCCAAAGACTTTTTCCTGACTCTAGAGACCATAGTTTCAAAGGAACTTTTACCATGTGTTGCCCTAAAGACTTTCTGAACTCATTAGATGTGCAAAATCCTTAGCCCAAGTATAAAAATGTGCATGAAAATTGAATAGTGGCATGTGCAAAATGTGCTAATGAGAAGTTTCAGTACTTTTATCAGATAGCTGAAATGTAGATGAAAATGGAAAGAGCTTTGCAGCCTCACAGGTTAGAGGAGCTTGACACAGCGAAATGACACTGACTTGTATCTCCATAGTTTAAGGAAAGGCAGAACAATATTTTTGTTTGTCATCAGCTATAGCTGGAGGCAGCAGAGGCTGGGGCTGTGTTTTGCTAGAGCCAGGATAGCACTGGAGAACCAGCATTGATTGGAACTTGGAAGATTTGTAGCTGCATGTGTTTGGAATTTAGTTTTTGAAGGCTCCAGGATAGAGGATTGTTGAGATATTGAGTTCAGCAGATCCATCAGGGAGTGTTTAATTCACAGTTAGAGTTAGGGGGCGTTTTATTACTACTGTGGGTTCAAATTCTCGTGTAATTTTGGTTCTTCTCTGATTGAATATTTGTAAGGAAAGACAATGGGATCAATACAAAGCACTCAGATTAATCACTGCCTGGAAGCTGAGTACTATCACATACACATTTGATTTGAAATGTGTCAGAGACAGCTTGGCTTTTTGAAGACATCTTTCAGGGTGCTAAAGTAATTTTATGTACAAGTATGAGGACAATTATTTATTTACCATCTTCACCTGTTCACTTGATTTTTGTTTGGTTTTTCTCTGCTGCAGACTATGTCAGAGAGCCACAATGATCATGCAAGATAACAGCTCAGCCTCGTTTCCAAATGTGAGCTCCTTCTGGAAGAGAGATTCGCACGGACCGGGACTCCTTGATGAAGCAGCATCACTCATTGGCAGCTATGATTTCCCTCAAACCACAGAGAGCTTTCCCTTCTCCACTGTGGAATCAACAAACATGACCCTAAATGCCACAAGCAAAGACCCTCTGGGTGGACACACTGTCTGGCAAGTAGTTTTGATTGCTTTCCTCACTGGGATCCTTGCACTAGTGACCATCATAGGAAACATCCTAGTGATTGTTGCATTTAAGGTTAACAAACAACTGAAAACGGTCAACAACTACTTCTTGTTGAGCCTCGCTTGTGCAGATTTGATCATCGGCGTTCTTTCCATGAATCTTTATACCACGTACATCATCATGGACCACTGGGCTTTGGGAAGCTTAGCCTGTGACCTTTGGCTCTCCATTGACTATGTCGCCAGTAATGCCTCTGTCATGAATCTCCTTGTTATAAGTTTTGACAGGTATTTTTCCATCACTAGGCCACTTACATACAGAGCCAAACGAACAACCAAAAGGGCTGGGGTGATGATTGGTTTAGCATGGATCGTCTCTTTTGTTCTTTGGGCCCCTGCCATCTTGTTTTGGCAGTATTTTGTTGGAGAGAGGACTGTGCCTCCTGATGAATGTTTCATCCAGTTTCTAAGTGAACCTATCATCACTTTTGGCACTGCCATAGCTGCCTTTTATTTGCCAGTCACCATTATGAGTATTTTGTACTGGAGGATCTACAAGGAGACAGAGAAACGCACCAAAGAGTTAGCAGGGCTACAGGCTTCGGGCAGTGAAGCTGAGGCAGCGCGCTTTGTACACCAGACRGGCAGCTCCCGGAGCTGCAGCAGCTACGAGCTGCAACGGCAGAGCATGAAACGCTCTTCCCGAAAGAAATACGGACGCTGCCACTTCTGGCTCACAATGAAGAGCTGGGAACCCAACACAGATCAGGGGGATCAGGAGCATAGCAGCAGTGACAGCTGGAACAACAACGACGCTGCTGCCTCCCTTGAAAATTCAGCCTCCTCTGACGAAGAAGACATTGCTGCAGAGACCAGAGCCATCTACTCAATCGTGCTGAAGCTTCCTGGTCACAGTGCTATCCTCAATTCCACGAAACTACCCTCCTCAGAAGATTTGCATGAGTCAGGGGATGAACTGCAGAAATCTGACACAGAATCGAAGGAAAAGAAACCTAAAAAATTACACCCTCCCAAAAGTGTTCAGGATGGTGGAAATTTCCAGAAGAGCTTTACTAAGCTTCCAATTGAACCAGGGTCAGAAGAGACAACCACAGCTTCTGATGGCATCTCATCAGTGACCAAGACATCAGCAGCCCTGCCCTTGTCCGTCAAGGAAGCAACCCTGGCAAAAAAGTTTGCCTTGAAGACCAGAAGTCAGATCACAAAACGAAAACGAATGTCACTTATCAAAGAAAAGAAAGCGGCACAGACACTCAGTGCCATTTTGTTTGCCTTCATCATTACCTGGACCCCATATAACATCATGGTTTTGGTGAACACCTTTTGCAGCTGTATCCCCAAAACTTTCTGGCACCTGGGGTATTGGCTTTGCTACATCAATAGCACAGTGAACCCCATGTGCTATGCACTGTGTAACAAAACATTCAGAAACACTTTCAAGATGCTGCTGCTGTGCCAGTGTGACAAACGAAAACGACGCAAACAGCAGTATCAGCAAAGGCAGTCGGTCATTTTTCACAAGCGGATCCCTAGAGAGGCTTCATAGAATAGTATTTTTTAAACAATAAAAAGAAATGAAGCAGGGATGAGATGGGATGGGACAGGACGTGGTGGGATAGGATAGAACAGGATGGCACGGGACAGGGCAGGATGGGACAGGATAGTAAGGGATGGGTTGGGGTGGGAGGGTGGTTCCAGGGTGCGGATTCGATGAGTTAAAACATCAGGACATGAAAGCAGCTGCCAGGCTTATTTATCCTTTCAATAAATCCAGTTTAATATAAAAATCAAGTCCACATTCAGCAAAAACTAAGAAACTTCAACATTTTTACTAAGGAATGAAAGATTTAATAAAGATTGCCTACAAATTTGCAAGAAGCTGTACAGCAATTATAAACCCATAACTGATCTGTCCAACTCTTTGATTATAATCAACTCTGGGATCTCAGGTAAGCACATCTAGCTAGCCCAAYTCTTCTGTTTGCAAGGAATCAAAAAACTTACAATTCAAATTACATACAGATGTAGCAAGCTACCGAAATAGGATTATGAAATTATTTCAAACACTGTATAGGCCGAAAAGTTGCTTCTTGTTGTCCAGGTAGAGCTTCCTGTCTACTTCTCTTCTGGTGTGTTGTTAATTATACCCCTGATTCCTGATTTCCGAGTATCTATGTGTGCAGCTCATGTTATATGTGTGTGTGTGTGTGTATGTATGAATAACATACATTCACACCTCTGAAATACACACATACCAGGAAAGAGGTGACCTATTGTTCTAGGTTTTACAGGGCCCCCCATCATGATCACATGTGATTGAAATTTTTGAAAAGTCAGAAAATCATGTTATAAGTATATAGCTCAGTATTTGCCACCTGAAACTCAAGTTTATCTCTGGAATAAAAACATGGTGTCCACATTTCAAATGGAGAAAACCAAAACATAGCCTGTGCGCCGAACAGTTTACAGAATTTTGTAATGGGGTACATGTCCAGTAAAACCTTAATCTTGAGCACAGAGTCTCTCCTCAAAGTGATCAGACCTCTAAAAGAAGGTGAAAGGAATTGAAAGCTATTAAATTCAGGGAAGAGTAGGAAGCTGTCTTTGTAGGGTGTAGGACGACGAGAGCCCAGATCTGGGCTGCGCGGTACCGATGCTCGACGGGAGCTGCCCGGTAGCCAGGCAGGCACAACCATCAGCAGGAGCCCCGTGTCATGCTGGGGAGACTGCGCTGCTGCCGAGGCACACACAGCTCCTGCAACACCTTGTCCTGAGTTGCATCGTGTGGATGCACCACCCTTCTCAAAGCCAGCTCAGATCCCATGCGCAGTATCTGTACAGCTTCCAATGAATGTTCAAGCTGTAATTTTCTGCCAAAAGTTGGTGGAGTCCCCCTGCTTGCACTGTCTGCCCAGGTGATCTTCAGATGCAAAAGATTTGTTTAAAAGAAATACTTTATTTTTGCACGTGAAGGATGCTCACTAAAAAGTGTTTCTTTTCCACAACCTGTTTTAAAAATCATCAGGAAAAGTGCACCTAAATCCATTTGACGCCAGGTTATTCAGTGGTGTGAAAAATGTGATATTGCCAATTTGTAACCTGGCAATTTTTGATAATGACAATTTTAAAAGGGCTTTAATATTTATAGCTTAGACATGACCAGTATTTCCTGGTATTTGTGATGTGGTCTGCACCAAACATGATTTATAAAAGTCAGAGGTCCCCTGGGGAAAGGATTGTACTTTAAACTGTTGCTCTACATCTGATTTAGTTACATGTTGAAAGATTATTTTGTATTCTTTGAACTGACCAAAACTTTTTTTTATTGCTTAGACTTTTATTTTGCTGAAAATAAAACAAAACAAGTATCTTATTTTACAAAGGGGCATCAGTGTTGTGAACACAGAACTGATGTTAAAGCTGCTTTTGTATTCAGTGTGAGATGGTGTTTACAGATGATTTTGACAACAGTGGAAATATATTAAATGGTGTCTGTGTATCTGAACTATTTAATTTTGTGTTATGTTCATATGAAGGAATATTTATACATATTTCACCAAATGTTTTATTTAATGTTGATAAATATTGCTCTTCAGTCTTCAGCTGTAGTGTCCTTTTAAAGTGATTCATAAAGGTCTGCTTGAGAAATGAATAGACTACACCTAGCTTTCTTGTCATTAAAACAAATTCTGTTTTGTATGAGTTGTTTAAAATGTCTTCCCTAAAGTAGTCTCATAAATTATCTTGAAACTCTACTGCAAGTATAATTTTAGTATAAAACACAGAAAAAAGTTAAAGCTTCATCTATAAGTCACAAGTGCATTTTTAACGAAAGGTACCAGAATTGTTTTGCCAGTTTGCTAGCCACATACAAAGTCTGATAAGGCACCCATGTTGCAAAGAAAATTAATGACCTTTATTTATAGAAAGAAGCATATATTTGAAATATATTCATTACTCAAGTTGACCTAACAAATGTTTTAACATTTAAATATATATCTATATCTATATATATTGCCATATTATTATATTCTGATATCTAGAGTAGTGCTGTGCCCCTAATACACAAAATGTGAGAGCATGTAAGGAAGCCAGAGTTCGTCGGGGGATTTATGGTATATTAGTATTGATTTTACAATGGGAAACTATTATTTTTATTGAAGTTAAGCTTCCTTGAAAGCGTCTGTCACCACTGTTTACATAATAGGAAGAGTTAAATCCTTGGATTGTTTGAACAGAGAAATAAACAACCTGTCTTTTGATGTGTGAACAGGCTTTAAAATGTTATTTACAGGCATCGTAAAATGTGTATGTATACACATATTGTAGCATAGATCAATTTAGTTATTATTTATTTAATGGAATATGCACTATAAAATATTAAGAATTTGGCTGTGTTACAAGTACAGTGGGCATCAATTTAATTTGTATTTTATATGTCTCTGTGTTTGCTTTAAACCCATGCACACACAAAAATTTTAGCTGTATGCACAAGTGGATATATTATTTATGAACACAGGCGCACACGATAGGTTGCAGAAGAACAATGCGAGACCAATGACACAGCATTACTTCGAAGAAGTACAGATGTAATATTTCATCTGTTTTGAGGAAAATTAAGTGAGAAACACAATAGAAAGCATTGTTCTGGTGGCAGACAAGCAGCTCAGTCCCATTAACAACTCCTCACATGGAAAGCCGGCTTTTCAGAGACCAGTCCCCATTAATTGCAATAATACAAGATTATACTCCATAGGAAGAGGACCGAAAAATCAGAAGTGATACCCGGACAGGAGCCATTGGGTAGTCTGCAGAAAGCTTTGTAGAATAGACCCCAATCACTGTCAACCTCTGAACAGACAACAAAATACATTGTAATAGATGTTTGGCTTTTTCAATGTAAAATTGTGGTAGAAGTTTATTACTTCTGTACTCATAGACAGTGAGAAATGTCTGATCCAAAGATCCAGGGGCARGGGTCATGGTGCATGAAGCACTTTTTCCTATTCCATCATAACTCACATTCAACAAAGGTAAACTACAAATCAGTGTGGCACTGTTCTAAAGCTAAACAAATATAGAAAAGGCTCGAGTAGTTCCCAAGATATAAACCTGTGGATCCGTGTAACCTAAACAGTAAATGGCCTAAAGGGTTCTGACCGTTTTCTAAGGATACCCACACAGATGTTCTGAGAGAGTTGGTGACCTTTCCCAATTATGTACAACTTCACTTTCTTATTTTGTAGTCTTGATTATTATATTTCCTTACTTATTCTGCAAGAATATTCTAAAAAATCTTGGTTCATTATCAACCTTATATATCTAAGAAGTGCATACAGATCCCAAATGACACTTGGATTGCCTCTAAAGAATGCAAAGATCAAAGCAAAAGGAATTTTTTTTCTTTTTTTGCCTAATCAGCATCAGTAATTTTGAAGATACAGTTATCATCATGCTACCGTATATACAGTAGGGGTGGTCATGCAATGTCATGCTATTTATAAACTGGTTTTCACTTGCCCCTTGCCCATCTGACTATTTATGCATCCCTACTCAAATTTATATTTGAGATTCTAAACCCTCATTCTCCTCCAGATGGCTCCTTGATTCTTTGCCTAAAATATGCTCTACAAGCTTGCCTTGGTATCAGGCTATTAATTTTTTTCCTTTCACAATCTCCTTATGCAAAGTTATCTGCTCTTACACTATCAAAAGACACTTTACTAATTTCAGCAGTTGTATAGTGTTGAGGTCTGATACTTTCTTTTCTAAAGAAGTATAAGACATATCAAAAAGAACTGGAGCAGGATTCACATTTGCCAGGTCCTTATTGGCAGAAATGGTCTGTGCCACAGGTTGGCTGTTCACCAGGCCTGACCGGGAGTTGACCTGTCCGTAAGGATGTTCTCCCAAGCCCCCACTAGCTTGAACTTCACCCAGTTCATGAATCATCAGGTATTTTAATGCATTTGGAAATTTAAAAAAAATACATATTCATTATGGTAGTTCTGAATATCTTTTGACCCATGCTAATCTACTGTCTCTGTTCACAACTTGCTTCCAGTTTCTGTGATTTTCTATTTTATATATACCTTTTATATATTCTTTTATGTATTTGCCCATGCAAATACCATTGCACTGGCTTCTGTGAACAGGTCAAAGGGATACATATTTGTTATGTTGCTTTTTGTTAGCCCGAAGGGTATGTGGAGATGTCTGGTGGAGCTGAGGTGTTCATAATGATGGCTGCCTTTTCTGACTCATGCGCTGCACTCCCGTGATACCCAAACACTTCTGTATGGAAGCTTAGCTAAAGCACGTATGACACTCAGGTTTTCATGGAGTTAAGAACTTTGTTTAATTAGGACGTTCTTCCTTATATCGGGCATAGATCATTTATAGGTTCTGCACTTTTCTGCTTCTACTTTTGTGGGTTGCCAGAAGTATATCGGGCCAAATGCTAACTTGTAATGTCTAATACTTGGGCACTTTTGTACTTCAACTTTTATAGTAAGGCAGAGATAATCCAGTCGTGCTATTTGTTGGAAACAAGTTTCGTATGAATAGGAATGTTTGGAATTATGCACTATGTTTATTTCATTTCATACACTGTGGCACTGCAGCTGGCTGAGATTGAGCATCACAGTATTTGATGTCACTGACAGTTCTTCACAATCTTAACTGGCAAACTCATTAGCTATGCTCTACTGGCATTCAGGACTTTGACTGCTCTTCAYCACTCACGCTGTACATTCAAAATGTAACACAGATTGTAAGTTTTTTTTTCTTCAAGACATCTTATTGTAGTTATTCCCAGATGTGTTCCTAGATGTGCTTGAGGATTTTTTGCTTAATTTTAGATATTAAAATGGCTCAAGAGAGTTTCAGTTAGCCCTGTCAGGGATTGTTTAATGGAAGGAGTACAGGTAACATGGGAAAACATTAAGAAAAGTGCTACTTCTTTCATGGCCTATTCCAACATGTATCGTGTGGTACGCAYATTGTACCTATACATCTCCATGCAGTATGTATATCTCAGAAGGATAACATATGTGTGACTCTACTGTGCATGTACATACAGAGAGATGCACTACATCTAGAGCAATGTATACAGATGTATATACAAACTTATGCTGAAATTGTCAGCTATGGTAAACATTGCCTTTGATGCCTCATCAGTTGTAACTGGACAGTGAAACTGTTTAAGGCTAGTCTGCTTATCTTCAAGAAAAGTTTCCACATCTTTCCTTAGTGTGTATTTTTACAATTGCATTGTCCTTATTTCTGGATGTGGTGTTTTCAGTGTTTTTGGCTCTTCAGACATTACCCAAAATTTAGAAATGCATGAACAGATTTCACTTACTGAGCTATTGCATCAATGCTGCACTAGGTTTAAGTTCATTACTTTAACCAAAATCACCCTGCCATTGTCAAATAGGAAAAAAAAAAAAAGGCCACTTACAGTAGATTCTAAGTTCATGTAAGAGAAATTCCTATGTCCATGTGAACATCACTGCCAGTTTCTCAGTGTGGGAAGAGAAATTCAGTCACTATGAAAACAGTTTGAGGCAAATGTCGCAAATATATAAAGGCAAATGTCACAAACATATAAAGGCAAAATAAGGCAAGTCATCACTGAAAATTCTTTGAGGTAAGAACAGCACTCCTCCCATTAGAAACGAGAGGAAAAAAACTTACCATTCTCCCTCATGTCATCCTATTGCTCTGCCCTTTCTGTTGCATGGAATAATGCTTTTCATTTGCCAGTCCCACAGGTGGAATTGTGCAAGCTTTAAAAACCTTGTTTGCCTCATAGGACTAAGAAATACGCAGTATATCTAGATCATTCACCCCCTTCTGGTTTTGTAAACAGTAAAACTGTCACTGTGTGATGCTGGCTTAAGGGAATGTTTTATAAAAATGGTGATAAAACCATTCAATCCAATGGTGGAGAGGAGAGGTAACCTTTTTCCAAGCTAGTGAAGCTATAAAATTTATGTAACTTGGCAGAAAGTGTGGAAAAAAACCCAAGGCATTTAGAGGCTTCATAGATGTCCACATCCTCCTTGCATGAGGGTGAATAAACACATGTAAACAGTGCCCAAAAAAGTTCAGTGTATGAATGACTCTGTAAACCAAAAGCACATGTCACCATCAGCTACGGTGTTGGCAGAGCAGCCTGACACCCCACTCGAGCCTCTGTGGAGAGATCCTTATTATAGCACTCTAGGACTAAATAACTAGGCATTAACATGTGAGCAGAGCTTGTTTGTCTGGGTGCATATGCATTTTCCAGGAATTTAATGGGAGATTCTTACACTCTACAGGACAAATGTTATTTAGTGCAATTTCTGGAATGAAAGGACTCTTGAAATGATCTGGTAATCATCACTCAACCGTGGCTAACAATCAGAAAAGCACTGGGCATGATTGTACCGAGAGAACTTGCATTTATTTTTCAATTAATTCATAGAGGCATAGTTAATTTACCTAAAATACTCAAAAGATCTGAAAAATTTTACATTATCCTGGAAGTAAAGTCTCTGGACAAGAATATGATTTGTTATGTGACTTCGAAACATCCAGTCTTCTTGAGCCTATTTTTCTTTTGTATTAAAATCTTTGGTAACAATGCAACTGTAGTCACTCAAAATACTACCTAGTCTAGAGATGCTAAAGGGATAAGAAAATGGCCAAATGGCCTTCATTAATTTGTCCTTAATGTGTCCACATTAAGAAATATTATTATTGTGGCACAGACTAATTCACAGCACAGGGCAAAAGAAATAAGCCTATTTACTTTGAACTCTGCATAGTGCTGCACACTTCCTTGTGCAGATACATCACAAGAAATAGACCTGTGCAGTATTTCCTGATGCTCAGTACTTTTCTCCACTCATTACTTTTATCCTTCACATGGATCATTCACCTACTATTGAATATACTTATTGAATACCCTCTGCCATCAGTATAGAAGTATGCCATTTCTTTGCACCTGCAAAATAATATGAAATCAGATATACCTGGAGTTAAGCAGCTTTTGTCCTCCAGTGGTGTGAATTTTTCTGATTCAGAAATACATTCCATTTGCTTGCCTCATATCTCCATTAACAATGTTTGTTTTATAAGTGATACTAGGACGAAAACTTTCCACTTTTCAGGCTGTAGAAGTACATCTGAGCAAATGTTTCATTCCTTTATTCAAAATGAGTGTGATTTCCTTACCATAGGCTAATCTGAACAAAATCATCTGTGTAAAGGATAGAAGATTTATCTCCTGCTCTGCCCACGTACTTCACTGAATATGATGGAAGGGCCTTTCAGACTTGTTTTCAAAACAGTACAGCTACATTACATAACTGCATATTTCCCCTGCTGTGAGACAGGAACTATCAACATGTAAAATGCAAGAGAAACTTGAAGTAGTATGCACAGGTGCCATTTTTAGTTTTGTTTCATTTTGGTTTTTAGTCTCTGCAATGCATATTGACTGACACAGAACCCATCATTAGAGGTAAAATATAAAGACTAAAGATTGACAGCTGCTCTCAAAAGCAAGTCACATGGGCAAGGACCACTGAAGTTCATGTGCTAAGTGCACACAAGTGCACTTAGTTAAAGCTTTAAAAAGCCTGAATTACCATTCATTGCTTTCTGGAAGAAGTAAGAAAATGCTGTGAAGGAGATGCCATCTTTTTTTGTATTAATTATCCTTGGGTTTCTAGAGGTGTCCCCTCACCCAGTTGCCTCTTACCCCAATTCCTCCTGCCTCAAAGCTGACCAGCAGTCATGAGACTTCTGCCTAGCTGGAAGCTTGAACTGAGCTCCTGCCCCTGCCACCCCACAGCAGGAAGGGTGTAGGCCACACCAGTCAAGTTGTTAAAAGAAAGACCCATAAGCTTCCTGCTTCTATTTGGAGATAGCGAGTATTTTTGTGATAGAAATAGAGATAACATTGCAGGAATCTGATGAACATATTTTATCTGTTTCCTGATATGTTCCTATTACTTGAAAGCTTTCTGTTCTTCTGATTATGGAGCAAAACAATTCCCAGAGACAATATCTGAATATATACTTTTAAGGCTTGAATATTTTAAATAAATTGACATTTGCCTGTTCCTTTCTGATTTTGAAGTATATAGGGAAATTGCATGCAGTAATTAAATAGCTCAGAAATAGGTTTCATGAAAAGGAATTTGTAATTTTACTCCTTATAAAACGCTGATTTTCTTAAGCAAAACCAGTGGAGCTGAGTGTACTGATAAAACTGATAAAATAACAGGAAGCAGCAGAAAGGAGACCTTCAGCTTCTGCTGCATAAAAAGACAGTGCTTGAGCATTCACTCAAAGTCTGGTGTCTAGTGATCTAGTCACAGCTACACATTCAGGTACTATACAAAATCTTAGCATTTTTTAAATTATTGGCCAAGTTAATATTTTTTTGCTAACAGCTGCCTTACTGTGCAGCAATTCTTCCGCTGACTAATTAAATTCTATGTCTTGGTAAATGCTCAGAAAGAATAATTGGCCCTGGCTCGTATTGATGGCAGTTTGCAAAACACTAGCACAGTAATTGGAAGAGTAGAGGTGGATAATGATGAAGAGCAATCGTTTTCCTTGGCTTCAGTGTTTTAGAGGAACCTTCCCTTTTTCAGCTAATAAAAACAAGAGTAAGAGGAGATGTACTGAGAGAGACTCAAATGCTTTCTTCTCCCCTCTGGAATGACTGCCAGCACTGCAGTCCCCAGGGCAGAAGGTGGATGGCTGTGTGTTGGTAGAAAAATCAATACATTGGTGCAGGTCAACTGTCCTATGAGAGCTCACATTTCTCTTTTCACCGCATGGGTATCAGCCCAAAATATGCTGTCGAAACTTGGCTCCCACTAAACTATCACAGTGGAACATTGTGCTCCTAAGAGATTTTCTCCTGCCAAGATGCTTTAACATCTCTTTTTTTTTTTTTTTTTCCCAACTCTCCACATAAAACTAATCAGGTGGCACCTTCCCGTGTGGAAATTTCCTTGCAAATATATTACTGTAATCTACAAATGACTTTTACCCTGTATGCCCCTGATAACAATTGCATTAATATAAGCAGATAAACTCATTTCTTTAGTTGCTGCTCGTAGAGTGGCTTGCTAGTTAAGATAAAAAGCAAATTATGGGATATAAAAGACATATCTGATTGTACAGTAATACACAGTGTGCCAAGCAGTTAATGAGGTAAGGTTTACATAACCACTAGATGTTGCTTGAACTTTTGAGATATATTTCCATGGTGTTTTTTCCTCTCTGGACCCAAAACAGGGGCAGAACACTGAACAAGCAATTAAGAAAAGTGTAATTGTTTTGACTGAAGTAATTTGAGATTAGAAGTTGCAAGAGGGGTAAACAATCTAGGAAATGTTTTGAAGTCTTCATCATGTAGATGTTTTCCTTTGGGGAAACTGTCATTCCCTTCAGTCTGGGAGGAATCCCTTTAGATGCAGATTTGTTGAAGAAAATTTTGACACTATTCATATGCTTCAATATTCTTTGACTGCTATTAATTCACTTAATGACACAGTCTGTTACTCTGTGAAATTGCTCTGTGCTCTCTTAGCGACGGTGAACAACAGCCTTTTCTGGCGGCAGATCCAAGCCGAGCTCCAGCTGATGGTAAGACTCCCTCTGTGCTTCTGAAATGCACATTTTTTTCCCCAGAAGGGTAGGAAGCAGCCAGGCCCCTTCACCACAGTGTGGGGCTGAGCTGCATGGCCTCCTGTCGGCATCACAGCCCTCCGCCTGCGCGCCCCACACCTTGCACTCGCTGGGCACGAGCCTGCAAAGAAATTCTCTTGGAAAACATAGAGCAACCAGAGCAAGCCATCTGCAGTCATATGTGTATATATATATATATATAATATATATATACACTTCCAGTTCCCTTCCTCCTTCCTGCTGCCCAATGACATATTCACACAAGAAAAGCAGTGTCTTCTAAAATAATTTCCAGCTGAATTGTAGGCTGCAGTGCTCTTTAGTACCAATAACATTAGAGAAAAATGGAAATGAGGAATTGCACAGCTCTGCCCTGTTTATGACTTCTTTTCTTCCTTTCTCATTTAAATGATCTATGGAGAACATTTATTTGTTTGGAGGAAAGATTGCGGATTAGTGGTGCAGCATTCTGATTGATATTTTAACATATTCAGAGAAGAGAAAATTCAGTCTCACCAATAGACATCTTGGATTTCTTTTTTAGTCATTACCAAATTTTTTGCAGACAGTTTAAAACCCACCTCTGCACAAGTATCTTCCTGGTTTTTTGACAGTTGAGCTGTTTCCTCACATGTGCCAGTTTGTTCAAATTTCTTTCTTTATCTGTTTTCTCACTAATGGTTTCTGAACTATCAAGCCTTTGCCTTTTTGATGGTGCACAGAGTCTCTTTGCACCAGCTTTAGTTTAACTACGCAGCTTAAGTTTTGGGGAGTGATCCAGCTGCAGTATGAATTTCCTCCACCTTACCTTATTTTATAGCTTGATTAGACCCTCAGCATTCTCAATTATCACATACTCAACAGCCAAGGAGTTTTGGGCAGTGCTTTTAATCTTCATAATATTTAATAAAATAATCATGGGCATATAATTGAGGTATTAAAAATACCAATCCATAATCTATTCCATTACTTCAAAGTACCATATCAAATATATTTTCCTATTAGTTGTTGAAGCAAATATCTCAGTGCATAGCCATGACTAGCAATGTAGTCTATAATGACATCTAATACAAAACAGATATTCTTCAAATATTTCATTAAATAACTTGACCTAATTCATCCTGGCTGAACAGAGTTTAGCTCAATCCTGCTGTTAAGCCTTCTTCAAAATTCTCATTAGCATCAATGGAAATTCTAGAAGGAGCGGATAAATCAGTCTCTCATTATAGGACAGATAAATAACACTTTGGGTTTGTATTTCTAGCTAATAAATGTAATCAAATTACTTAAAATATAAACACTCAAAGCCTGTTCTGTGCCCTCAGGGAACCCCTTTATCCCAGTGCAGTAAAGCTGCATATAGCAGCGTATATTCCACTAATACAGTCAAAAATATATGGGTGTATAAGAATAAACAGCTTAAAAAAAAATCATACTGTAAATTATGTGATTGAGTGAAACTGTATGTATATTTTTAAGTCTTCAGAATAGTTGAAGTTTTAACTTATTTCAAATTTTTAAGTTGAAATCTATTCATATTTGGAAATTTTGTACAACCTTGTAAAGTTAAAACTATGTCACTGTAATTTATTTTTGTTGTCATATATTGACACATGCTCATTTATATATGAAGTGTACTGTTTATCGATTGCTTCTAAGGCAGCAATAAAAACATGAAAGTTGTTCTCTTTTTCCTGTCACCACTGTCATTTATATCCAGTACATTATTTTAATACTTTTAATTCTGTTCCTTACTAAAAGAGGTAGTGTACTCAGTTTTCAACTATATGTCTTCCAGTGCTCAGTCAAAACATGGGCTATTCTTGGCTGTACAGCTGTGAGAATTTAGGGATACACTTTGCCGAAGTCCTGGGAAGAGATTGCCACTTCAGTGCATCACCCCAAGAGAGCATCAGAAAGTGAAGTGGAACAAAAAGCCAGAACTCCTTCCCTTTTCCAACCAAGTTTGGTTTTGCTTTTTAACTGAAAGGTTTCCATATCAGACGAAGTGTCCTTTCAGGCTCTGTGAAGTGAGGGGCATTGAGACTTCTTGCAACAATGAGTGTGGGTACAAGTTGCAGAATACCTTAAAAAATCAGTCCCACTGTTGAGATAGGATTCAGTAAAATAGCTCTTCTACAGTTTCCCCTTTATTTTGAAGGAAAGGCTTTAAAACTTTCCTCAACAAGCAGAGCCTGTAGAGGTCTGAAGAATTTTCCTCACTTTCTACACTATGGGATGCACCTGCAAATTCACAGCTATGTGGTATGGTTGCACGTCTTGCTTTTTCCTTGGTCCAACCCAAAGGCCAGGTGTGTAACAGAGTGCACCACCCATTGATATGAAATGCAATCTTCTACAGACATTTAAGTGACATATCTACAGCCACTGTAGAACAGAGGGCATGGGAGCAATGAGCTTCACTGAAGGAGTTTCCTATGGTGATTCAACTTCATTTCCTCCTTGCTGATCTGAGGAACCGTAACTGCTGATAAATGTAAAGGGAACTAGAAACAATAAATGCACTTTATACGATGTTCTCTGCAGTAAAGTCCTAGAGGAAATACATAAAATACAAAAAGGCAAATACAAGGCCCTGAACATTGGCCACACATAATAGAAAAGGGAAACAAATGTTGTGAAATGGGTTTGTTTGCTTTTTACAGTTACTGCAAAGGTGGATTATTTTCTTGTTATATGTCCTTTGACATCTGCTTGTGTCAAGAGCCTTCCTTTTTCATCACTATCAAATTTCACCTGTCCATCTTCCTTCCTTTCATTACAGGATGGAATAGATTTATTGTCACCCTTTCAGGAACAAATGTGAACTGTGGATCACAGAATAACTCAAGCAGCTGGAGCACAGCTGGATGCAGCGAGCAGCTGAGGGTGCCACTCATCCAGCCCTGGCAGGCTGATCTACACCGAGCTGCTCGTGCCAGGCTCGGGAGGGAGATGAGCGGCAGCACACACTACCAATTACAGCTGGTCACTGCAAGTGGTAACTCTCCACCCAGGTTAGGAATGCCTGTTCAGCTGATACAAACAAGCCCATTTATGCTGTGAGAGCTGAAAGAAAGAAGGGGGAGAAGGAAAAGGGAGTTTGGGGTCCTCTTGCATCATTTTGTGTGGCTGAAATGGGCTGGTGAGTTTCCTTGGYACACTCTTAAAGAACGCCTGGATACTGGGATGCCAGCAGTGCAAGACCTGTCTTGAAAAGTCTTGTTGCTCCATTCAAATGTCAGTTGCTTCAAGTAAGGCTAAACCAGTTATAGATTAAAATCCTGGAATAAAGTTTCAAAGGTGCATTTAAGCAATTCTAAAGAAACTCTGGACTGGGACTAAAGTAAACTCCTGAGGCAGGTGCCTTGAAGTTGTATAGTCCAATTCCTGTTCAGAAGCCCCAATAAGAGTCCTTATGAAACGATTCATTTCTAATTCTCTAAACATCCTCAAACTTCTTCTTAATGCAAAGGACTCTGTGCTGCACTCATTATAAATATAGTTCAGGGTGCTTTATCAAACAATAACGTAGTCTCATGTTCTGCAACCAGAATTATATCTGCCACTACTAAATACATCTGGTTGATGCAAGAAGAAAATGTAAAAGCACACACACTTTCCTCCAGCCAGCAAGCTGTTTCCTGATGATGCTTTCAAAATGGAAATTTATTTCTGCTTCATTGTGCAAATATCCATATGCTGTGTTTTTTCAGTATTTATGTCAGACAGCTGATACAACTCTTCACAGCTTTTTGGCTGCGCTACTTAATGCAACTGGATGTGAGTTCTAGTGAGATGTTTGTATCTTCTCTGAAGCTGTTTATTCTGCTATGAAGTAGTAAGTCTGCAGGGAAACATGGGAAATTGTTGAATATTGAAAAGGTTTAACAGCAATTTTTTGTTTCTTCCATTCAGCTGGGGTAAAAGAAAAAGGAATACTCCTAATGCTGCTCAAACAGAACCTGAGAGTATGTTGTTCTGTTTCTCAAAGTTTCCACACACTCTGTTGCAGTTACTTCAGCAAGGATTTGTACTATCATTAATTACACAGACCTGTGGCTCTGAAATATGGAGGATAAGTATCTTCTTGTAGCTATGAAATATGGCTATTCAGCGAATTTTTACATGGCTTAAATTAAAACATGCTTATCTTGGAGAAAGAAAAGATGGGATTTTTTTTTCCTCAAAAAATGTCCACTGGGGATACAGAGCAAGAGCAGCACCAAAATCTCCAGTTAATATGATGCAATTAAAAACCCCTCAGTTTTACTTTGTGTACTTTTTGCACTTTTAAGSATTTATCATCTCAGTTGTAGGCAGTCTGAAAGATAATTACTTTAATGGCAGTTCCACGCAGAACAAGCTAGGAGGGATCTTGCACAGTACGAATGTGTTTTGCTTTTGGATTATTTTAACAGAATATGATAGCAATTGGAAGAGTCCCTTGGATTTATTGATTATGTGATCAAAAGATTTTAGAAATGAGAAAATACTTGCCTCTTGCTTCTCCTGTCTATAACAATAAAAGGCTACAGATGCTGTGGAAGCAGCACTTTTTTTTTCACCGAATGTGCAAAGCTGTGAAGAATGTGAAGATTTTGCCCAATATCTTTTCCTCTTGACATACATGAGGACTGAGGGCAGGACAGGAGCCCCTGAAAACAAATCCAATCCATACAAGCAAAAATTCTGTACACTGCTCTGATCACAGCAGCATTACTCATGGAAATTTAGCAGTGGAAAGACAGGGAAAAATGAGAAGTGGATTTAACTGTTAACAAGAAAGGTTTATTGAGCTCAGAGAGAAGGATGATATGGAGCAACTACAGGTGTATGGTTGCTAATGATTTTATTATGTTTTTTATTATTCAGAATTATTGTAGCTGTATAGTACAAAAACAAGTCTGAGCCCGCTGCCTCACTTTTGAAGCTGTGCACTCTTTGTCAGCACCTTTCCTTGTGAGAACAAACACCAGTATTTTGTTGAGATGAAGGGAAGGGGGGAAAGAAGAAACGACAATGCATGAAAGAAAATAATCTGGGGCTTTCACAGATTTCATTTTAAGAAATAGTATCAGATTCAGCAGCTGTTCTTTGACTTAATGTGTAATGAAATTAATTTGTCCTAATTCTCAAGCCTAAGTCTGATCCCTTCTTAATAGGAATATATTTTGCTTGAGTGATTTGCAACAGTAATAGAACATATAGAATGTCCTGCCCTTTATGTCTACGCTATTTTTAGGAAAATAAGGAGAATGACTAGATAACAGATGGTTAGTTGAGATGGAATATCTCCAATGGTAAGAACTATTTAATTGTAATGAAAATTAACTACAAAGATATAGGAAGTGTACATGGAGACCAGGTCTACTACATTACGGACTGGTTCTGTTACAGAAAGAAAGAGAAAATAACATTTTGTCATCAGTCTTCTGAACATTCTCATAATTTTTTGAGTGGTTTGAATTCTTTATCTGTCAACACAGGGTGTTGTTAACCTTGTTTTGAATGGCTTTTTCAGAGGAGACCAAAAAAGAAAGGAGCTGCAAAAGCATCAGATCGCTACCCCTTCCCTGCTGTGGAGCACAGGTCTTCGTTCATAGGCCAATCTCTCAGCTGCTGCAGAGTAGTGCATGGAACACCAGTGAGGCTCAGTGAGTGGTCTAACAACAGTTAACTACGAGTTGCTGGGAGTTACTTGTTGGAAGACTTACTTAGAGCTGCCTGACTGGCAGATCGTTTAATCTACGCGTAAACACTTTCTTCAAGAATTCCTTCATATTGCAGATATTCACCACTTTAATGACATAATAATAAATTTTAAGAGAATTTAAACCTGGCTTCCAGCTGTTGTTATCTATTAATAACAGCCTGGTATTACACCATAGAATGGTTAAAGCAATGAATTAGACAAATTATGGATAAGTTAAATTTGCTGTTAGTTCATCTACTATTTTTGAGAAATGAAATAAACAGGGCAAAAGTCTTTTATAAACCTGGGACATTTTGAGGTGACTGAGCTGAGGACAGGACATTCAAAAGTTAGTGGAGGTGAGGGAAATTAAACTTTACTGGAATGGTTTAATCCTCAAAAGTTTTGACTTCTTTCCTGCTGCATGAAGATGTCTAGGGAGATTCTTGATGGATTATGAATCTGCTTTTAAGCTAGGACAGTGACTCCAACTGGGCAAGGTAAAATTAAAACCCAAGAATCAGAAGCTGTGATGCTTTGCTACACAGGGGATGCCTGCCAGCTCAGGTGGCACACAAAGCACAGAGGTCTGGCTCCTTTGCTGAACCCATTTCCTCACAAGGAGGAGAGCTAAAACACCAGCAACAAGTGTATCAGATGGGAGGAGGATTATATGCTATATGAGAGCATCATCTCTGATTGTGTATGTATAAAGACTATGCAGACTATTATTCTGTCATAAGGAACAGCACAGAGAGATAACATCATGACTGATAAATGTGTGCAACACCCGGCAATAGAGCACACTGTATCAGCACCTCCTTACTCACATAGCACAGCTATTGCAGCTCTTCTTACATGCTTTAGAATTATAATCACTGGTAAACAGTTTCTTGCTAGTGGTTTAGCTTCTGTGGGACATGTAATACTGGAGTCAAGAATTATCCAAAGAGAGGAGGTAAGTGATAAATCATCAAGACAATCAAGGAACAAAGGTTGTGGACCTCCAGATGATGCTGAAGAGAGCATCACTAGGAATGGGTATTAGAAGCATTGATTTCTTCTGTTACCAATGAGTAAAGCTTGAAAATAACTGAATCGGATGGCTTAGCTGGCCGTACCGAAGATGCTGTTTGGGATAATGATGTAGCTTTTGATTCAGTAGGTGCACACCAGTAAATTCCAGCTAAAATCCACAAGGATGTTCACAGCACTGAGAATGTGATGTAATATTCAGTGATGCATTATGTATTGCTTATAAGAGTAGAAGTTGTTTCACACTTTAGGTGAGTTTCATCTGGATTATTGCAGAATGACTCATCTTATGTGGGCATCTAATAAAGGTCTTCGTGGAAGAAGCTGTTTGCCTCAATCAGCTTTAGGCACCTCAATAATTAGCTTAGATTAATATCTCTGTTGCAGATATTTCAAATTAAAAGTTAGGATTCACCTTGCCATTAGTTGTAGAGAGGAAAAATCACTGCATACAAGAAACAGGAGCATTTTCCCATCAGTTTGTTTTCTTACGTTGCTGTTGCCACTACTCCATAGACACAAATAAGCCTGGTGTTCTACAGTAAGAGGTCAGTGGTTGCTTGCTCCAGGCAAGCTCTAGATTGAAAGCTGGATGGCTTCAATAAGGTGTCAGTGTGCTCAAGCACATCCATAAGCCATGCTGATGGTATACTTGCTTTCAAATCAGACCTTGCTCTCATCTAGCCAGGTTGGTTTGATGAAGTGAAGGTGGGTGGGCTGTGTGCTCCCCTGTTGTAGTGCTTCACATAGGTTTCTCTGGAAATTCCTATGCCACTTTCAGCACCCCTGTGTGTTGTTCTCGGGTTCGAATAAACACACGGACACAGCTGTCAGGGTTCTCCAACAGGCAGAGGCCAAAAGGGAGGAAGAAGAGAGGAGGAAGAGAGAGCCGGCCTCTGCCCTCATTTTATTTATATGTTTTCCAAATCCACCGTGGATTGGAGGATGGGAATACCACCTCCTGCTGTCCACTGGTTAGTAATAATGTCTATCACATAGGTTAGGAATTCATAACAATCTTTGCCGTTAGGTCAACAATTCATGTTTACACAAAAGTGCGTGAGAAACTATTTCGCTGAACCAAAAACACTGCACATCTGAAGAACTGCAAAATGCAGGGCCACACCTGTGTTAGGCAAAACTCTTACATTCAAGCCTAAATTACCATTTTGGAGTGTTTCATATGTGTGCAAGTGGAACATAAAGAGTTATACAAGATTACAAACTCTGTTTTCAATTACACCAATGAGAGATGAATTTGATCATTCCAAGTGTGGCCCATGTTAAGCTCTGAGGTTTTGGTGTGACACTAATTGTAAGAAGAGGATAAGGCTAATTACAGCAGAGTAAACTGACCTAGTAAGAGAAACCAGATCCTTTAATCCTGTAAACATACAGATCAGTTAATTGCTAACACGGTTGTTCTTATGGAGGGAGTGGCAGACTGCTATGTAGCCTCAGAGACCGTTCCAGTTTCACAGATCACATCTCACAGAAGTRAAGCAGCTTCCTGGGATCCTAAACTAAGCTGATGGTTGCAGACCTGCATGCCAGGTCAGGGAGAACCCAATGATATAGACACATGCTGTGGCTCTTTGGGTTTTGTACAATAGGCATTATGTGAAGAAGGAAATGAGAGACTCTTGCCCTAGCTGGAGAAAAATGTGTGGGGATGAAGTTTTTCCCAGTAAGAAACATACTGACCCAAACTATCTTGGGGTTCCTGCTGTTAAAATCACTGAGTGGGGGTGTAGCTGTCTGAACCAAGCTGCCTGTAGCAAATAGCTATAGAAAAACTCCAGAAAGAAATAAGAAATCAGAGGATGCAGTTCTGGAGAAATGCAGAGCTGTTAGCCATGCAACTGGAGCAGGCAGTGCTCAGTATAATGGGCTTTTGGACTTGGGGGACTGTGTGATCCCAATAACAGTTGTAGCAGAAATGTTGCACAGCAAAGGTGAAGAGTCAGTGCTTTGCCATTCTAAAAAAAAAGATAGCAAGGGAAAATATATATTGATTATCAGAGAGAAGGTGAAAGACTGCATTTTAAAAAGTGCTTGGTCTTGGACTCTTGCTTATACCAGAAGGCAAGAACTTCTAGTTTGTTCAGAGCACACAAAAGTCAGGAGTGGATCAGAATTGCTGTCTGCAGTATTGAGCTCAGAAAGGCTATTAGCCAGATAAGCAGAGTCTTTCCCCTGAACTTATACATTGTGTTTTAACTATTCCTTTCTTTCTGTAAATGTTTATTTTCAGCTTTACAACGTTTAGTTACAATGCATTCTTTGGGCTTGGGTATTGTGGACTTCTCTGGGTTAATATTAACACAACAGCAAGATACAGTGCATTTTTCTGTTTTGTTTTCCTATGACTAACAGAGAGCAGCAAAAAATTAAAAGAAAAATATTCTATTCAGTTTTTAAGCATACTTGGAAACTTCTTTTTGCATGCAAATATACACGTGGGGGTTTTTTTGTAGTATATCTCCAAAGTCTATGGTATCATTTAATGCGTGTCAGTATTTATTAAGTCTGGGCACTCCTACTCACAAAACATTAGCCACCTCATTACACATGCATTAAGAGAACAGGTTTTGGTAACAGACAGCATCACATGCCTTCCTTGATAAATGGCATGTGCCTTGGGAAAAGTCCTGTCAGATATGGGAAATGTATGGCAGATGTCCGGGAGCTGCTTTGTGAGCAGCCTGGTGCTGCTGATTAAAACTCCACTAAATTGTATTAGCAAGTAGGTTTGCTATTGCCAACAAGAAATGAAATCTTTCAGAATCAGACACCTATGACAATATCCAGAGCAGCAGTGTTTATATGTGACAGGGCAGAGGAGCTATTCCACCTCAATAAGGAAGAAATCTATGCAAGCATCGTGGCAGCCAAGGTCTGACCTTACAGAAACACTCTGACACACAGCAGTGTAAGCAGGCTTCCTCTGAACATTTTGGGAAGAATCATTGCAAGTGAAGGCAAGCTGTGCAATTTCCACACCCTGCTTGCAGTTATGCCTATGCGGCACAGTGAAGGCATTTGCTTATTAACAACACAACTGGGATAAGAATTTGGCTGTGGGACTCAAGTGGAGACCTCTGCAAGCAGCCACGGGGGAAGTATGGCATGACGAGAGCACGCTGAGTTTCACAAAAGCCTCCCAACAGCCATGAGCAAGGCAGTGGGGACTATCTGCCTTGTCTGATAATGCGCAATGCCTTATGTAAACCTAAAATAATGCTCTTGCCAATCTATAGTAGTACTAGCCTTACAAAACTCAATAGTGAGAGAATTAAAACTCTGTGCCATTTCTTTTCAATCTCTGAGGCTAAAAGAGTTGGCTCAAAGCAGAGTCATCTACTGGTTAGCACAATTATTCTGAGGTTACATTTAGAAACATGTCATTTTAATTGTACTCCTGAAGCTGAATCTCTCCGTTTTTAACACTCTGTCCCCACTTCCCATGTTACTTGCATTGAAGAAATCTCTTGCTAACCGCATCTTGAAATATTCCAACTTCATGGATTAAAGTGTCTTGGCCCCTTCTGCATAAAAAACCCTACCAAATTTCTGGGGGAGATTTCCCTTCACGGGGTAATGCAAAGAGATGCTGATTCATGATCTATTTCAAGGTTCATTGCTTCTTATTATTCCAGCAGTGCCCAGCCGTGAGCTCGGTTGTTGACTAGATGCGCTCAGTATATTCCAGTTTCAAATTTGTGGGAATAAAACTGAACTTGCAACACAATTCTGATAATTCAAAATTGTAATCTTAAAGTAAATCTAGTGCAGAAAACTGCTTTTCCTGTACTCAGAAAAAAATATTCTTTTCCTTTACACTGATCAAGGGGATTTTATTTATTTATTATTTTTCAGAGTATGGATACTGTAGCCATGACAACAGTGGGTGCCTAGATGAAAAGTGTGGAGATGCAACAGACACGCCAGAAATACGTTATCTGTCAGGATAAAAGACTCCTTCAAGACCTTTGAGTCACAAAACCAAAGTCTCTTAGAAGGTATTTTAACTCATATTATTTTTAATGTAAGAGAGGCAGGGTAAGGTCCACTGCAAGGCTAGTGAATTTCCATTCACTAAAATCCTCAAACCTTTCTTCAATCCCTGTCTGCATTCCACTTTCTAGAACCTTGACTGGTACATTAGAGTTACAGCATTCAGTTCAAAAAATAGAAGTGCAGTTTTTCTTTCCTGCTATCTTAAAATGGCAAATAGTTTTAAAATTTGAGTTTCAATAAAATGAATAACAAAAACAACTTGAATATCTTTGCAAAAATCCTAATAGGAAGGAGGGAAGAAAGGTCTGTTCCCTCTGCCCCTAGCTAAATATCTATCCCAGCTGGAATCTAGGACTAAGGACAAAGGGAGCCCATCAAATTCAGCAGGAATCTTTGTCTTGTGTTCAGTGCTGACTGGTTCTGACCCTCAGGCTGTATTCCCTTATACCTGGAATCACAATACAGGCATTTTAAAGTGTTCCAAGCTCCTGGGAACCTTAGGAGGTTTCCTGGTTTAGCTCCTTGTAGCCTCGTATGCATACTAGGGTAGGACGCCTGCAGGTAAGTGCCACTCTGTCAGAACAATAAGGTAAGTTTTGGTTTACTTACAAATTTCTGATGCCATTGCCACATTACGTGGGGGCTCACCCAGGAGGGGTTCCCTTGGCTGACTTGATTTCAAATCATGCTGTAAAGCCACAGCAGAGGCACAACCTACCTCGTGAGCCTGGTCCATCCATCACACGGAGATGAGGGTTTTCACCTCTCCCCTGTGAGCAAGCTCACAAAGAGAGTGTACAACTTTGTGTCCAGAGCGTAGGTTCAAATTGAGGTTGACACCAAGACTGGGGTTTGGTTTGCGTTCAAAACCTAAGTACAATCTTCAAGTGTACTTCTTTTCAGTGGAATTAACTCCATGGTGAAGGATGGAAGCCTCAGCCTGTACGCCCACAGCAGAGGTACCTGGCACTTCCTTATGCCTCTGCCTGCCCATACGATCCACAGAAGAAAGACTTGCAGGTTTTACCCTCCGTACTACAGGCAACGCTTGAGCTGCAGCACAGAATAAATTCTGCCAAGCATCAAATGATCTCAGAGTGCTGTGCTCCAGGGAAGGCGATTGCCTTGTCACTGGCTTCGTGTTACCTCTCTACACACCGACCACACGAGGCTTTTCCAGCCACATCATTTTCTCTATCTAACCTTGTTTCAAAGAAGCTCAGAGTGTTCGAGGACTCTAAGGGAACTTGTGATCAACTGAGACAAAGCGATCAGAGCCTGAAGGAGGCAGTAAGTCCCTAAGATACTCTATAGATCAGAAAATGTGTTGTTTGTACAAGATTTCAATAAACCAAATGTTCATGCTTTGTGGTTACAGACTGAAGAGGTAAAATCAGTCATTTGTCAGTGTTGCAAGACCTACTATGTTCCTTGCAGTCATTGCAGGGATGATTTTTTCGGTCCAATATTTGGTCTAAACACTTTCTGTTGCGAGTGAGCCACGAAATGTCAGAATTAAATAACCATTAATTTTGGAGGCTTCAGCATGAAAATAAACTTTAAAAAAGATGGATTCATTCAAAATCTGTAAACTACTGGGCAAACATAAATCCATATACAGCTAACCTTAAAATCCATATACATTTTCTAATTTAGGAGATTATTCTCTACATGCAAGCCAACAGTGCCATCCACTGATTTTTTGTATATTTTCACACAGATATTCTTGAAGATGTTCTAAAACAACAGGTGATCCTAAAAGCATTTTTAAGGGTGCTTGCTTACAAGAACAGAATCCTCTTGAAAAGATCAACAAACAATAAAGAAAAAAGGCTATTTCGTAGTCTGGTGGGATTTTTAATGGATTAGTTCCTTATATCTGTATGGAGCTTCTCAGCTTTTGCAGGAAGCTGACGTGTATTAGTTAGACACTTCCTCATACTCGCTTTCCAAAAATTCCAATATCAAGCAGAAGTCTAAAAGTCAGATGAAACTGACAATACTGGTTATGAAATATTAGCCCTTATGCATTTATCAAGGACCTGAATTTGAACTAATATCATGCATCACTCTTTCAACCTGTTACATGCTCCAGAGGGCACCCAGAGACCTGTACAAAATGACTCCTTTGCAAAAATCTGTTAGTTCACTCTCTCTCTGAGGGGAAAGTGTTTTAATGCAGGATATACAATCAGTTTCTGCACAATCAGGTCACACATTAGTACTCCCAGAATTAGGGACTTTTAAAAATACTTATGTATATTAAAAGGAAGCCAGGAGGTAGGAGAAGTTATTTACTTAACACTTTGGTTTTTAAGACTTTCATGTTTGTGTTTTCAAATTGTGTTCTATAGCTGTTATGTGCTGGAATCCTATTTATTTTCGTTTGGTTTGCCCTTTGATTGCTTACCACGTAAGTATTTGAGAAAGACAGAAAAGTTTTCATGCAACTGTGAGAAGCCACACCATAATTTTAGGATGTGAAAAGCAACCATTCAAGCTCCTCTTATGGCTATGTTATACCTGCATATTTAAGTTGAGGCTGACCATACTGCTGCCATTGTTCGGACTGAGGAGTGTCCTTCTATTAACTGCAAGAGCAGCCCCAGGGAGTAGCTGTGTTGCTGCCACAGGCCCTCCTGTGCACACTTACGTTCACATTTTCCTGTGGCTGCAATGTAAGCTACCTCTTGCTCCTACTTCCACATGTGACAGAGAGAGGGAAATTATTTTTCTGTGATCAATTACATTTGCATTTCTCAAGCATCACTTCTTAATTTTCTCCTAGAAGTTTGGTAACTTAGTATGTTGTTCAGATAAATGTGTTTTGTATGCTATAGTAATAAATGTGAGCATTCTAAAATTGACATAAAAGTTAAATTTTTAAATATTCTATAAACAAATTATGATAGAGTAACATTGAGGGAGGGTTGCCAGGTTGCCACACGACCACCCTTCCTCCCAAGAATTGAAGAAAATCACCTCTCTAATAACCCATTAGAGAAGTAGCTGTTTTCAAYTGTTTTTTTCTGCAAATCTCAGCAGCAACGACTAGGTGGCACTGCATGATCATTTCAGAGAAAAAGAAAATATTATAAGAAAGCAAAAAAAGGCATGAAAATATATCAATAGTTAATATATGATTTTTTWAAAAATTTAGCTTGTTAAAAATTGATTATGTTCTATTAAATTCACTTTTAGTCTATAAAATTAAATATATAGTTATATGAGTRTCTGTATCTATATAGCTATATATACCTATACAGTATACACTATCCAAATAAAAGAGTACATGATGTTAAACGGTATTTATTCCTAAATTCTACCTTCTGGACAAGTGAAAACCGAGAAAGTTCTCTTGGTAAAACAGTTCTTGATCATGGTTCTTGATGGGTGAGTGAACATGTCATGTCACAAGGGAAAAGGAAACTTGTAACAGAACTACTTAATATTGTTCCTCTGGTGTTTTCTTCAAAGGCAGAACAACCAGGAGTTAATCCTGAGGAGTCACTGTGATCTCAGGGTTTTTCACTCTAAGCAAATATATTCATCTTACTACAACCTCCTATACCCTATTGCCAGCTCTCCAGGCGTCCCTGCAAGAGAATAGTCAAGACATGGACCTGAGGAGGGTGATTTGAACACCTGTTCCACAGAATGTCTCTCCTTCTAAAGGCCATGTAAACCAAAGCACATACAGACTCCTGGAAGCAAGGACTGGAACAGAGGTTCACCTTTTCAGTCACACTACAGAGCGAGTCCCTTGTGCTGGATTTCCTTCCCTCCTAGGCAGACTGCCCCAGGCTCAGCAAGGGGGCAGGAGCTACCTCCTACCTGCTCCGGCTCCTACCCTTATCTAGCTGGTGGCCAATGAGTTCCCCTGGCCCTGTTGACTGGGAGTTTGACCCTCACCATGTTACCTACATCTTTAGCCAATTCCTGCTCTGCAAAAGAGCCGTACCACTGCTAACTCTTGTCTGTGCACAAGGGCATGCCCGCCTCAGTTAGAAAGCTGCCCTCCAGGCAGAGGACATGAAATTGTGARTCCCCTATACGTGGATACAGCTATCTCAGAAACTGAACCTGTTCAGATATTATCTCAAGCTTTGGGTTTTTTGCTTGTTGGCTTTAGGTAGCTTATGTTTAATATTATAGGACAATGAGTTACCATTTTAAGGAGCCTTCACCTCACAACAGACTCTAAAGGTTTGAATCATTTATGTGGGCCAGTGACATGAAGAAAGATAATTTTTTTTCTTCTAGTACAAATGCTTTAATTTGAAAATTATTTACCTTAGTATCTTGCTGTCCTTCAGTATCAACTAACCCAAAAACTAGTAGCCTCTAGCCTGTAYAATCTGTTGTTTTCTGCCCTGGCAGATAAAGATCACAATTTTTTCAGCCTGCTTATCCTGTTAAACACAAATGACTAATAAAAACACTATAACTTCTCAACACTCCCACCATAATACCTGGGGTTTTTTGCATTGATTTCCAGGCATGATTTTTTTTATATCATTTTAACAGAAAAAAACAATTCTTTTAAAAGTAAGATCCAAGATGTGGAAGAACAAAGAACTGGGGCCTGGGGAGAGAGAGCAGCTTTAGGGTATACAAAAAGATGGTTCAGAGAAGGAGCCTGGGAAGGGAAAATTGGGGAGCAGAAAGACAAATATGGTGATTTTTAAAAGCTGCAGCACTGACAGCTTCCATCAGTTTGGTGTTATGCTGTGGTATTTTCCTAATGGTCCACTGGCTGGAATTGGACGGCCACATGAAATTTCCTGTTTATGTGGTTTATGGGAGAGAAAATTGATTCGAAATCTCTAAGCTATATTTGAATAACAGTAATTATTCTAAATGAATTGCTAGCTTATCCATATTTATTTTTTTTGGATGCAGAAGAATGTAACATTGAACAGTAAAACAAACAGTATAACCTTTCCTAAGTACTGCCCTGCTGACATCACTGGCAATACTAACAGGGAGATTGATTCCCAATTTCAGCATTAGATTTTTAATTTGGTAGCAAAGCCTAGCTCCACTAATTAGTTTGCTATATCAATAAATGTGAATGACAACCCATGCGTGTGGACTGTTTATTTTTCCACTATGCTATTTTGCTAATCAAACTATGAAGAAAAGCCTAACAAATGCATGTGAAAACAAAAGAAACAGGCATGCTTGTTATGATCAAAAATGCACAAGCCTGCACAAAGTTTTTCACAGCTTAATAGCAACTTCCTGATGAAAGTACAGCTGGTAGAGTCATAATCAGAGATATGAMCCTACAGTTTTGTTCTGTTCAACCATCCACATGCTTGCCTTTCTACAAATACTTACACCTTATTTGATTAAAAGGTAAGCACTGATAAATATATTCTCATACTGGGGCCATCACCCTTACTCTCATGGCTGAGTTAGTCTATAATGTTTTAGGTTAACKGATAGAAAAATTAACTTTGTGCAGGTGTCTGCTAAATGTGTGCTCATTTATACCACATTTTGGGATAAAAATATGAAATTATTGAATCAGTAGTACAGTAAAGCCTTTGCAGAAATGAATTTGGGATAATTGATTAATCTGTAGGACTGTTTTATTCAAAATAAAGTATTTGTCAGTACCCAAATAAAAATGTTTTCCTGGAGATTAATTTTGATTTATATGCTAATTACTGTGCTATGCCATAGTTGTCTCCTGTCTTCATTACTCTACCTGCATCCAGTTTCCTATCTAGGCAGCACTTTCCCTCTTTCATAGCTGTGAGTTTACTGAGCTTCACCAAGCATAGCTCTGGTGCTTCAGAATATGCACTAGATGATTTTTTGTATGAGACAAACTTTTCTTAGCCCWGTGGAGCCAGACTAGCCCAAAGTAATTTCTGAATGGATTATCTAAAAACTTTGGATGCGTGGGGAAAACTGGTGTTGCTCATCGATGTTAATGCTAAAAGACTGGGAGTCATATAGCTACCATCCTAGTTGGCTTGCCAGCCTACAGTGAATGGCTCTGGACTGTGAAGCCRTGTTACATCTGTTCTGCCTAAAACAGCTCCAGAAGAATTCAGCGCCAGCCCTCACATTTTTGTGTTTCACCATGCAGGCAGAGCAGAGAGGATCTGCTACCAGTGAGGAGGCAAAAAGCCCTTCTGCTCTGCCAGCAGGACTGCCAGTCTCATGGGAAAGCATTCAACAGCTCCCTCCTGCTTGAAAGAGTGTGGTTGTTCCCACAGGACTTCTTTCAGCAATATGCTGAGTCTCCTGCCACACAGCCTTGTTGGCCAGGCTAAGCCCTGATCCCCCACCAGTCACAGTGGGCACGTGGCTCATCCTGGTGCCATTGCCTAAAGCAGCCTGCTAGGACCCTCCTCTCAAGGGAGCCAGGCTGATGGTCATGCTCTTAATGAAAGCCTGCTACTCCAGGCCTTTCCTGCCATGTGTCATGATGCAAGAAGCAAAGAGAATAGAAAAAAGTTTGTGCCGTATTCTTCCTACCTTAACTCTTTTTGTCTCCTATTCTAGTTTCTTTCTTGCCTGCCTATCTTAATTTTTACCTTATTTTATTTCTGCTATTTTCTCCTTTGTCCTGTTCTATTCTCTGCCACATTATTCATCCATCTTCATCCAAATGTATGCTTGGTTTAAGCTGCTAACTTGAGAGCAATAATAGAAAGATAATAATAAACAATAATAATAAAAACAGAGATTACTATGATGTTGGTGTACCATATAAGTTCTTATGCTAATAGCCTTTTAGTAGGAAAGAGTCTTTCAACTTAGACTATTCAGGGAGCTCTTCTTTCCCCCTTTTCCCATATTTTTCAGTCTTTTTTGTCTTCTGGTTCCTCCCTGTAGAATCTTAACACAGCCCACAGACAAAGCTACTTGAATATCCTTTGCTGACAGTAGTAATGCAGCCCTGACACAGGAATCGGGACACCTGTGGCGGAGCCAGGAGAGATGGTAAAGAGTCACAGGTGCAGTTTCACAGCCCTGAAGAAATGGTAATTTCTACTGGTGATCTATCAAAAGAGGGAAAAGTAGGTCTGACTTTCATTATTAAAACAAAATATGTAAGCAAAGCATCTTAAAAATGAAAGTTTATCAACTGCGTTCTTCATCCTGAAATACACAGGAAAAGGTAAGTGTCTCCCACTACATTTGCAATTACATTTTTTAAAGGAAAAACTAAATTATGTCACTTTTTTTTTTCCTCTGATATTCACCAGTCAGTCCTTAATTGTTATCTGCCTGACGGTGTACATGCATCTCTCTGGAAATGAAATGAAAAAACTTCCTTTCTCCTCTTGTAAAGAAGCATTATCTAAATGCTTCTTGGCAGCTGATGATAAGAGCACAGCCTGTAATACATTTCTCCAATTAATTTCAGGCAGAAAGCCAGATGTTGCTCCCATTCAGTTTGCCAAAGCTATAGGAGTGCCTAGATTCTGGCCGCTTCCTTGTTTTTTGACCATTACAGAGGTGGAAAGACTTAGCATTAAGTCTTACCCTAAGCATTTGATTGAATATGAGGTAAAAGAAAAACTAGAGCCTCGGTGCTGATTCTTCTTAAGGTAAGATTTACTGTCATTTTAGTGAATTCCTCGGGCTTCTACTGGGTCTTAAGACACTGTCTCAAGAAATGTATCTTTGTATATTTATTAAAATCAGAATTGTTTAAATGTTTGCAGGGAGTATTTTTATATTTTTATAATTTTTAGGTGATATTATCACTGTACAAGTTATATTTACACCATAAAGATGTCTTACARAAGTTCTGCAAACAGAAATAATTATGCTTGGGGTTTTTAAACTTGTTGTTTATRCAGCTAATGTTTTACATCTTAAGGGTAGGAGCCTTTTAACTGGAAACAAAATGTAACTTGCTTTATTTCAAACTAAAGCACAGGAAGGTTGCCAAGTTCAAGAACAGTAATATTATTGAAAAACTTCATTGATGTATATATCTTAAAATATTCAGAGTTTGCTGTGGAGGGAGGAAAATGTTCATAAGCAAATTTGGGTGTTTTTTTTTAACAAGGAACTGAGCACTGAATGAAGAAAAGTAATTGAAGAGTGAGGAAGTGGCATATAAAGTATACAAACCGTACATCAAAACAATGTGCTTTTGTCAGTAGAAAACTTTGGGTTGGTGAGTGGGTTTGAAAAGCAATCTGAGAAATCTGTCACAGCACTTGTAGCCTCAGTTTTAGGCAGGATATGTTTTTGTAACAAACATTAGAGGACATAATTCTATGTGGCCGCAGACACACAGCGTCTCCATCTCTTACCTGACAAACACCTACAAGGAGACATATCTACAGCCAAATCTTCCTCTGCCCATAAACAGTGTCTCTCTTATTTGGTGCAACTGGCACTACCACGCAGGTACAGCTTTAGACCTGTCTGAGGACCAGCTGGGACCCCAAAGCAGGGATACAGCTTTAGTTAAGGCAATGGGGGTTTTTGTAAGGATTGTGSTCTTCAGTGACTTGGACATGGGCCTTGGGCTTGAGGCAATCCTGTTGCTTAATTGTTGAACAGTTTTTGGCAAGGTACAGTGTCTGTCCACTCTTTCACGCTTGTAAATGGGACAAAACAATACCAAGGTGTCAGTAAGGTTGCTGTTGCTGGACCCCTCCTCCTTCATGTGTTTGCCAAGCATGTAAAGCATTACAAGTTCATACATACAAGCTCAGCTGTGTGAATTACTCAGGATCTGCCCAGAAAACAATGACAGACACTAGAATTAAGTTTCAGTTTGAACTATGAAACACTTTCCCAATCCTTGCAATTGTCAGAAAACAACTCTGTGGTTTCCTATAAACAAAGTCAACAGTTTTATTTTCTTAATTATCGGTCTAGCTTTTATCTTCTCTTTATCTTCTTGCTATCTTTCTCTCTCATCACACAGATTCCTCTCCTTTAGAAGATTCATGATAGAATCTGTAGGCACAGTGTTAAAATTTGGAGTATATTCACTGGCATGCACCTAATTTCTGAGGTAATAGGGGATMTCCCATATACTGGGATTATGATTCTCCTCAGAATCCCCTGCCCGGTATTTTCCCTGCAGCTGACAGCAGCTAGTAGAGCAATGAAGTTGCTGTTTCAGGCTGAGGGCAAGAATTGCATGTTTTTCAATAGTATAGTTATTGTAGACACATTTTGTACTATTTCTGGCCATTTGTACTGTCTGATAGGACTTTACCAGGAATTCTGCCTCTGCCTTTGAAATACGGAACATGATGTAAAGACCAAGTTGATACTCTAATTGGTTTATGACTCTTGCTGTCTCCACAAAATGAGTGTTATCTCTGTACAGGCTACCATAAAATTTAATAATATCCATCTGGTGTTCTGAGGATGCTTTATATCACATGAAAAACTGCTTATACAAAGTAACTGTCTTCACTTACTCTACAGGAACTCTGACAAAACAGTATGTTCGGCAGTATTTCAGTAAATGGGCTTGAAATAATGACCAGAAAGTAAAATAAGGACTGAAAATTAAGGAAAAAATTTACAGAGACTTATCATTTAATTTCCTATAGGTTTCCGTGCTAGAGAAATGATTCACCTAGGAAAATGCCCACTAGAAAAAGAAAGAAGAAGGATGTTAGGAGATTTTATCTTTCTTTCCCTGTATGTGTAAAGTAAGATATACTTCTGAGCAGTTATAATAAAAATGCAGACCTTTATGTTGCTCCATAATTTGGCTTTTTCCTGTGTCCTTTGAGTGCCTCCACTGGGGTGTGATTCTCTTCTACCTTGATCAACAATTCAGTATTTCTGTATGCAAGAATTTCAGTGCCTGGATCATCATAAGTACTGGTGCATCATACATCTAACAGAACCAAGAAATCAAATCAAATATTGTATCACAGGATTTGAGTGCAGCAAAAGAGTTTGCCCCATGTTGAACTTTCGGACTAAGGAAAGTGTACTTACTGAACATATCTCCTTATATTAAAACTAGCCTGTTTGSTGCTTTGCACTTCCGAAACATCAGTGTGATGTGTTTCAAGTTACAGTTCTTAAGTGTCACGTGTGACTTTTAGTCTTAAAGCCTCATTTKGGTAATGGGGGTAGGATTAGAACTTGTTACAGTTAAGTAACCTGTGATCCTTCAAAACCTAACGTAACTTTTCATTTCCAGCATATGGGATCTTCTTCTCTGAGAAGATTGTGTTACATATAGAAACCAGAGTTCTGACTTCTTAATATTGAGAATGCTACAGTGTTCTCTTCTTCAAAAAAACTGTTATACCTGGTGACAGTTTCCAAGAAATAACATTTGAAGCTTATCTTCAAAGTCTGTAGGGAAAAAAGGCTACTACTCTCATTTAATCTCACTCTAGATGCTGCTTTGGGCAGTGGAAAAACATTCCTGTATTGCTGCCCTAGGCATGACTTTCAGCAGGGTAATGATTTTAATGCACGCTACGTTCTACTTATATTTCTCCAGGGTTGGATTTCTACTTGTGTCCTGCAAAAAWACAAAACAAAAAAAAMCAAAT
The DNA here is from genome assembly GCA_018881555.1 of Amblyornis subalaris. Classification (NCBI taxonomy): domain Eukaryota; kingdom Metazoa; phylum Chordata; class Aves; order Passeriformes; family Ptilonorhynchidae; genus Amblyornis; species Amblyornis subalaris. The sequence continues at coordinate 676,645 of JACAXG010000050.1, forward strand.
AAATGAACAAACAACCACAAAGAAACAAAAAAAAAGCAAAAAAGCAAAAAAACCCCAAACCAAACAACCACAACAACCAACAAAATCCTGTGTTCTCTGGGTCTTCCACTGCTGTGATTTTTCTAGACAGTGCTACTGAATATGACAATATCATTATATTTTTTTTTTTCCTGACAGATAGGAAAAATCAAAATCCACTTTCCCCTCTTGACTGTCTGTAACATTGGGAGACATGTTGTAGCAAAACACCTCCACACCTGTGCCTTCCTTGTAGGCATCATCAGCTTTGTCTAAACATTAAGATAGGACCATTTAATAATTGGAGGAAAATGGCTTCAGGAGCAATTTCTTGCACCTGCAGATAAATTAGCTCATGTAGTGCTAAAGATACAAAATCCACCCACATGTGACTCAGTAAGTGATTAGTGCACAGCCCTTCCTTGGAGGGTTGAAACCAGGATATTAAGTTCAGGGGATCCCACACACAGTCTGATAATCGAAGTGGAGGGAGCTCTGTAGGCCGGTGAGATGGAGCGTATTCAGTATCTGTTTAATTTGCTGTGGTGACAGCTCTATAAACAAAATGAAAGCAAAAGGAAGTTTTACCATTCCATTTCTAAAGCAATCTTGCCTCGATTTGTAGGTGGTTTTTTGTTGTTTTGGCTTGGGGGTTTTTTAGGGGGTTTAGAGTGTTCAGGTTTTTTTAAACAAAATATTTTTTCTGACTGTCCTGTAATTTCTTATATTGCTTATGCTATCTTTCTTCTTCTGAGTATCTCYGCATCATCCATTACTTCATGAACTGTCTTCATGAAATAGTCTCAAAAGATGTCTTCATGATAATCTTGCTAACCTACTCTGCCTAACCGACTCTGACAGGATAACTCCCCCTCTTTTGAACTGTGGAGTTCTCAGATGGTCATGGTGTCTTTGTCTAATTCAGTGTCTTAATAATGATGATGCTGTCAATATGAGGGTGGAGAAAATAGTGAGTTCCTTAGTATCCTTTAGATCTAGTCCTTTAAATCTTAGACTGGGGAAGAAATTTCATGAAGCAGGAATACTGTGATGTTCACATGGCTGCATTTAAACTTTGCTGAAATTCTTTATTCCAGCGTATGGAAATTTCACACCTTCTGGATAAAACTAAGTATTGTTTTAGAGAAAGACTTTAGTTGTAATCTAGACTGAAAATATGACAAATAGTAACATTTCATGCTTTCAAACTTAATGAAACAATTGCTCTATTTGCTGCATCATTATATTTAACTTTTGGGATGTACATATATGGTCATTCCCAAGAATTGTATATCTTTCAGGAGAATTTTTGAAAGAAATTACAAGATTATATCTACTCTCAATTACTTGCATGTATCAGACTGATTAGCCAGTGTGGGTGCTACACCAAATGGATAGTAGCTCCTACTGAAACACCACCTACTGCACACTGCAGCCATTTCTGTGGAACACCAGCACTGGCTGTGTAGCTCATTCTTATTCAGTCCAACTTGCTTCTGGTGTCCAAAATATTTATGGAAGAGGCAGTTTTCTGTCAGTAATTCATCTTTGMGGGACATGATCACTAACTTCTGAACAACAACAAAAGAGTTAAGTCATTTACAAAGGGATACTCCATGCTTCTGTCCTTTGCTCATCAAACATACAAAATCAGCCCCATTCTGACAAATGTTGGATGGACTTAATGTAGAGGTATGAAACAGGTGATCCGTGCATAGTTAGGAAGTCTCACAGCCACAAAGTATGTATAGGTTTTTCCTGCAAAACTTCCACTAGACAGCAGAAGTTTACCAGCTGTGTTAGAACAACTGCACACTTATCAATTAATTTTTCCTCCTGTACCTAGCACAGAAACTTGGTTTGCCAAACATTCAGCCACCTCTTTAGTGGAGGGGCAAGAGTTGTGGGAACCATGTTAATGGGGAAAGAGGAAATATATGACTTCCTTTTCCTCTGCTTCTCCTTAGAAAAATACCAATATTCTGCTCCCAGAACCATGTAAAGGTTATAAAGGAACAATGTGCATATATTGCTTTAATCTATCTACGTTTAGCTGGCTTGGAGTTATTTCTTCCTCTCTCACTGATCTTGAAAGGGAAAAGGGTTTAAAACTTCTGAATGCTCCTTGTAGGCTTCATGAGGTTCTTTGATTTTTGTCATTCACTTTAAAATGCCAGAGAGTGYAGAAAGAAAGCATCTCAGGTGGGAGGAAGGCTTAAAATAATCCATGTAACTTCCATTTACACTGAGAGGAATGAGAGTCTGTCAGCTAAGATTTATCCTGTAATACAATGACTCAGGAACATAGCAATGCCCCTTGAAGGTCACCTTCTGAACATGAGGCTTCCTTGGAGCATGAAATGAATTGGAACAGAGCGCTGTACTCTGAGCGTCTCCATTACCACAGTCCTATGAAACGTAAACCACAAATCTGTCATCTTCCCCCCTCCCCCTGATGCAGAGCTCCTTAAAATTAAGACAATAAAAATCAATCACTTTACAGAATTAAAAAATGTGTTTAAAATAAATGAAGCGAGCTTACTGAAAGCTTAGGTACCAATCACAGATTTATTCTAATCCACTATTTTTGTCAGTTTGTGGAATTCATCCCATTTAATTTCTCAAACTCCAACATCAGTTTAAAATTAAAATGTCAGATTCTTCCCTGATTTGCACACAAGTTCTACTTTTGTGAGTCTGCAAAGACATAAAAGTTGGGGCAAAACTTTATTCAATATGGTTTGCTCCATAACATAATATATAGTTATGTGCCATATTACTATGAACACCTATGTTCCTCCAAATAAAACACATACCATATTTTCAATAACTTCTGTGCTAAGTCTTTTAAGCAGTGAAATTTCTCAGGCATTTRTGATTTATTTTTTTTTAACATTCCTGCAAATGTCAGTGGCTGTTAACATCTGAATCAAGCTGTTCCCAGTTCATGTGACTGGAAATGGTGCCCAGAGCAAAAAAGCCAGACATTCTGACCCTCGTATAAGTATAGTCTGTGTGGAAATGTTTCTACTGATCAGAAGTAGAAGTTGCTGAGTCCACATCAGGATACGTTTTGGCAGGAAACAAGGTAAGGCTGCGTTATGACAACTTTATTATTATTATTATTACCTTTATTAAAGGTATGTTTGGGAAATAAATGCTCTAAGAGCTGAAGAAAAACACGATCTGCTAAAGAAGGATTCTGGCTGGACACAAGGCTAAGTGGCTCACRTGTTGCTGGCAGTATCTGAAACTCTTCTGGGATTATATTGGAATTATCTCACAGGATAGAAGGCTGAATTTGGGGTTTTAGCTTATAGCCACTCCAAGGACCAGTTCTGARCAGCCTTAGGCTCTTAAGAGGTTTTCTACCTTTTAAGTAGAAGGAATGCCAYGCAGAAACCAGCTGTGCATATGGGTAAAGGGCAATTTTAGCAATGAAGACTGAAAGAGATAAACTGAACTCTATGCACATGTGAATGAAACTTGTTTGGAGTGTCTCATGGGTGGTATCATAGACAGAAAACTGTGCCAGTCAGAGATAGCTGGACTAGGAGCAGCTGCAGATTTGCGCTTGCATTTGCCTCCAAAGGTGTTAATGTAGCTAAATATATTTAAGACATAACGCTTGACATATGCACACATATGACATATGCTTTCAGAGAAATTGGAAAGTCTAAAAGCATAGCAAAAAATCTGTAACTGAATTCCTAACTCCCTATGAAGCTCCCAATTGAAAAGAGAAAAGCTTTTTGTGGTATTGTAAAAAAGGCTCAGATGAATTCTCTAAACTTTTTCTGTCATTTATGAATAGGACTCTTTTGAGACTAAACACTGGATGACCTATGCAGACAGTTAGGGTGTGTGTTAAGATACTACTTTACTGAGAGAAGAAACAGAGAACAATAATTAACTCCTTCTCCCCAGTCTCCAGCTACTTCCTGGCTACATGGAAGCAAGCAGTAGCTTCAGAACAYGACAGCTGCAGTTCTTTGTGCTTTGTTTCTCCTCTCTTTGTTCTGCATTCTGCTTACACACGCACAGGTAGGAGAGGAATAGGATGGAGAAGCAGCTCCACCACACAGAGGAGGTTTGCTGCTTTGGCAGGACAACTACAGGGCAGGGTCTTCAGGCTGCCCACATAACACTGGACTAACTTGTATTTATGGGACCCAGGCTACCTGACTGAATCGATGGATGGTTTTGGGCTTTTTTTCCTTTTCTTGCACCACAAAAATTCTTTCCTACATGTCTTCAAAAGGAGACTTGGTAGGGGTAAACTAAGAAAAGAAGGTGTCAATTCATTTGACTGGAGACTTCTATCATATTTCAAAAATAGCCTTGGTGTAGTGTCAAACTGTTTGTGCTCGTCCTATCTCTGCTGGATGTGGATTTTGATTTAAAGACAAATCCTCAAAGAAAAACATGATGAGTGTGTTAAATAAATAAATAGCACATAATGATGTGTTAGAGCAGCTCATGCTCAGTCTTCAAAGATCTGCAAGTGTTTTCCCTAAGCTGCATTTTTATCATTATCTTACCATTTTTAACTGATAAAAAGTTATGAGTTGTCTAGAGATGTTGAGGGAGAAGGGGGGGAAATCTTACCACAGACTAAAAGCTATATCCCCACTGTTTAAAAATAACCAGCCAAGTAGGTGGCTTAGTACACCAGACCTGTTTTATCTGGTTTGAGATGATAAATGAGGTAACAATATAAACCCAGTTTCTGTGGATATTTCTTTAGCAGAAGAAACAGCCTGAAATATGTGCAAAAAGCCACAAACTGTTGAAATAACTAATACCACAYACTCAAAGTTACATCTGTGTGCCTGTAGAAACCAGTTGCACTCAAGAGTGCAGAAGAATTCAAACACATTTCGAATTTGAGTTTTTMTCAAGAAATTTTTTTAACAGAAAAAAAGTGAGATTGAAAGTCCTTTCATGTAGTCTTTATACAAATGGTTCTATAACAGAAAAATCTAGATGTGCCAGGTAAAAGGATATTTAAGTAGTGAGAACTTACTTTAGATTTGAAATAGTCTAGTAATCAATTGCAGTTACTGGAATCCTTGGTGTTTACCAAATATCTATAAGATTTCTCAGTCATCAAATGACAACAACTCAAAATACCCCAAAATCCAGCAGTTTTCAAAGCTCATCATACTGAACGTATACGATGATTTTGGCAATTTATGTGTATACACACCCCTGACCTGGATMAAACTTCTTTCWTTTTTTTTTTTTTWAAATTCATTTTGCAGCATAAGAAAAYTTTTTGTTCCATCTGAAGTCAACAAATATTTACATGTTCAAAATTTTAATCCTTACCTATACTAAATTYCTTATGATGTCTTTACATCTGAACATAAGAAAACTCAGTTTCTTTCCAATGCTTTAATCATTACATTCTGAGCTGGAGGTTTCTCTGCTTCACGCGACAGCCCGGGCCTTTAGCATCTTTTCCATCAGAACTCTATGACTTTCTTCAGTGTAGCACAGCAGTTTACATACAGGCTATATTTCAATGGAGAGTTTAAATTTSTGTTCTCTAAAGCTGCCTTTACAAATACTCGTAAATATTTCAAGGCTCTCTTCTCTGCCCTTATTTTCAATATAGAACCAGAAGAGAACATGGAACGAAACATAATCAACAAAGAATAACTCACAGCAGATACCACCATTAGAGGAATTTTTAAGCAACTCGACATTCTATCTCTTTSAAATATAAGCTATACTACATGCTAATATTTGCATAAGAAATCGTTTTCTAGGTCATGAACAAGGTATTTCTGTGTTTTATCTGTATGCCTTCCTCAGAAAACAGTGGGTAGGATCTATTCAGTTCAAGCTACACCAACGGGAGTATCAAGGGTTCTAGGACACAGTTGGAGCAGACCCTAAATGAGGGATCAAGGCAGCTGTGTCAAGATACATGTATATTTATAAATCAAGATGACTTTGTTGCGGGTTTTGCCTTAAAGTCTCCCTGAAATCTTCCATGCAGTTAGGGCTGTAATTGGCAACAAAAGCAGCCTTATTAATACATGATTTGGACTAATGCCAGTGTAAGGAACTGTAACTGTGCTGAGGACTATAGAGATGAATTAAAAGTATATCTTTAAAAACAATTATTATATATATGGAAATTGTCTGACTTCTATTATCAGAAAAATCTTATATCCTGCATACTGCTAAACAGATGTTTATTCACRATTATTTGCAATTGTCTTATTCCTGGCTGTGCAGACAACCTTGAGAACTGCGGTTTAGTGGAGAGCGATCTGACTTCCTCTCTGGGACGCAGCTGAATTTCCACATCAGAGGGAGTAATGTCAGACTATTAATAATATAAAATTCCACACAGAAACTTTGGACTGCTTAGAACCCTGTTATGGCAATTGAGATATTTTGTACTAGCATTGAATTAGAGGGAACGGAAGAACCTTATTTGTGTATAATCAGATTTTGACATGATGATGGAAGAAAAACCATTGTCTGATGAATAGTCCCTAATGGGAGTGAATAACAGTAAGTTCAGTGGAGTGGAACAGAAAGAAAGCAGAATCTGTAAATATTTTGTCAAATTCTTTTCTCCTTGTTTCTCAGACTGATGTAAGATACTTATCTGACAAGATTAAAATAAGGTGTATTTTCTAATAATGCACATTTCTGCTTTATCCATAATTGTCCTGTGCCACAAGTAAAATAAAAATAAATAAAKAAAGAAGAAAAAGAAACCAAACCCACCACYAACAAAAATAAAATAAAAAAGCCCTCCCATAAACCCCAAATCTTGTCTTCTGCTATGCTTACAGGGTGCTTAGTGCACAGTGAGCCCTTAATCTATATTAGAGCCTAATTTGGTCCTGTCATGAGAGTTTCCTTCTCTTTTGAATACTCACATTGGGCCACAGTGTCTTGCCACTGGTAACAGTAAGGGCTGAAAATAAAGCTTTGTACATCAATGTGGGTAACTATATGTTTCTGCAATTGGGCACAAGAAGTCCAGCACTTTGGTATCTGTGAGGCAGCAAAAGTCTTCTTTGYTTTTTCAGAGCTTGAGAATTCATGTATTTGGATGAAATGGAAACATGAGGCTAATATCCACACCCACAGCCAAGCCACTCAGAAATCAGAGAGTTTGAGGCAGTGCACCCTTATGATATATTACAGAAAATATTAATCTTCCCTCTGTCTTGTTTTCCTTTTCCAGTTCTTCCTTTACTTTCCTTCAATTCCTTATAATGCTACATTGTGATTGAGCATTTCATGTCACATTCATCCCATGTCAGTCACATGGATGGCCGGTATTGCCCTGAGTTTTTCTGCAGCTTATTGTCCTTTGATTTGAAAGTGCTGGCAGATTTAGTGCTCTTTCGTTTCCCACTATACACACGCTCGCTTTACACATGAAACAACCACTTAATTTTACTAGGCCGGGATGTCTATCCTTTCCACACCAAGAATCTATCTCCAGTTCGTATTTCCTGGAAGGTTATTGATATTTGTCCATCAAATACCTCTTCGCTGCACTGTGATGCAAAAGCAAAAGCAGTGAAAGGTGGGGGGAAGAGAATAAATGTAATTGAGTTAATGAGGTTATCCATGTGAGTCTACTTAGACTGTCAGCTCTCTGCAGTAGGAATGCTGCGCTTGTAGCACTTTGCTTAGTGTTTGGTGAGAATGGTCCCAGCTTTAACAGACATATCTGTGAGTGCAAAAGACAGCTAACGTAATAACAAGAACAGCCTCAACAAGGTGTCCAGCACAAGGCTGTTTGGAGTTGTGAGACTCAATTAAAACAAACAAACCAACCYTGTTATCTCAGGACATACGTTAACCTGAAAGACAGACTCGGGGAATTAAATTTCCCATTGCTTACACTTGTAAGACAATGCAATGTTTCCTGCAACATTGCCTGTACTGACCACTGCCAGAAGCTTTATGTTGAACCAGATGTAYCTCCAGTCCAAATCCCAATTTTTTTACTTTCTAAGGTAATATATCCTGAAATATTTCAATATCTGTGGATATTGGGACRATTTCTGGCACAGAAGCAACTAAAGCATCAGATGATAATGGGAATACCCTATTTAAAAGTCACAAGTCTCCTTACGACTTTTTTTTTTCTTTCCTTAGACTATGCTAAGGTAGCCTAACACTACTTTAAGGTGTTTAAAAAAACACTGGATGTGGCACTTAGTGCCATGGTTTAGTTGATACGGTGGTGTTAGGTCATAGGTTAGACTTGATCTCAAAGGTCTTTTCCAACCTAGTTAATTCTGTGATTCTCTAATACTTTAGTAAAGCAAACACCTCCTGTGATAACACCCCTGGTAAGACTAATCTGGCTCAGAAAAGACCATCAGAATTTTGTTAATTGAACGTTTAATCTTTTTTTCCCCAGGTGGTGTTTTTTCCTCAGTGCTGAGTACATTMTGTAATAAAATTGAAAGATAAGCCCTCTTAGGACATAATTCATCCTTTTTRTTGTAAAAACATACAAACAGAGGAGCTGCTATATTGACAGTTCACACAAAGTCTCTTTAAGCTAAATTTAGGACTGTTGCTGAGTATTTAAACTTGAATATTTTTCCTGAAGATAAATAAAATTGAAATGTCATATCATTTAATGTGTGAGACTGACCAGCTTGGATATTGGGAAGGACTCTACTTTCTAAATAATTTTATGTAAGGACTTAAAATAAGGATATTGGCAAGATTGGGGACAGATCATAACAAAACATTTGCTTGAAASTTTTCTTGCCAATTGTTGCATAAATCGATGCTTTGGTATTACTTCAGGTTCTATAACTAATTTGCTAAAGCACTCTAGGCTGCAGCATTTTCATAGAATCATAGAATTTGCTGAGTTGGAAGGGATTCATCAGGATCATCGAATCCAACTCCTGGCCTTAGGCAGGACACTCAAAGAACCACACCATGTTCCAGAGAGTCTKATTCAAACACTCCTTGAACTTCGACAGGCTTGGTGTTGTGACCACTTCCTTGGGGAGCCTGTTCCATTTTTAGTAGAAATTAAGACCTTGAGCAAGCAAGCATTCTCTGAATCATAACTCCTTACACTCTTTACCATTCTCTCTCAGAACTGAAGTTTTTATTAATTAAATGTAATTTTATTTATCTCTTTTCTACATGTTTTCTCAGTGTAAACTCTCTATTAAAAGATAGGGAGGCAAATATTTAATTATTTCCTTTCTCTTTCTGACCAGTTCTGTTTGGATTGTGACACAGTAGAAGGCTGGATTCCAACTCAGGGTTTTCACAAAGGGGAAATGAATCTGCTGCATAAAGCTAAAGTAAATTGTATAGGAATTACAGATAAAATAGATGATGAATACAGAACATCCTTTACATTGTCAGTCATGTCTTGACAATATTTGAAAGACATGGGCATTAACATTTACTAATGTTATCCAAGAGCCAAGATATGGAAGGTAAAAGCAATTAAAATGTCRGAACTGTAAACTGATGAGATAATTTCATTGTACTCCCTATTCGCGGTAATAGGTGACAGAATATGATGTTTGGTCCTACATACTTCCACTCATTACTGACTATCTACCAGGAGTTGCAAGTGACTCCTTCCATCATAGCCACAGATGTCCATCTAGGTACAGTGAACAAGATTTTGAATTAAAAGATGAGTGATGATACACCATTTAAGGACAGGAAAGTTATCATGTATAGAAGAGAATGGGGTTAGTTAGCAGAAGAAAGAAAGGGCACTGCAAGGGGAGGTGTGTTAGAAACTGGCAAACTAATGTAAGTGTTTGAAATTATCAACAACTTCAGAAAAAGAAATGAATGAAGATAAGTATAGGAGGAGATGTGCCACTTTATAGCTAGAAGCAGGTCACCCATCGTATTGAGAACGGTCTGTAGATGACCTCGGATAGATCATTAAATGAGATGAGACATCAAACAAMACATTCTTGTATACAGCAGCTATGGAGACTAAGTCAAAGGAGAGTTGCTCAGGACAAAAATTTCAGTAAGAAAGTTGAAATTAGATACTTACTCAGATGAAGATGTTGAAGTCGAGGAAGAAGGCACAAGAATGTGAAAGATTGGGAGTTGGTATTGTGAGCAGAACAGTGATCTGGTAAAATTTTAACTTTCTATTGCTCATAGGATGAACATTTCATTCCCTAACTGGATCACACTAATTGCCCCACGTATTTAGCCCTACAAAAGCTGTAGTTCAGTGCTGGCCTCTGTGCATGTCATAATAATTTTGATACAAAAGCATCATCATCCTAATTGAATTTCATKACCTTTGTCTGGGCATCTGGGTTATTCATCTGGACCATCTTTCTTCTGTCTTATTTTAGTTAAATAGTTTGCCACCCGTTCATCTGCAACATATTTTATTGACAAGCAGGACCTTAACTCAGTTTATTATGAAAACTATTCAGCTGACAAAAGGAAAGCCATTTTAACTACAAAACCAGTAGGAATTCACTGTCCTAATTAGGCTTTAAGTCCCTCATGCTAAGGTCTAGCATGGACATAAAACATAAGTTATGGTTAGAGCCCACTCTATGTAGTTGCAGGTGTCTCAGTGCAGGTAATTCCTACCCCAGCTAGTTCAGCCTAGTCAGACAGCCAGAACTGCTTGGGTGTTAGCAAGTACTGTGCGTAGGCGGACTTGTAGCCCAGCTGATGTCCTGTCATGGAGTGGTTGAAAACCACAACCGCTGTCCCGCAGGCCAGCGGCTTTACTGCACTGCAGATTTTACAGAACAGGCAAATCACAAAACATTTGAATACAGATCAAATTAATTGCGCCAATAACAACATCCARTTCTGCAGTACTCTGAGGGATATTCGTAATGCTCTGTTTGTGTCCTTTGTACAGGAACTTAGTCGAAAGAACTAGTATTCTACAGAAATTATTCTGTTCAGGAAATTAAACGTAGATGAGCTACAAAGTTCTATAACCAGACTTTTTTCTACATGAGGAGCCCAGAAAGAATAGATCTCAAGGCCTTGAATCATGTTTCATAGATTTGTCTCACTTTTCTGGTCTCTCTTGCCCCTATTACCAAAATATATAAAGCCTTAAACCAAAACTATTGGGCCAGCTAAGGATGCACATGTATAGACAAGGCAAGGGTTTTACTGAAGAGGGCTCACAACTCAACCAACAGCCTCTAAAACTGGAGAATACTATTCCTTGTGCATAAGCAGCTCTTAGCAGCACCATACATTACGGGAAACTATCTATCCATAATATTTCCTACAGTAACTTCCCCTGATCTCTACTTAAGGCATGAACTTGAATTGTTATAATTTCTATAGCGATTTCAGTTTGAGCTGTACTGTGGAGATTCAGGCAAAAATGTGAAGACAGCGCTTATGAACCCCCATATACATGACCCTTGCTGATCATCGTGTGACATCAGCAAAGGATCACAGTAGTAAAACCATGAAACACCAACATTATATGTGATAGATACTGCTTCAGCTTTTCTTTGGTTTCCTCAGACCTCCTTTCCTTTCTGGCTTCTCATCTTTCTCTGCATAGGATGCTGGTTTATAATTTTAGTTGCAGTACACTTTATTGACTCTAGTGGCAAAGGCTTTCATCCTATGAACTCTTAAACAGATGGGGACATTTGTACAATTTCTTCATATTGTCATAAGACAATTTGTTCATTAGTACAAGTAGTATTCACCTTAATTATTTTCTATACTGAAGTAAACCAAAGGCTAGGCAAAAGATTCTTCCCTCTCTTGCTGGGTTGGATTAATTTAATTTCAAACCTGATTAAAGAAATAAATGCTTTCTAATTGCCAAAAGTATTTGAAACAATGCACCAAATTAATACAAAAATTTATCACATTTTGTATACTTGCCTGGGTGTGTTACGCAGTGAGCTTGCCCGGTTATTCCCTCTATGGGGAACATACTTACAGCAATTGATAGCAGAATGCTTGGTGTTTCMACAAGAAGTCAAAGCTGATCAAAAGCTCTCTTTTTTCATTTGACCCAAATTCTACACATCCACATGTATATGCAACAGAACAATAACTGATGCCTAAAATAAGAGGGTAAAAATTAATATGATTTCTTCTCTTCATGAATTTTTAAAAACAATCAATGTCATCGGTTGAGATTTTTAAAAACTTTAAAAAGAATCTCAGGAAAAACTGATCTTTGTCAACTTTTACTTCAGACTAGTAGATAATTTCTGCAGTAGAAAAGATAAAATTGGAGCACCAAGTACTTTAGTTAATCCCTTGTCTCCTGCAGAAAAGGACGAGGCTCAAAAATACGCCATTGTTTTGTGATGTTTTGGGCTCTCTGCAGGGAAAAAGGTTCACTGATATGATCAAAGTCTACATTTTTCAAACCTGTCATTAAGTACTCTGGGAGTCRTCCAAGAAAACCAACAAGACAATATGTAATTTTCCGCTTGATTTAACAGAATATGTTCTTTTCTAAGGAATGAAAATGAGGAGGCCCAGTTTCCTACAGTTTTGTGTTCTTTGTTCCTTTCTCTATCCTCTAGTACAATAAATCTTGTCCACTCTCATTTTTTTCTATGAAATGCTTGCTTGTGGTAGGTAATCCTAACCTACGTTAATCCTGTTTGATCGACGGACACAGTCAGTTCTGCTTATCTTTCCCCTATCTAAGCAAATAGTGATTCTGCATATGTGTGAATTTTGCGGGGTTTAATGACTTCCATCTTAAAAATTTGGTTGATGTTTCCTACTGTGTTCAAAAGCTGTTATGACATCTGAAGAAATAACCTTATTGCTTAAATTTCATTTCCTTAGAACATAAAATTTATAACTTAGACTCTTACTCAAATGTTTTGACTGTATTTTTTAGTGGTTTAAATGGTAGAAACTGTTTCATCTGTGTTTTGACAGTATGGTCAGCAGATATTTTGATAATTATTTTTTTCTTGATGTACCCTAAGCTGTGTTGCATCGAATTTGCTCAGCATATACTAGCAAACAAGTGCTGGCGATCTGCATTCAAAGTACAATTTGTCTGAAATTAACTTCATGCAAGGAAGAGTGGAAGCTATGCCACAAGATACCTCACTTTTCAGTCCATAATAAATATGGACCAGACTTTTGCACTTTCTTATAGCTTGGGTTTGGATACAGTAGTAGTGTACCACATTGTGCTCCAAATACAGAAGTCTCTGGCTACAGTAGTTGCAGAGGCCTGGACTTTCGGAGTCTGTTTCTGTGACCTAACCCTGAACTGCAATGCATACATCAACGGAATGCTGGCAGGGTTTGAGTGCAGCTGTTCAGTCAACTCCTCCCGTAYAAGTAGCTGTGATAGGTTCTGTATAGATTTTATGATGAAAAGTATGTTTTACTATAAAGAAGCAGTAAGAATATGGAAATGCAAAGGGAAAACAATAAAGTGACTTATTAGTATGGGTTTTGCTATGTTGAGCTGATCATATTTTTAAACAAAAAAAGCTCTATTTCACAATGCAAAAATATATTATCGCATTTAGGTGAAAAATTCACAAGGTTAAATGCTTCATAGAGATTTTGGGTTCTAGCCAATGGCCTTCTACAGCAGGTAGTTGGCAAACACTGTATTGTTGGAGACACCGCTTCTTCAGATACATTAATTTTAAATGTTAGGTCTCTCTAGCTAGAAATTATGAGAAAGAAAGTTCAGCGATATGTAGCAGGCATTTGAAAATCCTAGTCAATATTTTTTCATGCACTTAATAAAAGTTCTTAAGCAAGTCAAATCTCACCTAGGATCATTGCTTGCTAGGTTCAAGCTCCTTATAAAGGAAGCCTTTCAATGAGGTTTCCTAGTAGCTGGAACACCTCTACTTAATATAAACACAATGCATGAGGTATGATTTCATACTGATTAAACAAGTCATAAAAGAAAAAGTAGGATCTCATATCCACTAGAAACTAAATGTAGCAAGGGCAGGACCATCTTTAACCCTGACGGCTATGGTCTCTTAATTCACTTTATATTTGCTGATCTTCTGACTTGCCAGTCACGCCTAGAGCTTGTCAAGTCACAAAAGGCAATTCTCCGTATAGCTGAAAGAGATGGGAGTGTGGGGGCAGGAAAAAATTTTCAACTGCTTGGGGCAATGTAAGGGAATATTTAATGGTAGCTGATGTTTTCTGGGAAGATAAATTTTACATCACGCTCAGAATGGCAGCCATGGAAGGCTTCTTGCTGCTGTTCGACAGTAGGAACAGGGACCAGGTTCCAGCACTGGGCTGAATGAGTATGAAAATCCAAGCTTTGGTAACATAGATGGCTGGAACATCGTGGTCCGCTTAAACAAGCCTTTCTTCACATCCTCTGTATTACCATATTCCAGTCAGTAATGTGACACCAGAGTACTTTAAAACCCTCCTGTTACTCTGTGTGCCTTTATCTCTGCACCAAACCCATGCACATTGAGCCGCTCATTAAAATGAACCTCTGCAGGGTGTGTATGGCAGAGGTGAGGATTCCCTGGGCTGYCCCTGCTCTCCCTCTGCAGGCAGCAGCCCTGTCTCCTCAGGGAGTGGTGTGAGGGGAGGCTGGAGAAGACACAGTGCTGGGGGAGCAAAGCCCAGCTCCCAGGGCGCTGCCATGGCACCTGGGTCATGTAGTACAGTGCTGAGACTCTCACATTGCTGGCAACTCAGCCTCAGCCCGYCTCTGTGTGGAGCCTGTGTCCTTGGACACTGAGATTCAGCCCCCTCTAGTCAGCCTCTACCCTGGACTGCCATGTTGTGGCTTAACCCCAGGAGAGCACCTGCCCTGGGCTGCTGCTGCAGCCTCATCATCCCCCAGCAGGGAAGTGGGGGGCACAGAGCCCATTTGCACACACATGTGTAGCCTGACCAGCCATTTGGGCTCCTGGAGGAGGTGGCCATGGGTGCACGTACAGAGCCCGTCCGTCAGTCACTGTGCAGGGTGCTATGGGGGCACGTGGCAAGCTCATCTTTTGCCCTCCACTTTTGCTGCACAGAAGTGACAGTGCAGCACCACTGCTGGGGTGCTGTTTTGGGTCCTTKGTGTCCTGCCAGCACTCCTGTGGATTAAACCCTCCTCTCAGGCCCTATGTGTGAAGCCTAACCCTGCCCAAAGGCTKGGCCTCCAGTGGGAGCGGCCTGAGGCAGTCACAGGCTGTTATCTTCACTGTGCTGGGACTTGTCCAACAATTACTATCGAGAACAGGGTGAAATATCACAGTAAGTAAATCATGGTGAAAACTCATCCTCCCCAAGAAAGCTGTGTCTCCTCAGAGCAGGCTCCCCTAAGCACCCCTTTTCCCCTAGGCAGCCCATGCTTGCCATAGGTCCAAACTACCAGAATGCCAACTGGTCAGCCAGCCTTTTTGTAAGGAATTRGAGGGAACACTCCTGCCCCGACAGGAGGGCAGCACTCTGCCTTGGCTGTGCTCCAGGAGGCCGAGTCCTGCCCCCAGGTGTGGGCAATCGGTGTCGTCCTTCCCCACCCAGCAGGTCAAGGGGGTAGGCAGGCAGTGCTGGGGATCTGCCCACCTTTCCAGGGAGGCTGCAGGAAATGGTAACTGTCTTGAAAATAACAACAATCCTCTAATAGGGCCTTGTGTTTCCAACCGGAACTCGTTAAGGTAGAGGTCTCTGGGAGTGAAAGGACAATGTATYCTGACCTGTGAGTCTTGACTTTTCTGTGTGTTGCAATTTGCACCTCCTGAGCTTTGGAGGAGAAGGAGAGGTGAGGGGGAATCTCAGGTATATGCCTGCAATCTCAAGCCTCAGTGTTTTTGGCTGAGCACTGGCAAATATTGAATGAATCATGCAGGTAGGCTCCCTGACTAGCCTCAGTAGCTTGTTAACAATTTATGGCAAGCTAAGAATGATTTATAGTAACTCAGAATGAGTTATAGTTACTCTTAAAAATGAAATATCTTTCTTGAACACCTGAATCCCCTTCTTTTCCTCATTTCGTGTCGGTTGAAATKCTCTTTTTTTTGTGTGTAGAATATTGACATCGTTAGCTTTTAAAAATGTAGCTTACACTGATGCCAAAATGTTCCAGTTTTTTGATGGCTTTTGATAACAAGTTTTTCTTCACAGGCTAAAAGACTGCCTGAGAATAAACAGACCCCAAAGTAGTAACATTTGTTTTTATTTTATATTTGGATAATCTTAACCTTTTGCAGTTTCCCACAAATGCTGATTGAGTTGTACGTATCACTGCCACTGTGGGGTAATTTTTGTTCTACTCCCATACTCCCTTTTTTAAAAAATTATTTAAAATTACTTCCTGTGCCTCATGTGGAGAAACCAGAGAAAAATCTTTGTTTACATGTTTACCTCTGTTCATGTAAGTATGTCCATTTTGATGATGCTCCTTCCTTGTATAGATCATAATAGTTAGGATACCAGAGGTCCTGCCTAGAAAATGGCTTGCCTTTTTCTCTTATAGTTCTTTTGCTTTTAGGATTGCAGCTGCAGATTGAAATTAAAGAAAAAAAAGAAATTTTTAGTGTAATATATTTAAAGAAGAATAATATCTATGGCTATACATTACATGGGGTTTTTTTGAAGAACTTACTCATCAGGATGTGCTGTATGAAAACTTCTAGGAAATAATGCAGCTACATGATTAAAACTATTATAAGTTTCTAGTTTCTAATTTAAAAATGAAGATTAGTCTTTATGCTGACCCTCTTATAAGCCTACCTTTGTTGATGGCTTGGTTTTGCAACATAATTTGCAGAGTAATCACCGCTGGTGAATTATTATCAGTTGTAATGGAGGTATATAGGGTCTGTCAGGCAAGTTTGCAGAGAAGGAAGGGAAGGGAGTGTTTCAGAATATTGCACTAATTCTACAGCCCCCTTACAGATTCAGTCCATCRTATCTTTATACTACTCCTGCACTGTGTTAACTTCTGGGAGATTTTAGTGGGAAAAGAGTTTTTAAATGAGGTTGGAAGCTACAMGTACTCCAGGTCTAATCAAGGGTTAGATCCTTGTCGGTTCTAGTCAGTCAAAATACCCATCAAGGTATTATTCTATTACTGTGGTTCTCTCAAACTGTGCCTTAAGTAATACTTACTTATGTATCTTCAGTTGGACTGAGACTACACGCACTTTCAAAAGCCTTTTGCAAATACATAATAATGACGTAAAAGGTAAAATAGTGCAACAAAGTAGAAACTAAGTAGGATAACAGAAAGCCAGAGCAGGAATGGAGTAAAAAAGAAAAATCACTTAACATTCTCTTATAGGTTTTGCTATACTAGATCTTGTTAGTGTATTTATAATTGTTCAGTGTTAAAATTGAAAAAAAATGTCTGACTTCATTAGATAAGGGAAAACTAAAAAAAAAATCCCAAACCGTTCCACTGAGTATACAAAGTCATGTGATCCACATAAAACACTCAAGTTCTTATAGACAAAAGGTTTCTTGTGCCTGAGCCACAGGGCTTACATCAGAGCAGTAAGTGACCAAGAAGCACAAAGAAAAAACTATGATAGTTCAAAATAATTTATTTGCATGTGTTATTGAGAGTGCTATTCTTTGCAAACTGAATAAACAACAATTACTTAACTGTAACCACAGATTTAACTATAACCACAGCCTAAATTTGTAAAAGCATTTAGAAATCTTTGAAAAAAAAATAGTTTGTGTCTCGGGGGGGAAGGGAAGGGGTAATATGACTGTACAGTTTTTAAAATGTGAATTATACTCCTCTTCTTTTACAATGTGCATTAAGGCAGAGGAAGGAAGTTAAATCTCCGGTAGGAATGACACCAAAAGTAAGAGTTAGATAAACCAGTAGAATGTGTTTCCCTGGAATTTTGTACTGGTTTAAGCCATCCTTGATGAAAGGGAAACGGCAAGCAAGAAAGCTCAGAGTTGTGAGCAATGCATAAAGTCTTTCACAGAAACTGAACCTAGTAGACCAGGCAGCTTAGAGATGGTAAATTATAAACAGAAAATCTATCTAATTACTTCTTGGTTGATGTTGAACCAAGGTATTGGACTGCTGAACTGATCCAACTTGGCAATTTGGCATTCTTAAGACCTTTTGTTTCTGTTCCAGTTATTTTAATTCTAAATTTTAAAAGTGGAAGGGAATACCTGTCTGGAAGTTCAGGAAATGTATTTATGAAATATTGATGCTTATATATCTAAAGCAAAAATGAAGGAGAAGCAGCAACTGATCAAAACTTTTGCATGAGCTTCCAAAGTAGTTAGCAAGTGTCAGCATCTAAATAATTTATTAAATATGTAGGGTGAAATAGAGGAATATTTTACTGTATCTTTTTCCTTAGTAGCATTTGAATACTGTTATTTTTCTTGTTTGTTTTATCTTGTTTCATGCCAGATGTCCTTATCAGGGAAAACAATGGTGATGTGTTTTAATATTGATGAGTTGATTCTCTTGGGAATAATAGTATATCTACCTTCTCAGAATACAAATTGTGGGAGGCTTTTTATAGCATAATTACCACAATGCATTGAATTTTAAGTGCAACTATTTAAAACCGTGGAAAGAACTTTCTGTTTATTATCTTTATTTTATCTACTTTAAAAGGAGAATGACTCTTCTTTTAAAATTATGTATTGTTTTGGTGGCCTTTAAAAAGCAAGCATATAAATCACCAGAGGTACTGTGTAATCTGTCAAACCAGCATATGCTTAACACCTTATAAACTATTAAATAATTATAATATTTCTCTTTCCAAGTTTATTGGTTTAAACAATTGCAGAGCAGTTGCAGAGTAATTAAGGTACCTTGCTTTAACTTTTTTTTTTTTCATTTTTACCTTCAGGAACTGGAAGTACTGAAATTATAAACGATTTGGTGACAAGCTGAGCTTGCAATGCAGGCAATAAAAACCGTGGAAAAAGAAGTGACTTTTATAAAGGAAATACTTTTCACAGAATCCTTCCTAAAGAAACAGGAGTGCAGCAGAAACCCGGAGAGCAGGCGGCTCCGAGAGCAGCAGCCATTGGAAGGAGCTGTCTGCAGCTCTCAGTGCTGTACTGAGCATGTCCCAGCGGAGCTCAGTGCAAGCAGCACATTATGCAAAAAGGCAGCTCTAGCAGATGGGAGAGAGGCACAGCAAGCGTTTGCTTCACTTGCATCACCACCGCTTGAAAACAAACCTGGATCGCTAGAGGGGATCTCGCCAGCCGGCCAAAGGAATGAAATCCRGGAGGATGGCTTGATTGCCAAAGGTGTTGCACTGCAAAAAATCATGGGGAATCAAGATGGGAAGCTCAAGAAAAATACAGGTGATGTGCAAGAAGGAGAAGATGCCTCTGGGCCCAAGGATACGGATGGCACAAAGAAGGTATCGGGAGGCAGAAGGGGACTGGGGAAGCATGGAAAAGGAAGCGAATCGGGTAAGAAGAAGGGTAAGTCRGACTCCAGGCCCTCTGTGTTTTCAAATCT
This sequence comes from Amblyornis subalaris, assembly GCA_018881555.1. Classification (NCBI taxonomy): domain Eukaryota; kingdom Metazoa; phylum Chordata; class Aves; order Passeriformes; family Ptilonorhynchidae; genus Amblyornis; species Amblyornis subalaris. The sequence continues at coordinate 696,095 of JACAXG010000050.1, forward strand.
GAGGATCAGAAAAAATCTGTCCAAGGCTAAAGATGGGAATAGCAGCTCACGGGAGGATGTTTTGGAAAGCCAGGCCTTGCAGCCTGGAGAGCTGGACAGTACTCATTCAATTGTAACCAAAACTCCTGATATAAGCATCTCTGCAGATGAAGGGGGTCTCTCAGACACAGATGTTGAGCATTTTGAAATCAGAAATGAAACTGTTCCAGCTGCTGCAGAGACACAGGATGGACAAAGGACCAGCTCTGGCTCTGATACGGATATATACAGTTTCCATTCAGCCGCAGAACAAGAGGATTTGCTTTCTGATATCCAGCAAGCTATTAGACTGCAGCAGCAGCAGCAGGGGGCAATTAACATTGGAACCGAGGACCTTGTCGCCAAAACAATGGGCCGACACACGGCTAATTCGCAAGCAACCCCCTTAGATTTTGAACGGTTTTTTTCAGTAACTACCACTGACAAAGAGAAGAGCCCAGACACTGAGGGGGCTTTTCCAGCAGTATCGGAAATCACGGAAAACATTCCCGTCTCCTGTGCAACTGAACGTGAACCGAAAGAAGTGGTAAATGGCTCAGGCTCTCCTGGTAACGGCTTATTTGAAACACAAGAACGTCAGCTATTGATTGAGGAGCAGCTCGTTGCTGGAGAGGACGCTGTAGCCAGTGGACTAGAAGATGATTTGAATAGAACTGAGGTAGAGAACGGGTCTCAGACACTCAGCTCCACACAGCCTTTTCCAACTTCAGTGGCAGATGCTGAGGCTAAAATTGCAGAAGTGCGGGCTGTGGATTTTCAGGGCTCGGTAACAGAGGGTGGTATTTCAGATGCAGGCCGTGATCATGCTGCTGAGACTCAGGAAGGGAAACACGCTCTGCCAGCCAGTCAAGAGGAGCTGCATAATGGTTTATCCACGGAAATGAAAAATGGCAGTTTGTCCTCTGAAGAAACAGCAGACAGTCCACTGCTTGGTTCCCGATGTTTTAAGCCCTATCTAATTAATCCCTGTTACATCAAAACCACAACTAGGCAACTGAGTTCTCCCAACCATTCACCTTCTCCCTCCCCATCCCAGAGCCCACTTTTCACAAGGAGGCAGGAGTCCCTCCACAAAAAAGAAAAAGTCTCAATCAAGAAGCAGAGGTCTGCTAGTTTGGCAGGTTTGTTTAGTCGTTCAGCAGACTGGACAGAAGAGGTGTTGAATCACAAAAGCGAGATAACAGAGAAGGTGAGCTCTGCAGACTATTTGGAGCACAAGGGGTTTAGAGAGAAATTTCAAACAGAAAGAGTGCCTTTGACTCATTCAAGAAAGTCCTCAGGGGTCCAGGCTTCTACAGAGACATTTCCCAATGTCTTTTCAGGTGAGTGACATGTATTAAGGGTTGTTTTGTTCTTTTTTCCCACAGCATGTTTGAAAATATTTTTAAAATACTTTAATTCATTACATGCAATACTTTGTATGTATTATTATTTTTACTTGTGCTGACAGCTTTAAAATCCAAGGCCTGATCTTACAAACACAGTCACATTTCATCAGTCTGGCAGTACTGCCAGTAAAGGAAGTGCATAACTCTTTGAAGTTTTTCTTTCTGCTTGTCTCCTTTGTCTACATCCTGTAGGAAAAGGCTGAATGCCTTAAATTATTCTTGTTGAAAAATGCAAAGAGCTGTACTGTCGTAGGCAGAGCAGCTCTCTGTATAAATAGATCTTTCAAACGGGAAGCTTTCTGTAACCAGGATCCTGTTTGGAGTCTTCTTGTGCTAGGTGCTGTTCTAATGTACTGTAAATACAGGAGAGCTGCACCTGGTGTTAGACTGAGGCGGTGATGAGGATTTGCTTAGTACAAAGAGGAAAAAGCCGTGCAAGCACAGATGGACAGCACTTCAGAAAGGAGCCAATTTCCTCTTCAGAAGGGGGAAGGAGGAGAAGAAAAAAAAAGTTAATGTATGGAAAGGCAGCAAAAACAGGAGAGGAGAAGGGAAACCAGGGGTGGTAGAGTTTGGTAGCTGTGACAGGCTGCTTCCCAGGCCACATAAGGTGACTCATTCAATAAAGTATTCCTTACCTTKTCTGTTAGGCATCCTGTCACAAAGTCACAGGAATAGAGAATTTATAAATGAAATAGTGTGAGTAAAGGTTATATTTTCCTGCACCCTGAGGTTTTTCCCCKTTCTCTTCCCCTCACCTGAAGTTTCTTTATAAGGGTAATATATTCATAAATAGGAACACTTCTGCCACATAGGAGGTATGTGTACAGAGGAAACTCAGCAACATATCCCATATACTTTTCACTTTAGGAAAACTATAGAACAGAAAACATACMCTAAGAGCATATTTTATAAGATTAAATCAGGTTTGTTTTGAATGAAGTCAGTTCTAGATGCATGAGCACGGTAACCATACATGTATACAAACTATTTGCAAAAAATGGAGTGAGAATTTTTTTGTGGTTTTATGAAAATTAAACAAAAGAGTATGATTTATGAAGAAGTAACATTTTCTAGATTCAAATCACAATGCTTTTATTCTTCAACAGTCTTGAGCAAAAATCCCTGATTTCAGTCTAGAAAATTAAAATTCAAATTTTTTAACACCGAAAAAGCCAGTCCCCTCTGAAAGAGACTAGCCCACTGTGAAGCGAGCTGAATCTTTTTTCGTGTGTTTTAAATTCCTTTCACCTGTTTAATTGATTTAATTTTGGACATACAACCTAAACTTTTCCCATTTGAGGTGTTCACTACTTTCAGATTTACAGCATATAAAAAAGTGCACCTTTTTTTTAGCTGTCAACATTCAACAGCTTATAAACAACTCAGAAAATTTTTAATTGCCTCATCAGTAATTAGACTTTATGGTGGTGCTATGATGGTAATAAATTTTATGTGGCAAACTTCAAGAACATGGTATTTCTTTTTAGATACTTGTTTTCTGGGAAATGGACTTTTTTGCATTTCCTCACAAGGTTTTGATTTACTTACTAATCATTTTTGTTTTGGTTTTTTTTTTCCCACCAATGCTTTAGACTGTTATTGTGAAGGGACCGGTGTCCAATGCAACAGTAGTTCTATCTCGTATGGAAATTACAGTGACCCTCATTTGCATGTACATACCAGCTGTCTTTACAGGCAGAGGACAATTATATCTTTCAGTTCATGCAGAAAAGCTTGAAGTGAGGGAACTGGAAATTACTCATCTGTTTGACCATTCTTAGTTTTAAAAAATGTATTTACAAGCTAAAAATTATCAAGAATTTAAAAATAACAACTAGTGTACATAAAGGGAAATTAAACTTCACATTACTATTTCCATAAACTGTCATTGTTGTAAGAGCAGAAAAGCCTCTTTAAATAAACCATTCTGTACAGCAATGATTACAGAAATAGTTTCCTTGTAATTTGATACAACTTGTGAAAAATGTTGTATTTTACTTGCATGCATCAGATGCATTGATTTGGGGATCAGCATCAGGCTTTTAGAAATAACATTCTTTATAGTGGGATATTTCTAGCTTAAAAAACAGAACCAAAAACACTCCAAAGCCAAAACCAAACAGCTTCTTGCCTACAGCATTAAATCCCATTTTGATGTGCAGTGACTGCAGTGTTGTTCTGCATTTTTAACTGGCATCAAATAAAATATTCCACAATACTTTAGTCATTGATTTCAATGACAGCAGGTTCTATGCAGATGATTGGCCTAGTTTTGCACTATGTTGTGGTTTGGCTGTGTGCCATTTGGTTTTCACAGTGATCCATATGAACTCTTTATGACTGTTTTAATGTAAAATGTAGATGGAAGMCAAGAACTGGAATGGCAGAGACTTTGCATATTTTAATTTTGCTTTATATAAGAAGAAAAGTGCGTTATTTTGAATTTGATGCATTGCTTAGGAATGTGTTGTGGACAAATTTACAGACATTTTGTAATTCAGGCATTGGATCTATTTCTTTTTTGATGAGGACGACTGTATTTGAATTGCAGCGACAGTAATTACAAGTTCTAGATTACCCAATGCACAGTGGAGCTATGGCTTTTATGTTGTGGTCCCAGGAGGACAAGAGCTCAACAAGAGTGAATAAGCTTGGTTCTCTCAGTTTGGTGCGTGGCAATGAATGATTTGCACTAATGTTAAGAGAGTATCTTGGTGGGAAAATGAAATTGATGTTTCCAAGCATTAACATAAATGAAATGGAAGAGCTAATAGATAGATTCAGTAAAAAGGATTTCATCCTTGCATTAATTTGAAGTGCAGTGAGCAGAGGAGCTAATAAGGGTGTCTTTTACATAAATTGACTGAGTACCATCAGCTGCCCCACATGGTAATTAAACTCGACCCAGACAAACCCCTGCCCTTTCTAATCTCTGTTGGCTGGTTGTAACACACTTGCTTCATGAAGCTCTTTCAAACAGATCATTTATCTTTAAATTTCTCTTCAGAGATTTATGTTTGTTCTGCTCTAGCTGTAAAGAGGAGACAAACCAAAAGTCCTGGTTACTATAAAACAAAACCTGAAGCTGTGCTTGTATGCTCAGATCTGCTTTCTGATTTTCCCAGTACCAGCCTGCTTCTCAAAAATGCCACTTTATATCATTTCTGTACTGTGCTGTCATCTGCCCATTTGCAGTTCAAGTGCAGTGTCTACAGGCATATACAAAGGTCTTAGTATAGTTAAGTATGCGAAAACTTGAAAAAGTTGGATGAAAGTTTGTTTCTGAGACATAAAATAGATCTTTTTACATGCTTTTTCAAGGCCTTTTTTCTTTCTGATTCATGTGATGATGCAAACAATATGGATTTGTATCTGTTGGCATCCTGAGTAGACTGTTTATCATGCAGCTGTTATTTAAGATTACTTATGGTTTGCTGTTTCACTGATGATGTTTGTTAGCAGTAATACAAATGACTCTTTTATCAGATGRGGTGCAGCCTCCTCTAAGGGAGCTGCCCAACAGCAACCCTACATGTGGTATGTGATCACACGCTACATGGAGTGTTGCTAGTAAGCATCTGAAGGGAAAGATCCTCCTTTTTTTGCCTACTACACACAAAACTGAGTGGAGGGGAGGACTGCAATACTGAGCTTCAACTATACTAAAATGTGTTTGAAAATGGGCTGCAATATGTTATTGAAAGAATGAGTGCTGATAAGTTGCTTTAATGTTACTGTGCCAGCACTGCACTATGGGATTTGGAGCAACGTGAGTAATTTCACTGGAATTCAGCACTGCCACTAGCTTGTTTTGATGGTATCTCATGATTAATACKTTGATCTTTATCTAGAACTTCATTGGGAGTAGCAGGTTTTGGTCATGGGATTGAGTGGCTCTATCTATTGGGCAACCACTTTCTGAGCAGCAACCCCATTCTGAGGTATCACTGGCAGCCTGACTCATGTCTGGAGGAGGAATGTGTGGTCTTGGCTGCCTGATGGTTTATTTTGGTGTGCAAAGGGGGAAAGGAAAAGGGACAGTTTGTAGCTGGAGGTCTATGCAGCTCTGCTTGGTTCCGAAACACAGTACCACTATAATATCCATCACATAAGGGATCTGGCTGGAACTGGCCRTTAAAGGACATTGTGTGCTTCAGTGACTTCATTTCTGTGAAATCAGCAGTGAATTATTCCAGTGGGAATAATCATGTGGAGTTTAAGTTTGATTATATTTCTTGGACCTAATTGTGCTTTATTATTTTTTTAAATATGTATGTATTTTTTAATAGCTTGGAGCATGGTTGGTCTACTTTAAAAGAAAAAAAAAACACACCCAACTGTGTGTAGCACTCTTATCTGCAGAAAAAACCCCTATTTCTTGAAACAGGCCTCTTTTTCTCCGTGCTCCTGTGTCTAAAGTAAAACAAACTTGGAATTGCAAAGCAACTCTAGGGATATTTTAGGCTGACTGTATATGAGAAATTTAGTTCTAATGTGAATCATGGTGAAAGAAAATGCAAAAATACTAATTACCCAAAATATTTTGTTTGTTTAGTATTTTAATCAAGCTCAGGATATGGCCAAGTGTATTCCTTATGAACTACTGCCAAAATTTGAGCTTACATAAGGCATAGCAGTGATGAACCATATATGTGTAGGTGTAGGTGACTGCAGCTTTGGTTATTTTTAGGTACGTTTAAAAGCATCATTCTGTAGCACTTAGCAGGACTGCAAGTTTCCAGAAACTTACTTTTATGCATGCAGTTGATCTTTTTGGGGAACAAGGTGAGTTGCTCCAAGAGGAATAGGGCAGAAGCAGAAAGAAGCTGTGAAAGGAAGGTGATGGAAGGATGTGAGTACTTTACATTGCGTCACTTCATTCCTGCCTCTTCATATGATAATAGAAGGCCAGTTGCATTTCATTAAATGCTTTAGAAAAGGCAGCAAAATGGGTTCAGGAGCTGTGCCATGCTATTATTTTCTCTAAGCAACAGCAGTTTCCTCTGTTTCAACAGCAATTCATGTAAAGAAAGTTAGGGACAACAAGGTGGTCTGTGTCACCTTGAGTAAAAAAATGACTGTTCCTCCTTTTATTTCCATGTTGCTGCTGTCCAGAAAGTTATTTCACACTGATGGAAATAGCTAAGCTTTCTGACCAGGAAGTGGGGTGTTTTCTGATGCAAAACCTTGTTTTATTCTCAGATAAATACAGACCATGTCTTCTTTCATCTGTAGTTGCACAGCAGTAGAACCATTAGGTAGGTTAGCAGTTTTGCAACAGCAAGAAGCAGTGGTTATGAGACTGTGTGTGTAACCAAGTTGTAAAAGTAAACCCTAATATACATAAAGTTAAATGTAAATACATAAATATAGTAGAAGTACATAAATCTTGAGAATTTAATCTTTTTGATGTCTTGACATACACAGCTAAACTGAGGCAGGAATGTCACAACTCAGATTTTTTGAGACATTCTTATTTGTCAGTATAAGTATGAATTTTTTAGTCTTGGGATCTATGAAAGTTATCAGGAGTGCCAGAGCTCTGAACATGGTGTGAATTTGAATCAGGAGAAAATACGGATAACTTTATTGTGGGACTCATTACAGGACGCACCTTTCATTCTAGAGTTTATTTGATGCTGAGATCTGGCTCAGATGTCTCTTGAATACACAGAGATAGTATGTATCAGAGAAAAAGTAACTCCTGCCCTTTCCTCTTCTTTGCACTGATAAGGAAAAAAATCACTGTACAAAAGAAATCTATGCTGCAGTATCACAATAATTAACTACTTGAATGTTTCTTAAAAGTCATGGAAGAAAAGGTGGTTTTCATTCAAAAAAAAAAAAAAATAAAACTAAGGCCAAAACATTGCATTCATAATAGAGGTTGTGTATCCAACTATTTTGTCATGCAAAGAGTCACGAAATAAATTATGCTGAGAAATTGTTGAGGGAAATATTTGATTACATCACTGAAAGAACATAAAGGCCCAGTTGCAGCAAGGGAGTTGTGTTTCAGTTTTCTTCAAATGAATTCTAGAAGAACATATCTGCCCAAATATGTAGATATGCATGTCTRTTTTTCATCGAATGTAGTTCTAATTTTCTGCTTTTCCCCTTTCTTTATCTTACTGATTTTTGTTTATGGATTCAAAGAAAAGCTTTTGTACATTGTGGTAAATATTAAAAAGCAGTTATTARAGTTGGAGGAGATTACCAGACCTTAGGAACACAGGTCCTGGAAGGGAAAGAAAGCTAAGGCATGCCTGGGAGCTTGAAAGAAATGTGTTATTTGTACTCCACTTTAAAGATTTCCTAGTTGGTTCAGTTGTGACTTGTGGCTGCTTGAGCACACAGTTGCATTTATTTCTAAGTAGAGATAGGTGAGACCGCATTGAATGTGGAATAAAATGTCAAACCATTGGGAATAAAGCTTTACAAAATTGGGTTACGAACTATACTGTGTATCAGTTTGGACTCGCAAAAGATGCTGTTAGTAATAGATGCCCAAAAAGACAAGAGGAGCTTCTTACTTTAAAGGGCTAGACAGAAAGAACTGTGGCTTTCCAGCAGTCTGCGAGATCCTGGCACAGAATGCTGCCTTCACATTGCAAATCGCCACAGAAACTAAAAGGGTAAAGATGGACAGAATTAAATACTTGCTGGGAGGAACCCAACTACATGGAAGACACAATATGAAATTTGCCAAAGATGCATATGGTGCCTAAAAGATTTGGTAGACAAACACATATAGATTCTCCTTCATCATAAACTGCTATAATTAGGGAAGATTTATAAATGTACCTCTGTAATCTGCAATGATACTGCATTAGAACCTGAAGAGAAACTAAGGTGGAAGGAGACATGCTATTTAATGTTGTGGGAGGGTTCGTCTTGTTTATATTTTCAGAAAGATATTTTTTACTGTATGCCACTGGTATATCATAGTTGAGGAATTGTCTGGTATTTAAAAATCTTTTTAAAATCTTCAGCTTCTGAAGGTCAACTTATGAAAGTTTCTAAATTATGTATTCTTACCTTTTACTATATATGTCACATATATATGTCACTAAATGACATATAAATGATGTATAACTAAAGGTAGGGATAAAAGAATAGTTTAATACTCTGTCTCAGTTTATCCTGTTATACATATGTCATATATAAGAAAATTCACTGTGGGGGAAAGGTGTAAAATCTTAGTCACCATGAAAGCAAAATTTCAAGGAGCTTATGTTCAAGTTAGGGAGATAGAGTGCTTCACAGATTTGCTAATCTGGAAGAATGCTGAAAGCACTGTCAGAGGCCATCACAAATATTTTAATATATTTTGAAGCTCTGGTGATGGCACAGCTACAATATCTGCTTTTTATAAAAAGTAAAATATTGTTATTGCAAATGATCAAGCCAATTTGCATCATGTTTTTGACTGCAGCAGGTAAGCAAGGCTTTGGAACAAATCTTGAAGGAGAAAATTATGAGATATAATTAACTATTGAGTATATAAAAAAAGTGTAAAGAAAAACAGGACAAAATGCAGCATGGTTTTAGCAAAGATCAATAAGACTACATTGATAACATTTTATGCACAGCTGCTTTCTAGACAACGCAAGAGCGTTAGGAAGGCATTCATCTGCATTTCTGTACAAAATGATAACACAGGAAATGACTTATCCAAAGAAGAAAATTCCTGGTGGCTCTAATAAGAGACTCTGTCGTGTTACTTCACTGCCACCAGAGGAACAGTGTCATTTTGGCCTACTTCCCCCTAGTGTTGTGATCGATGGGCTCAGTCAGGCTGTGGAAGTTTCTTACATAATTAACACAAGAGTAGACTTGGGTCCTGACCTTTGTCCTGACCATAGCACTGTAGGACTTGACATCTTCAATACCAAGTAAAATTTTCATTAAACTTTTGTATTTCTGTATTACGACACAAATAGGAACTGAGCTGACTTTAGGCTTTCATTCAGCACAATGAAGGTCTGCATTAATTAGATTTTGACACAACTGCTTCCGCTCTTTCTAGCATGATTTGTGCAAATATGTTGTATGTTTAAGTAATCTTATAATGGGCCACTGGGGTATATGCTGAAATTGGTGATGTTGTCACGTCTCATAGCCAGCACAACTGAACAGGCTCCTTTTGAAATACTGCCACTTGATTCAATCAAGGGACACTATGGATAAAGAATGAGATGGGCTTTTCTGAAAACTATTTGTAACATCCTTTCCGGGGTGGATTTTTACTTCATTAATTCTGTGATCTCTCTTTGTCGTCTTTTTTTTGGAGAATGCTATTTCCAATTTTTGTCAGACCTCCACTTTTTCCATCAGGGCATTTCTGGAAGAATTTCAGGGCCATTTGAATGAGGTGCTACTTTGCCGTGTGTGCACTGGGGTGGCCCTGGGGGCAGCAGCAAGGTTCTCTTCCAGTGGCAGCTTATGCCCTTGCTTCCAAAAGGGAGCATGCACACGTTCCCCAGCTCTCTTTGGGATGTCTCAAACACTTGAAGCTGTTAGCATTATGTGATGCTCTTTCTTTTGCTGCGATGCTCTTTTCTTGTTGCTTGCTTCTAGCTGAGTTTAAATATCAGTGATATGCTTATGAAAGCTGTCTTGTACAACCCAGAACCTGTTTAAATTATTAGTGATAATTGTGGGACTAAAATGAGGGGAAAAAATACTTGCTTGAGTTGTGCAGGAGTTGATGTATTCTGGCCCTATCCTTAGAGCTAGTGAAGAGTTTCATGGAAAATTTTTAGCAATAACAAGTTTGCTGCAAGAGATGGGACAGTGTAAAAGGAGGGAGATTGAGATGCCAAGAAATTCAGACAGCTTGGCAAAAGTAAAGCATTAGTGTTTGCTGTCACAATCGAGTACAGGACTGAAAAATGTGAAATTAATAATTGATAGTTTTATTCTAGTTGTTTGAATAGTCTCTGAATGTATTCAATCAATATATTATTGACTGTAATTTAATAAATATATATTTCTGACTTTCCAATTACTTTGAACTGTGTGTAGGCAGACATAGAAAGCTGTGGGGATGAGTGAGATAGTGTTGATATGTGTCTTTTTCTTAATTCTCTTGCTTAGACAGGCTTCCTGCTCTGACTTCTGAATTTAACATGATGTGTGGGTTTAGTTCCTACCATCCATGTGAACAGAGGCAGGAAATCTGGAAACAGAACATCAGAGAAGAAAGGACAATCCTCTTGGGTATTTCCACACATCCCTAGCTTTATTAATGTTCTAATTACTAAAATATGAGATATAAATATGAAAAGAATAAATTAATATATTATCTATAGTACGACAATATAAAACATAAATATATAAAGATATCAATATATAACATCTGGGAGGGGGTGTTTCCCCTTAGAAATATATGCTTGTATACAACCAGTGAAGGCAGAGATCAGGTATTACACTGATAATAAGAAAAAAAGGAAATATATTTGACAGCGTTATAACAATTYGTACCATAACCCTAGACCTTGACAAGTTTTGTTATTTTTCAGATTTATGTTGCCTGGAAATTAGACTTAAGAYATATTTTATTTTGTGTTTATTGAAAGTAGAAGGATTTTTTTTTTTCTTTTTGTTATGAAACTATGTTGTGTGTGCAGGCCTGTTGCTTAGTAGGTTGTCCATGTTTTATGTAACCAGGCTGTGAGAAAACTGTCACATGGTTTTAGGAAAGTATCTGTCAATAAAAATTCAATCCCTTTAAAAAATTAGAAAAAAAACAAATCAAAACAAAAAACCAGAGCAGATAAAGCAACCTCACAGGATGAGAAACCTAGAACAGTTTCCCAATCTAAATCAGAAGAGGATTAGAAATTCCACAGTGAAAAAGAACAATAAATGAAGTTTCTAATCCTGGAATATTGGGCATAATCTCCCAGCTCAGTCTTCAGGCAAACAACAGCCAAAATTAAATTGCTACTTTTATACTGCAAATATATATTTAATACGCACTTATGCTGTACTTGGGCTTGTTATGTGAAGAAAAGATGGATAGAATAACAATTTCCAGTTCTGTTTCATTCCCCAGATTCCATGTGCATCTTGGCAAACCTCTTCTTTCTCAGCAGTCACTTTGCACGCTATATCTAGGCTGAGCAGTACAGGTTAGCTGAAAAACTGGAAATTTGAAAAGATTGTGAAATGAAAGGAAAACATTAAAGAACTTTAATACTTTTGATCATTGAGGTATTAATTCTGTATGTAAAATATTAGTGTGCTTGCTGTGTTTGAGACCTGGTAAAGTACGTTAAGCAGTAAAAAGGTGAAAATGGAGTCTGGTTGATTTGCCCCTAAGAAGTTGTTCATTAAGCTTTTGCTGTACAGTTTGAGCAAATGTGATGAATGTGTAAATTTGTACTGAAAAGTATTTAAGAAATTACATGTAATTGCAATCACTATCTCAGCTAAATATATGAATATCTTTGAAGTATTTCTGTCTCTTGGACATGTTTGTCCTCTGCTGGCATTCTGGAGGATGTTTGGTGCTGCACTGGTCAGGTGCTTTGCCAGATGACTGAGGCCTGTGTTAGCTGTGACCTTGCTGGCAGCATATGTAGAAAAGGAGAAAAAAAATTGGAAGGAAAGAATGATTTAGACAAGTATGGGACAGTAGATAGATGAAGTACAGCTTTTCTTAACTTTTGAATGCAGATCTTTTTCTTCCTCCTATTTTCTCTCTGGGTTTTTGTTTGGGCTTGTTTTTTTGCTTGGGTTTGGGTTTTTTTTGAGTTTACAAAACTGTGCTTGTAATTGGAATCCTTTCTAAATGAGAAACTGTAAGAAGACTACAGTTGTCTTTTTACATTTTGCAAGACTAATAGAAAACATTATAAATGGAAATTCACCATTTTGTTCATCTCTTCTTCCTTTTCCTTTTTTTCCTGTACCGTCTCCCAAAAATAGAGCAAGGCCTATGGTACATTTGGCTTCAAAGCTCACGAAATCTCTTTGCTGTGTGAGCATTTCTGGTTCTTACTAAAATGGACAAAAAAGAGGAGTAAACTGGGGAAAAGGAAGCAAGCAGCTTTCAGCTTTTGAAGATGTAAGCAGTACATGCATAAGGCAAGTTAACCCATGAGGTGACTGAATAGGGTGTTCAGAACGGGTGTTATACTGAAGCTGTTCACTCTGCATCAGGAAGGATTAAAATGGAAAGTCTGTCTCCAGTGTGTGTAGGCTAAGATGTGCTGATGCTAATGCTGTGCTAAGGGTGAAAGTGTGGTGTAGTGCTCTGGTTGTTCAGAGAGAGAATCACTGAGGCTGGCAGAAGGGGGAGCTTTTGGAGTATAATTCATTTTGATCATTAGTCTCAACTGGTGCTCACTGACAGCTGTGATCCCAGGATTTTGCAAATCCAGCATAAGGAGGATAGAAGACACATCTTTAAAGATAAATGCGAGGTTATAACAGAAAGATCCTCAGGGAAACATTGCAAGCTCTGCTGTAATGCAGTGCCTCAGTGCATGTGTGTGTGTTTTCAGTACGACTGTGACTACTGTAGTTTTCTTCCAATTCTCTCTTCCATTCATGTGTCTTCCTCCCTTCAATAATTAAGGAAATTCAAAGCTAACATCATTTTCATGATTTTACTACTTCTTAATTATTTTCTTTCTCACCTTGTAGCTCTTTGAAAGGTTTGTCTTCTAAGCATATCAAAGATCTATAAGGTGAATTCATTGARTCAGGATTTGCTTGTATTTCTCTGTGGACAATACTGAACATGCTTTCAACTTTCAATAACTACATCAGAAGAGCACAGATCCTTATTTTTAGTGTCTGCTTGAGGATTAAGGATGTTGCTCTGGAATACAAGGTAATTGTAATAGACCAAATATGTTTCCATCTGAAATATACAACTTCCTCTGCCAGGTCAGGACAGGTAAGATGGTTCACATTATCACTACTGATGGCCAAAGGTCTGTGGTAGTTATTGCCTCATGAAAGGAGTTGTGGTACACACACACACACACACACACACACAGACGCCATTCCAGGCCAAGGAAGAATCTGTGGCTGTGTCAGGCCAGTACTGAGTGGGATTATTATATGAAATTATTATATGCATAGTATATAATATAGTTAATATTTTGCCACATATCATCATCATACTAAATAATACTTGTAGAAAGACTTTTGGTGGGGGTAGGTTCCTTTCTTCCTCTGACTTGCATTTTAGTAAATATGGTTGCTTTTAATCTAAAGTCAAAAATGATTGTTTAATACAATTACCCCGTATTTTTCATATAGGGAGACAGTATGAATGGAAACCATACTGGAACATGTGAATTTTCATTCCAAAGTGAATAGCTTACATGTTCTACAGAGGTGGCTTTCATGAACGGTGGTGTCCAATTCTTGATCATAGGGATTGGATGAAGACCTGTTATGTCATACAGGAGGTGACTAGATCAATAGTGCTTCATCTTCATGGGAATGAAGGAGGAGGAAGAGGCAGATGATACAGAGGTGGAGAACATGGAATTTGGAAGCCAAATCACAGTAGAAAAAGTATAACAAAATATCCACAGAAGACAAGAATACCTGATACTTCCAAACTTAATTTCATGTTCTCATTCTTTTAGTTGATTAATTGTGTAATCCTTTGCAAGAAAAGAAAAAATAAGTCTTTTTATCCCTTACTGGATTTAATAAGTCATTCTAAGCCCCTAAAAAATATCTTCGGAGTTTATCTTCAGCATCTTACTTGCTGAAGGTTTTTGGCGGGATCTGTAGAATACTGATTTGGTCTAATGCTGAAACCCAGCTGCRGTTCTTGTCTAATTCAAAACTTAATATGCTTCCCATCCCTTACCAAGCTAATTAGGGGAAAGGTAAGAACAGSGTTAGGGAACTTCATGACCTGGGATTTCTGAGAAGAAAGGTGGTTCTAAACATGAAAAGTGGTAATTTAAACTCTTAGGGAAAAAACAGATCTGAGAGGTCTTTGCTTTTAGTCTTTACTGTTTTCATGCGGTGTAAAGGCAGTCAAGAGAAATTCTTCACCCTTCCATTTAACTCTGTAGAAATCAGCTGATCATTTAATAATTATGAAATAATTAATCATTTAATTATTCCAGGTTATTTGCAAACATCTTCACCTCTTGAAGGTATTACCTCATGTAAGTTATGAATATGAGGTGATTAAGCTGTCTGAGGCTAAAAGCTGTTGCTGTAGCAATTTATTTATAAACCAATGATGTCAAATTGTAGCTCAAAATCTTGTCGTTGTCTGGAATTTAGCCTATGCATGGCTATGATTTTGTTTTTGCTGTTTAGCATGTGGTKCAGGGATTAACATTGTACAGTCAATATAGATACAAAGTAATTTTAGATTGAATTAGTTCCAAATGTGTAGTGCAGAGACATGGGGTACTGGCAAAGCATTTCCAATTCTAAACAGCAGCAGTTAAAAGCCTATGGGGTTGAGTGCTAAAGAAGTATTTTGCTAAACCTAAACAAAAATATAACCTTCATGGTGCTCTGAATCATAAACATTATTCCTGCTGCTTCACAAATTTCTCTTGCAACTACAACAGAGCAGGCATAGGTGGGGCCAGTGGGCAGCAAGGCTGGGGCAGATTCAGCACTCACCTCCCCAGGCCACCAAGGACTTTGGAGCTGAAATGCTTCTGCTGTAGTGACAACTCTCTTTTCACCTGAATTTAGGTAAAAGGGAGATACCAGATGTCCTTAACTAGGGAGGAACTACTTCTTGGTAAGTGGTGACTTTCAAATGTAGTTGTCCCTTCTGAAATAACTTCAGCCCTGTCTGGAACTACAGTGGCACAATAACTCCATCCATGGGGCACTGCAGCCTGGCATGGTGTTATCTTGAGGAAATGAGTCACATTCTCAAGTATCAACACACTTTCTTCTGGTAGGGTTTACCTCCTCATTTTCCTTTAGGGAAAACATGTCCTTTTTATAACTTTTTTACGTTTGATGGGGGATGTGTGGTTCTTACACTTGTCTTGACCATTCACTTGGATTATAAGTCGTGCCTGGTTGGGTACAAAACTTCAGTGGCTTAACAGTATATTCTGTCTATATTGTATATATTAAGTACTTTAAACATACAACACATTTGATGTTGATGCAGAGGTTTTTTTTCATAGCTTCTTGCAGTAAAATTATTTCTGCGTGCTTTGAAAATTAAACTTTTTTTCAGCTTGTGTTTAGTAAAATGTTTTAACTGAACGAAAAAAACATATTTTTGTAATTTAAATTTCTGTGTTTGTCCTCAGATCTCCATAGCAATTTTAAGGAACACGCCAGCTGCATTAGAGCACAGATTTATGTAAACATTGCTACCTTTGTGTTGAGAATTTTTATTTTTTTGACTCAACATGTATTTGATGCAAAAAACACCTTAATATTACTAAAATCAGCTTAAATCAAATGATTGATTCTTTTAGGTTAAAAAAAGCTGCCTAATATAATTGAACAATTTTTTACTATCCTATTTATTCCAAGACTACTTCAGGCTCAGATGGACAAAATGACATAATTTCTCTCGCYGGGCTCTGTGTTATTATCATTAATGAATTTTTTTTAAACATATACTTATTTTATATTGTCTGTTAAAGTATTTTTAGCCAATAGTTAAAAACCACTATACAAATTAAACTGCAGCTGAATAGCAACTAAGATTCTGAACAATGTATTTGAATTTGAGCAAGACTGTTCAATGCTATAAAAGTTAGCAAATGAATGGGTGGATTAAGGAAAAAAAAAAAGCCTCATTTCCTGTTGTGTAATTTACAGATATTGTTCCTGCTAATTAGGTCAAAGCAAAAGGGAGGGGCTATTCTGGTTCTGAACGTGCAGGAGAAGCCTCTCTAAATATGAAAAGATTGTTTAAATGTTGAAACATCCAGACAAAAAAAAAATCCATCAAGACTGACATTCAGAAGTCATGGATAACATTTTAATATTTAATCTAACATGAAGAAATGTGTAGTTTTCTTGCATAATCCCATTCTTTCTGGATGTGTACAAAGTGGTTTTCAGCAAGAAAGACTGTCTTCAATTAATAAATGGCTTTGAAGATTTAGCAACTGAACTGTGATAGAGACATATTGTTAGCATCACCTTATAGGTGGTGTAACCAAGGAACAGAGGCAAACTAATCGGCAAACATAACAAAATTTACGCCTCTTACAAGTTTACCTCCTACCTTATCTCCTATCTTATCCCCTTGAATGTATTTTATTGTGTCTAATAAAGGGCTAGGAAACTTGGACTAATAATGAGATAATTATCAGATCTTTAGATGTGGAGAGGAAAGTCTTAGAAATAAGTTTCAACATTTTAGTGTATTGTTTATTTTAGGCTGTACTGCCACATGAAGTTTAAAATAATACAGAAACTTCTGGCTAAATATCACTTACAATACCCTTTTTAAATTGCATCCAGATGTTTAGAAGAAAAATGTTTTTGGTATGTTCAGAAAGCCTGGGAGATTTTACATTTTGAATAAAGTCAATGTTCAATCAGAAATCTTGCATGTAAAACCCAGTAGAATTATAACAATCAATTTTAGTATTATTATTACCATACTAAATTACACTAAAATTCTTTCTTAATGCACTATATTTTTTCTGGAAAATACCTTTGGCTTTGAGTGAGTGGGTGGAAGAAACAGTCTATAGAAACTTTTTTAGGTACAAACGGTATTCCCAGCTAGTGTATACTCAAACATGAAATTAACTTTATTACTCCATTTGTCTTTTCCACTACATCTATTTCATCTCTTTATCGATATCATGTGAATCTAAACTTTGGCACCTTTTTAAATTTGACATTTTACAGTTTAATCAAGAAATTTAATATTCTTACAATGTAGATTTTACTGCAACTTGTGTATGTAACTAATTTTTGTAGCCTATTTCTGGCTAACTGCAAAAAGCATAGTGATCTTTCAAACCACTAACATTTGCTCCCATAATATGCTTTATAACATATGCTCTCCTTTCATGTTCTGGTTAGATAACAAAAGAAAACACTTTGATCATGAAATCTGGCCCTAAATGAAGAATAAGTATCTTCTTGCTCTTTAAAAGCTTTACTCCTCTGAATTGCTGCTTGTGACACCGCATTTTAGTTTGCAGCACTCCACTGCTCTGGAGCTGTATTAAATACAATTTTATACAGAATAGTTATCAGGAGTTTTTTGTTATTATTCTTTTATTGAGAGTTGCTCCAAAGACAGAGCACCATTTCTCAAAGACTATAATAATTTTATGATTCAAAAACCAAAGACTCATTCCAAGAGCTGGGAGGCTAAACTCTATACCAACTTTGTGTGACATCCTTGGRAAAAGTTCTTTCATTTCTTGGCAATAGCTTGGTTTTCCCTTCAGAACAATTGTATAGGAAATTGATGCTACAATAACATCTCATGGTTTTTCTCCCTACTTCACAGTGCAGCCAACACATACATATGTATATGTATAATATACATATATTTTCTATAATATCCTGATTAATCAGGCTCCAGATCAGTTACAGTTATTATGTAGAAATGTTTTACATTAAAGACTTTCTGATACTTTTCCTAAGAATTCTTTTTTTTATTTAATATTTTTGCTTCTAATAGTTCAGTTTTTCAACATACAGTCTAATACCTAGATATTTGTGTCCTATATATAGCTAAAAATTCTTATTGATCTGTCGTCACCTTGGCAGGACGAACTCTGCTGGAAAAGCTCTTCAGCCAGCAGGAAAATGCACCACAAGAAGAAGCAGAAAAACTGTGTTCTCGCATTATTGCAATGGGTCTTTTGCTTCCATTCACTGACTGCTTCAGAGAGCCATGTAATCAGAGTGCCCAGCAAAGCACACCCACGTTTGACGTAAGTACTGAAAAAGTTATCTTTTGTCTCTTTTGTCAAGCAGGACATTATTTACTAATAGTTTATCCCTCTTGAGGGAGTTCTATTTGTCCTTTTAATGACAATTGACCTTAGGAGAGTGGCCAGCTATTTTTCTGAGCTCAGGTATGTACACATTTGTATCCAAGTAAGCAGACCAACATTCTCCTATAACTTGATTTCTTAACTTTTAACTCATATCTTACTCTGCTATATTGTTCTTCATCTGCAGTTTTCATTATGTTGTCTTCTTTGAATCAAAGCACTCCATAGGACTACCAAGATTTCAATCCAATAGCTGCTTCACTAAAAGCTAGAAATTAAAGGAAAAACACAAAACAGTGTGTCACAAAATTTTACAGAACCCAAACAAGTTGTCTGTGCTAGATAATTTTTTTTTTCCCCTGAAAATATTTTGATACAAAATAGTGCAGGGATCAGTGCAAATTTGCTGGCATTCCAGCTATAGTGTTATCTGTGCCTTTGGGCTATCTGGCCAGGTGTTTGCATACTGTTAGAAACCTGTGGTGTAGACATAACCTAACACACTTTTCCTTTCTCTTGGATAATTAATTCAGCATTAGGATGTCTTCTTGTTGTAGCCCATGGCACTTTGTACCGTTTTATGTGGCTAAAGATAATCAGGGATTTTCTCTTCCCTAATTGGCTCCAAAATAGGATACAAATATTAACTAATCTACTTAATACCTTGCTAGTGTAGTTAAGATCATCCCTATTCTACACATTAAGCTGAAGCTTGGTTAAAAACAGTCAAAAAATGATTGGCATAGATATGAGAGAACATGATTTCTTCTTAACTCTAAATCTTTCTCATCCTTCCTGAAGAATAGTTTAACACAACTGGTGAGGGAAAACTGACAGAATCATTTTTGTGATGAATTCTTATAAAAGTCTTCCTAAATAACCTAGCTTATCTACCAAATCATTCCATGGTCCCTCTAACAATATTGTGTTATATGTTTATGTTTTGGTTTTGGTGCTACTGTTATTTTGGGGTTTTTAAAGAAGCGACATTTGAAACATTTTTTAAATGGTTTCTGAAGTTAATTGAAAAATGCACTGTAACTATAACACTCAGGTTACTCAGGCAACTTAAAATCACACACCATTTGAAAGTGTTAATGGTTAAATATACTCATAAAAGTTACTGGAAATGGCAAGTTTCTTATTTTTCAGGATGTTTGAAAGAGTCTGGTAATGCTTTCAGTTCTGCTTTTACCATATACTGAGCAATTTCCTCTAGAGTATTGAATACAATATTCTTAAAAAAGCTTCTCCTCCATTATAGACAGATTTTTCATCTGAAATCCCATCAGATTTTTCAGTTTGAAAAGAAGAAGAAGAGGCTCTTTTTCAAACTGGTCTACCGTGCTTTGTCTGAGTAACAGGCATTTTAGCTATCTTTCATTAAAAATATCCAACAAGAGTGACATAGTAGTAGCCTAGTGCCATGTGAGCTGTTTGTCAATGTCAGGAATTTAAGATGTTGCTGGCTTAGCAGTGATCTTAATTTGCCTTGGTCTATCAGTAAGCCACAACTGTCACAACTTCTGTGACTTTTTCTGTATAAATCCCCTAAATAGATCACACGCCTGTAAAACAGTGTCAGAAGTGGTGTAAAGCCCTTTTATGTAATCAGTAATGCATCCTACTTCAAAGGAGCATACAGCTGTCTTGAACACTAGGATCTCAATAACTGAGTTCCACATTGTGCAGAGCTGAGAGCTGCTGATATTGAGTTTTGGAATGCGTTTCTGCTCCAGCCTTGGTGACCACAGTACAGAAATACCTATCAGTCTATTCATTACATGATCTCCAAAATGAAAATGTTAAGAACTTGCAGTATAAATTCTAATGGCTGAAAACTTCGAAATATTCCTTCTCCTAGCTGATTTTTCTTCTTAGAGTAAATAAAATATTTTACAGGAAATAAATGCTGATTATTATGTAAGGGAATGAAACAATTAAAAATTAGCTTGTCAAAAATTATGATGATGCTGTATATTACTTTTAAAATGACATGTAACGTCTGTGAGTTGTGTCCCCTTTTGCATCTCACTCTGTGTCCGTACTGTGGGGTTTTCTTCTCATTCACATTTTTCTTTTTTGGTTTTTTTGGGTTTGTTGTTTTTGGTTTTTTTATTCATTAGAGCAAGACTTTAATGTTGATCTAACTGTTTATTTCAAAGACAGAGGAATCACACTAGCCTTAAATAATACTTAAATTTCACCTATCTAGAATTAAGAGGTACATATATTTTGACCTTACTCCAAAATTGGGAGCACAGCCAGACCCATATTCTTCCTTCACTTCCGAGTTCATCAGAATCCCAGCTCAATTTTGGATTGCCTCCAGTTTGGCTGATATCTTTTTCACTTAGCTGAACATGCCGTCAACAAATTTCCTGTAGCCCCGTCCTGGTCGCTGACACCTTGTTGTCCTTCCTCCCTTCTCCGTCCAGCTGTGGTTCTTGCCTGTTCTTCAATGCTACTTCTTTGGCTGTTTTGATTTTCATCTTAGTCTGGTGTTTGTAAAGTCTCTTAGCTCACTCCTTCAGAATAATTCTTTTTTTGGCAGAATTTCCAACACTTTTTCCACTGAAACCCTTCCTTGAATCCTTTCTTTTCTCCTTTTGTGACTGATCTCTTGTATTTCTGAACTTTAATGTGCTGGGGTTTTTTATGTTGAATAAAATTCACGATTCCCCTCTTGCTTAAGTGTGGTCCCACAGACTTTAATTTCTGAAGATGTTAGGTTACAGTTTATGAAAACAATTCCATAAGTTTTGTTCACTCTATGATCTATTGCTCATGGCTTGAGATGAATATAAACAGATTATTTAAAAGTCCTATTCTCTCCCTCTGATATCCTTTTCTGAATGGCCTGTAGTGAATTTAATTTAACATGGCTAATGTTGAGCTCTCTTGAAATGTTTGCAATTGCACATTCTGATTATATTCTCATTTTCTTTATTATTCATGCCTGCTGGTCACCTCTAGTTCTCCCTATATTAGAAATGTTTATCCTAATCTTGTGTCTGTTTTCTCAGTAACACAAGAGATCTGATTTGCTTTTTTTCTCCCAAGATATTCCAGGCTTCAGTGAAGGCCATTAAATAATTGTACATGACCTCTTTTTGATTTCTTTTTGGATCCTATTTCTTTCTCTTCCCCACTGCAAGTAAGCAGTGCATGAAAAGTAAAGGCAACTTTCACAGTGCTTTGTTTCTTGGACTAGTATTATAATGGCTTCTAGAAGCCAGTTTAATCTAAATTCTTAGCACTTGTGTCTCTGGCATAGGCTATGGTTTGTGGATGTGATGCTTACTCCTTTTTTAGAAAATGGCAAATATGAAGGATCAATAAATGCCAAATGAAAGCACAAATCTTCAGAGAACTGGTAGCTGTCATCACATTTATGCTGAGGATAGTGTCCGGTTTCCAGAGGTTTATAAATTACTCAGGTCTTTGGATAAATTTTAATGGTGATTGGAGATGGCATGTTCATGAAGTATCTCTGACCTTTTTGTCAAATTAACCCAAAGGACAGAAACTTTAGAACTGTTTTAAGAACTTATGAGAAAACTTGCATGTTCAATCTTGGCCTATTTTATCAATTATTTCTTTTGAAACAGATGGTGGCAGTTACCCAGAACGAAAGATTAGTCTGAAAATAAAAGTTGAACAAAGCTTTAAAAGTAACAGAAATAGACAGGGTTGGGGTTTTGAAGATGTTTGCTGTTGAGTAGAAGCAGTGGAAGCTTTTGAAATAGCTCTTCCTACTTACTCTAACAAGGAGTATTTTAAAGAGTAAGTAAATGTTCAGTGGCAGGTTCTCTGTCTAGAAAGATGTTGCCCTTACTGCTAGTTTCCCATTTCCTGAAGAGGGTGCTAATTATTGCCTCATGTATGTGAGGACAACTTACTCATCAAGCTATCTTTAGTCTTTCATGCTTCTGCTAGTAGTTTGTAAAAGAAACCAGAGGGTTTAACTAAAATATAAACAAAGTCAAGCAAGTAAATGGGGAACTTATAGAAAGACAGATTAGCAAAAGCCTACACAAAGCATGTTCTCTGAAAAAATTGCTTGCCTTTGAATAGCTATTGCCTGCTTGCCTTTTACATTTTTCCCTTTTTAGCAGTTGTGAGTTTTTTGAGAGGGTTTCTAAATATTCAAATTAAAATAAAGTATCTTCTGAGTGAATGATATTCAAGAAATTAACGTTTTGTGAAAAACTCTTTCAGTCCCAAATCATAAAACCTTTAAGGCTGGTAAAGACCCCTAAGATCATCGAGTTCAACCATTAACCCAGCACCACTGTGTTCACCATTAAAGCATATTCCCAAGTGCCACATCCATATCCTTTTTGAATGCTTCCGGGGATGGTGATTCTACCACTTCCCTGGGCAGCCTGTTCCAATGCTTGACTACCATTTCAGTGAAGAAATTTATCCTAATATCTTATCTAAAYGTCCCCTGGTGCAGCTTGAGGCCTTTTCCCCTTGTCTTGTCACTTGTTATCTGTGAGATTTACCTACCTTCCTACATGTAGTGCAGCTGTAGTCTTAAGCTTTTTGGCATGTTACCTCATTATATTATCCTATTAGAGTAAAATAAACACGAGATTGACTTGGCTAATGGTGCATCTTCATCAAGAATGTAACAACAGGAAAGTTTTGCCTTCACCTGTTGGAGGATGACAGTTTTTAACAAGTAGAGATCTCATCTACCTAASTCCTCTCTTAATAATGTATCAGAAAAGGTATAAGATGGCTATCTTCAGAGAACCGTTAGAAATGTATAAATTATACAAATTTGTATTAGAATTTAAACTGTTCATACCCTGATGGAAAAAGCTGGCATTTTCCTATCAATGCAAGGCAACTTTCTTTAGCATCTCTGTGTTATTAAGAAATATTGACAGTACTTGGTGTTTGTATTTTATCCAGTAGTTGCAATTAGCAGATGCTGTGGATGTGTAGTCCCTAATTAAGACTTCCCATTTCAGATTTTACAGTTCACACTCTACAGTCTTAAGTTCTGGGCATTTTTTTCTTTCACAGCAAATTTCTACTCTTTTTCTGACAAGCTTTCCAAGYAACTATGCATGTTGTTTGTGAGCATTAGGTTTAAGACACCTAAATTCATATTGAAAACTTATGTTGTGATACGGGCTTTCTTTTATTATTTTGTAAGTGCTTTTGAGAAGAAAACTAAGCATGCCTTCGTATCCATACTGTATTCGCAGTCTGAGGAACTTAATCTCTATTGCACGCTGAAGGGTCCAGTTACTACTTTTTTTCCAAGTGGCACTAACCAGCAATATWTTCTAGATGCATCTGAAATGCACACTACATTTTCATCTTTCTTTGTTTCTGATTTAATTTTGACTGAGCTATCTCTACATCTTTTTTCAGTGCTTTTATTTAATTCTGTTACTCTGGTGAATACAAATGTTGATGCCTTCTCAATTTATCAACAGTTTCAGCATGTTCTACAATGAAGGGGCTAAATAACGTCTTCTGGGTGGTGTCTTTCTTTACTGTGTTATGATGTGACTTTAAACATAGTCGTGTTTGACAGTTTGGGATAGACACTGCCCCTTGTGCCATTTGTAGTTATGATGCCTGACTAGGCTGTCAGCTGTTTCTGAAATAGTGCTTCCCTAAGGAAGCAGAGACACAGACAGCATGAATGGGAAACACTACAAAAAATGGCTGGTTTACTATTATCTCCTGGCCACCTGTGGTGATGCAAATGCTTTCTAAGGAAGTAAAGACACTGCTTTCTTTCTGCTGAGTAGTAGCAGATGGTGGCACTTTGCAAGTCGGAAGGAAGAGAAATTAGTGACATGAAGATTTGACTTAATTTTTAATTATTTGCACTGTTTATGTCAGTCTGAAAATTAGTAGGTAAACAGATTGCTGATAGACTCCTTTCTCAGAAGTCAGAGAACCAAAATACCAGTGATCAGTTTCCGAAGAACTTTCCCAAGTACTGACATCAGCTAGGAGAACTTCAATTCTAAACTGCGGCACTGAGCTGACACCAATGCATGCAGCATTTCTTCAAGCATACTTTCAATGCTTGGCGTAAAAAGTGTAAAACTGCATGCAGTCCCATCTCATGAAATCTGTCAGAGCAGTACAGTGGAGGTCAATAGTGAATAAGACTTTAAAAGTGAACAAGTGAAAATTACGGACTAGAGCAAACATTGTTAATCTGCTGTCTTAATCTTTGTTTGTCGTGTAGTCTACCATGGCAGTTCATTTTGGCTAAATCAAAGCCCCTGTGTTTCCTCTTCCATTGCCCAGTCACACTTTGTGACACTTTGTCTTTTGTGGTGAGCAGCTCTGAATATTCCTGTGTAGTAACATGGAAACAGTTGATTGATCACTGGGCTGACATATTGATCTTACATTGCTTCATTGCTTACCTGCTTTTTTTTTTTTTTAAATTTAATTGCATATTTATTCTATAGTTGTTAGCTCAGGCTCTGCAGTCTTCTCTTCCTTTTACTCCTTTTCTTTTTTTCTTTCTTCCTTCCACATACTCCTTTTCTTTTCTTCTTTCCACTTACTTCTGGTGATGCTACTGTATTCACTTTCAACTGAGATGTTTTATATGTAAGATGTTGCTAAGTTTTCATGTTTCTTTTTGCAATGAAGATTGCTTACCTGCTTGTTATTCTGAAGAATTGCTTCAAAAGACGTATGCTGGATTTTAAGTTTACACCACCTGTTTAAAATTTTTAGTATCATTGTGCATATGGTGGTCAGCCTGTCACCTCAAGAGATCTTTGTATTTTATGACTTTCTGTAGGTTAGTTCTCTTTCTTAAGAATGTCAGTCATAAAAAGATGTCTTTTCTTGCTTGGAATTTCAAATAAGTTGAGGGTTGAATTTGTATATATTGAATATCTCTTTCAAAGAGAGGTTTTACGGTGGTAAAAGTCACATTGTCAAATTGTGTAGAGGTGAAAGGAATTTTCTAAGGAAGCAGTTTGATTTTGGTAATTCAAATTTGTCAAAATGAAAACTTATTGAAGAACTGTGTCAGTGTAAATGAAAGCAACTCCTGATAAAGAAGCTTCTTGTCTTGGCTCTACATTTTTTGGTGAGTTAATGAGAAAGGACAAACCATCAGGTCATGTCAGTAACAGCTGATAACCTAGTGGTCTTGGGATGTGGCCTTCCAAGTGGGAGTTCTAGTTGGATGTTTAGAGAGGCTAGGTTTTGATCTCTTTTCTTGAAGGCTAGCCACTGTTTCCTCTTCCAAGTAAAGTTTACTGTAAGCTCACCAGTGGAACTTATTCAGCCCTATTCAATGTAGATGTTACTGGGGAATAGGAAGACCAAGACAACAACTCCAGAACAGAATGAGAATAGATGTGGAAATCTGAAATTTAGTTTCCCAATTTCCTTTCCCTGTGAGAGCTCTAATTACAGGGCTATTGACTCTGCCTTTCATATTCCCGGGATATAGTGTTGAATCCTGAGCAAAGTTTGATGGGGTCAAACAAGTTTTTTCTCTTTTGCTGAGGAGGTTGAAGAAATTTCACGGGAAATGAATRTTTCACGATTTCTGACACTTGAAGTATTATTAAATTCGTGGGTGAGACACATCAGTTCCCTGAAAAGAAAAAGAAACCTCCTTGACTCAATGAAAATGCTTATGTAACAAATTTAGTTCATGAGGATAAAGTGCTTCTTCAGCTATACATTACAGTATTATGAAGGACTTGCTGTTTTCCAACCTTGGAAAGCATCTGTGTGCACTAGTACAGCCAAAGGAATTTCAAGTTGAGAGCCATGTTTAATCACTGCTCTGGTTCTGCCAGTAGCAAGGCAGAGCTTTGTTACTGAATYTCTCCTCAAAAAGTAAACCACTTTCCCCATTCTTAAAAGTATTGATTTCTTTATTTTAAAAGCTGCTTAAAATAAAGCAGTCTCCTGCTGATAAGAGCATTTTGAGGTAGTCTGGCTCTAGTTTCTCAAACTAAAACCTTGCTTCTCCAATTAACTATTTCTATGCAGTGGAGAACATGCAGTTGGCTTTCTTTCCAATTTTAGAGGCTGTATACTTAGTAAACTAGAATGATTAAACCTTACAAATGGAAAAAAAAATTCCTTCCAAACATTTGAAACAGACTAAATGCCAAGTAGGTATATACAAATGCAGAACAAGCTCTTTGGAGCTCTTAGGCTGGAAAACACCTCTGAGAAATGGAGTCTGGTCCCGTCTTATCCCAAGTAACATAAAACTTAATTCCCCTATGATTTTATCTCATTTCATCTTAAATGCAGTTATACCTTTTCCTCTTCTCACTCCTCAACCTCTTCCCATCGAAACAATGTCATCCAGATTGATTTGATGAGTAGGAACCTTCTTGTAACTACTGCTCTGGATTTACTCCTGGCCCATTTGCCTGTGAACACGCCAACATTTCTGTTCTCCCCTTTTCAGGATAACTTTGAATATTTATGGTTCTAGTGWAAAACTTTTCAAGTTTACTGTTTGAAAAAAAAGAAAGTTCTGCAAAGTAGATTCCTATTGCATCACAGCTCAACATGGGAACCATCAGGGAAGTTAGTACCAATGAACTCTCATGTAAGAAAGTTTAAAGGTACTGCTTATGTACTTCCTTGCTCTACTGCTGTGCTGAGCTGAAGAGCAGAGATGACTCCCCAATAGCATTGTGCTGCTGTACTGCCTCACCTTTCCTATCTGACTGCACTTTTTTTTCCCCCTTGAGAATTGTCAAAATACTTCGGCTCAGATTTTTTTCCCCCTTGATTCTCACATTGCTAACTCATGCTTTTGCAGACATTTGGGGCAAATGTGTACACACTTATTGCTATTTTCACTCCGTCTCTTATACCTCTTTTAAGAATTTCTCACTATGGATATTTTCGTTCTTTGAACTGGAAGCAGATAAACAGCTGATTAAAAACTGAAATGACATTGAGTAGAAGATTGTTTTACTTCGGTATCTCCAGGACCAATGCAGCATACATTCAGGGTTGCATGTATCCTTCCTACAATGAAGGATATACTAATCTGTAATTCAGTCTGTGGCCCAGGGAACAAAACTGGTCACTCTGTGTGAAAAATGTGACCCCTTTTCTGAAAGCTCCAGGCCCACCTGAATGACTTCTGATGTTTCCTGCAGGTCTAACTGCAGGTCTAGCCCATGRCCCTAGTTTTGGGTTCACCAGCCATATGTCATTTTCTAGAGGCCTCTCTATGAGGAGCTTACCATTGGTTTCCATCTTTAGAGATGAGCCAGAAAGCATATCTCCAGCTCAAGCAGTGAAGAAACATATTTAATATTTAATTTATTATGTACTTGAAGTGTAACACTGTGGTACCAGGAAATGAAACGTTGTTACAAAAAGCCATTCTTTGTGCATACTGTTGGGAAGAGAGTGAGTTAAACTACAGACCTGACTCTCTGTGATTCTAAATGCTAGCATCTATAAGTGGTAAAATGTATATTGATTAGGCACCATCAGATCCTGGAGGCAGTTTGCCTCGCCCATGTGCAGACGCTCTGCACTTTTAAGAACCAGTGGAAAGTGCTGTGTAAGGATGTGTGGAAACGAGAACTCTTCTTGACATCATGTTTAGTGCACTGGACTCAGGCAGCTTTAAGCTTCCAGTGTTTGTCCAGAAATGTATCTGAATAAATAAGACTGGGATCATTCATTACAAGGATATATATGTAATTTTTTTCCCTTGAAAGCGATGTTTTAAAGACTAAATAGTGGAGTCTGAGCAAGATGAAGTGGAAATTCCAGATGTATCCAAAGCTTGATCACGGTAAGCATATTCACCGACTGTACATACAATGATATTTAGTAAAAATTCCCTCTGAAATGAAAAGATTAAGAGAGAAAAAGTTGAATGTGCAAATCTAAGTTCATGGATAATTGTATTGTAATTATTAATACTAAAAACAAATTTGGGGGTTTTTATTTGGATTATTTTGTTTCTCTTGCTTGAACAGTACTTCAGCATCATAGAATTGGCTGCATATATCTTTCTACAAACTGTTCTAATAATCATGCACGTTTATGGCATTATCAGATTAAGAAAAGGAGAAATGAGATGGGTTAGTATATTAACTGACAAGGAGCTAAAGACAAAACATAAAGAGGATTAGATTTTGGACCACAGCTTCAGTGAGTAGGAATTAGGACATTCAAATGATTTGTCTTTTTTGAAGGGCATGAAAGAAGAGACAGGGTTAATCTTTTTCTTTTTAAAGTGTAATTTATGGACTATCAACTTGCAGTACAGAGCTTCAGACTATTTTTCTGTCATGAAGGTTTTTCATATTTTAAATTATGTTTATAAGCTTTCAAGTAAACTGAAAGTAATATTTAAATACCTTGTTTATGTTGAAAAGGGATAAGTTTTCATTGTAGTGCAAGTCCCTTTGAGACATTTTTGGAAGTTTACATTTACATCTGTAAATTTCCATTACATGATGAATCTATTCCATTGTCCTTCTCTGTGTTGAATAGTGAATGGAAAAAAATCCTCCCCCAAATGCAATGCAAACAAAAAATACTGTCTTTTATACTCACAAACAAAGCTTCCATGCCCAGTTAAGAGTCACTTATTGAGCCATGTGATGTCTTAATTTATAACAGCTCATGTTTTCTATGCTGTAAATTATATCGGCAAGAACATAGGTACTTCATATTTTCTTACCTTCATAATGTATACCATCTGTACAATAATTCTGAGATTTTTTTTTTAAATACATTCTGATTCATGTAGACTTATCATACTTCAAGAGTCTGTTGTTAAATGATTGTATTATATCTTTCAAGAACTAGCATGGTAAAATGTCGTGTCCAGGAACAGTTTAACTGTTTGTCTTCCTCATTTATGCTATTTCAATATTATCCTACAGTCTGTTGTCTTTTTACTGCCCTATAACCCTACATGTAATCCCATTGAAAGTCAACTGTGYTTAGCTAGTTAACCCTCTGCAGAGCATGTTCTTCCCTGTGTTCCCTGGACTGTGTAAGGTAGTAAAGTGGGCAAGAAAAAAATGGTTCTGGTTTTCCTCAGTGACTTTTTCAAATCTTATTTTCCTCTATTTTTTTTTTTTTTTTTTTTGAGATTTGGATGGTGCAGAAACATGACGAATAGCAAAATCCAGCACTTTTTCTTTTTCTTTACAAAGTATGTACAGGTACAACTTTCCCTCTCCTTTTTACTAAACAGTATTGGAAATTGGGCAGAAACTCACAAATATATATCCTCTAAAAAGCTGAACATGGACAAAGGGAAAGAACTAAGTGACTCAAGGACTGCATTAGTCAAGCCTTTTCGGGTGTTCAAATAGAGTAGCATGGTAATGGGAAACGGGCAGGCTTTTCAAGGAACATAGAGTTCAGGGCTATGTAAAGGACCTGATGTTATTTTTTATTAAGCTTTTTATCCGTTTATTTTTACCTTTGTCTAATGTCAATGTACATGTCTGGATTCTTGCCATGTTTTTCATGCTGGGAAGGTCTAATGAGCTTCCTTTGACCCTGACTGAGGCACCCTCTGTAAAACAAAGCTTTTTACTTTCTAACCAGCATTTGTCTGCTCCAAGTAGGTTGCTGTCAATAGAAAATTATAACTCTTACCACAATTTATTTTTAGGCAAATAGAAACTTAGTCACGTAGAATAGTGATTATCCCAAGAAAAAGCATCATTTTTTTCTTCCCTCTGCATATCTCTTTAAAGTTTATTATCTGTCAAAAAAAAAAAGTTTTACTCTAAAAATGAAATATATACCAGTGTACATATTCAGGCAATAGCATGAATGAATTCTARCAAACATCATCTTTATAAGGTATTACTGTGATATGACTGTTTTTTCATCCTGTGACTTGTTTTTCCTAGTTTTGTACTACAATATTTGCATCTTTCCAGATAATTTTCTAGCTTACTCATGCAATTTCTGTACATGATCTCTATTGAATTTACAGTACCCTAAATGTTTAATT
Source organism: Amblyornis subalaris (assembly GCA_018881555.1). NCBI lineage: Eukaryota > Metazoa > Chordata > Aves > Passeriformes > Ptilonorhynchidae > Amblyornis > Amblyornis subalaris. Next base: position 726,466 of record JACAXG010000050.1, read on the forward strand.
CCGAAGTGTGCATGTTGATGCATACTAGGAGTCACAAGAACAACCACTTGAATTGTGGTCATCTAAAATCTTGCTGTTAGCTTAAARCATAAGTTTGCCCTAGTTTTCATCAGACAGTCTCTATGTGTCCCACTTTTAATCACAGAATCAAACTCAAAGCTATCGAGCAATAACGATATAATCTGATTTGAGCCTAGAGTACCAAGAATACCTTTAGCTGTTGGTTTGGGTTTTTTTCATTTTACTCAAAAAGAATGCCCAAATTTTTACCTGCTTTTCTAAAAATGTTAAAATGGGAATGATAAAAGTAGGGCTACAAAGAGTACGTATACCAGTTTAATTCATGCTGAACTGCTCCTGCTCATTTTCCTTGCTTGTGCGTTTGGTGTAAAAAGATTATGTACAGTGTGGACTGAAGTATTTTTCTCCAACCCATATAACTGGCTGGTTGTGATGAACTGCAGTCATGATGGACAGAAAGTGTCATCTCTCTAAGAAACGTGGCAAAGAGCTCCTTATGCTCAAAAAAAATGCTGAACTATGTTCTASCATGTTGTGTTGTAGACAACCAAAAGCTTAATTTTCTGTTGTTAATGAACATAGTTATTTTAATATAGATTTAAGTCTTTCTCGGGAGATGAAGAGCATAAAGCCAAGTCTGCCTTGATATAGGGCATATTTAATTATTTGCACTGGAAACAAAAGCTTAGATATTTTGAGCTTGCCTTTCTATATGAACTTTTCAACTTTTTTTTTTTTTTTTAATCACAGCAAGACCAGCTTTATACTTGGGCTGCAGTTAGCCAACCCACGCATTCAACAGATTACATTGAAGGAAGCTTTCCAAGGAGAATTCCATCTGCGTGGCCCCCACCCAAACCTCCAGATGAAGAACAAAGACTCAAAATTTCAGAAGAAGGTATAGTTCTTGGATACAGACAAGACAAATGTATAGCATAGGGGGAGCTGCTGTGTTTCAGAATCCAAGATATAAACTTAGTATCTTAGCTACTAACAAACACCTGGTTTTGAGAATCTTGGATTAGCATCAGAAATAATGTTAGCTAGTATGAATCTAATAAAAAATGTTCAGCAAAAATGCATTTTCTTTGTTAGCAACCAAGATGTGTACCTGGCATCTGTTGAGTAATGGATTTGACCAGGTGCAGTGATCTTAGTTCTTTTCCAGTTTGCATACCTTCAGAGCCATGAGATATGGGTTCTTTTCTGTTCTTAAAAATATGGAAAACTTCAGAAGCCCGCTGGTGGTATAACTGAAAGTTATTATGGTTGTGTAAGGTATTCCTTTGTAGATTCCGCAGTCTGGTGCTGACAGAGGGTTATGAAAAGTGTATCTGAAAAAGTAAATCTTGTTTACAAAGTCAGTTTATCTTACAAATTTGTGAGGTTATGTACCAGCCAAATTTCTGCAATCTTCATGTTCTTTAAGAGCTTTGTTTAAACTGAGAATTAAAACAAAACCAAGAAAAAAACCCCCCTTGTACCTGACAAAGAAATTTGGAAGAGAATTTCAAACCTGTTTTCTGTTAGTAGTGTTGATGCACAAATACCACGGGTTCTTGGAGGCTTTGCTTTCCATTAGTTAGTATTCAACAGCTCTCAACACTTTTAGACTGCATTCATCCTCATGCCCTCCATGGAGAGCCACTGGGTATTCTCAAATTTTCCATTTTCTTCCACTCCTCCTTTTCATTGCTCAGATTTCAAGAGTTAAGTCATTATTTCAACAAATCTCATTGTATTGGTTGTAGGCCTTGGGTGGAGTTAATTTCAGATTTGCTTCTCTTTGGGACTTCTCTGCCACTTCCTCTGGAACACAAACAAAGTACTGCTTGCATGGACAACATCTACCATGGCAACAATTTACTTTTACTGGTATCACTTATTTCAGCATTCAAAATCAAAAAAAGTGATGCCAGCAAAAATGCAATACTGATATATTATTCATATATTATTCCATTTATGCTGTGACTTTTACCAAATGAGTTCTATTGGAGATCAAGGAAACATTTATGCATCCATCTCTCTGATGCAATTCAGAGTGTGGAACGCTGCAGCACTGGATTGTTGAGTTTGTCCAGTTTTTAACTAATGATCTACTGTTTTATGCTGTATTCAATGAAAGTGCTGCCGTATGTGGTGATCGAATTCACTGTCATGTTCTCTGAGAGTTGTATTTCTTAACTTGGAGATGTAGCTAATGGATGTGTGATCAAAGTATTTATGAACATACTCTGCACTGAAAAAACAAAAGGGTGAATTTCTTATTAATCTATTTTGAGGTTTTAGCCCAGCAGAGGCTGGTGCGAGTTAACAACAGTTTGGTGCTCTAAAATCTAGAAGAACATTGGTAACATAAAATATTCTGAAACAAAGATACACTTAGAAGTGTATTTCTAACAAAAGGGTAATAGTAACAATGTTTAAATTTATTCATTTTATACATGGTTTGTTTCTGTCCTATGTTGTTCTATTTATTATACCTACTACATGGGTAGGTATAATATTACATGGGTGTAATGTGTATAGGACTCGTCTGTTCCTTATCTCAGCCATTTCCCTTTCAAAAAAATGCAAAAATATTAAGAAAATAGAGTTAGAAGCAAAATGGAAATCTTTGTATTGTGGCTTTTTTCTAAATGTAAGTAGTTCTTAAAAGAGTGATTTTCCAGTGTAGGGCATGAAGGGAAAATGAAAAATTATAATCCTTCTGAATACAACTCGGTTAGATAAATAATTTAACTTTTTTTAATTGTTCACATGCGTGCTATTTGGAAGAACATGGAGGTGAGTGATGGGAAATCTGGGGATAAACACCTTCCTCAAAATTTGTAACTAAATTATTTTATGTATTTTTGCACCTTTGAAAGGTGTAGGAGACAAGTATTTACTTAAAAGGTTTAAATTATTTTGTGCAGGGTAGCTGTATTTTATGTTGTCTATAATTATTGCTGTCTGGATTAAAGAGATATATTAACATTAGAAACAATGGTTCATAAACAAAAMCATGCATTTTAGACAAAAGTATTGATTGAGAGAGGAATGCAGCAGGATATTTTTATAAAGATTGTTGGGTTTTATTATATTTGTTAGCATTAGGACAGTAGTAGGCCTTCAAGTTTTAAGTAAGRCAAGATGAAGTTCTGCAAGGTTTTAGGTAATCCTTCCTAAATTATCAAACTAGTTAAACATCTGTTTATTAAAGTATGTATTTAATAGTTTTTATGTGTGCTTTGTATCATGTGAAGCATTGCTGGATGTGAGAAAAGAGCTATTAGAATGGTCAGAAGATTTTTAGGGGGTTGGGTTGTTTTTTTTTGCCAGGTTGATTGTTGTTGTTTGAGGAGTTTTTTTAGTTTGTTTTGGGCGTTTGGGCTTTTTGTTTGTTTGGTTTTTAGGTTTGGCTATTTATTTAAAAACTGATATTTGGAAATACCTAATATGAATTTGGGTTCCAGTCAGCAAATACTTATGCCAAAAACCTTTTTCAATTTTGGATTCAGAGAAGGTTTTGGACAAAATGAGTCAACACCACCAATAAGATCAATGCGTATGCCACTAGTTTCCTACCTGAATAGCTAAAATCTGCTCTTGTCACTTCTTATGGCATTTCAGTCTACCATTCTCACATCTCAGCACATTGCCTGAATCTAAACTCGACAGGATATTTGAAATTCAATTATTTTAATGCTTTGCTGATGACACTATTCTACTTAACATTTAGGAAAACGCAAGTAAGCAGACAAGAGAGCCCAGTCATCCTGTCTCCCATGTGACTATTTTAACCACTTGTGAAGCGACTCAAAGATTGTGCAGCTTCTGCGAAATGAAAGAGTCGCAGCCCACTAAATCCCTCTCTGGGTTTACAACCTGAAATCTAAGTTAGTAGCTTAAAAAAAAAACTCAAAACAAACAAACAAAAATAATAAAATTAATGTTTGGTTTGATTTAAAGGAAATGTTTCATTTGCCATATAGCACTTTTTCCATGGCTTGACCTTCTTTTTTTTAACTGTGGTGGTTGTGTTTGGGTTGTTTTCTTCATTTTGTTTAACAAAGATGGTTCATTTGTTGGGAATAGATTGTATTTGCTAAATTTTGTCAAACTAACCTTAAAGGTAACTGCTCATATCACCCTGACTTCAGCTTATATTTAGAAACCTTTTTAGAACATAACATGTCTGATGTAAAAGTAAGCTAAACAATTCTGTCAAACTGTTAAATATTGACAAATGGATAGGAACAGTCTGTTCCTACTTTTTTAAGTACTTTTGGGTAAGCTGTGCTAATTTGCTTGATAGAAAACATTAAATCGTGYGGGTAATTGTCTTGTCTAGTACTAGAAAATCAGCAAAGAATAAACCTGTTATGAGCAAAGATCAAATAAATATTAATCTTTTTCTCAAATATAGAGATTTCAAAAATCTAAAGGATGACTTATTTCCTGTTAAGTATAGCCTATCCACATCCAGGGACAAAGAGTTGTGGATTGTTAATTTTCCAGGAGCAGCCTTGCAGCATACCTAACACTTGCAATGAAACTTCTTCCTTGCATGTTTCGCTTCCCAACAGCTGGGATTGTCAGAAAGCTGTGAGAAGGCAAAATGTCTAGGACGTATGAATCCAGAGGTTCTGGATCACAGCTGCTTCATTCTTTCTGCAAACGGTCAAGAGCTTTCCCTGTTGAATAGTGATACCTTTAAAAGATATAACAATGCAACACATATATTCTCTGGGCAGGTGTAAGAAAAATACCTCTATTCTTGTCATGTGTAAAAAATGAGGCTATGATCAGTAAAGAGGCACCATTAGCGGTAGCTCCTAAACTGATTAGAGACCTTCGTACTGTGTAGCCGCTGTGGAGTTGTTTGCTTGCTTCTTTGTTTGTTTCCCTTTTTCTCATTATTTTCTATCAGACAAGGAAACGGAGGCACAGTGAGGTTCTTTAAGGTCAGAAAAGTAATTTGGTTTTAAAATAAGAAATGGAATCTAGTCGTGGGGTGCCATATTTTTGCTGCCCTTTTTTAGATCTGTATTACTATCTATGTCGTTGTGGAGATTTCAAATTTCAGCGATCATGAAGGAAACAAAAAAGACAACCGAGCTGGCAAGAGTCAGCTGTCTTAAGGACAGAAATGCTACTTAATGAGATTAGATGGGAAGAAAAAGCATGAGAACTTTCCCTTGACCTTCTGTGGAATGTGTGAATAGAGTTAAGTGACTATTTTTACCTTTCAATCAGAAATTTTGATCAATCAAAATGGACTTCTTTCAGGTTTAAGATGGTAACATTTAAAAACATGTTATAATACATACATTGCAAATTGGGATCTCGCTGGCTTTATTTATACATATAGCCTGTTTTCTTAATTTTAGAGATAATTTGGAAAGTGGGACAGCATTGTTTTCTTTTTAACTCTACACTCCTTTCATGAATTTCTTAATGTGTATTTCAAAAGATCAACAAATTTTTATATATAGAAGTTTAAAATCTGTATCTTCTTTTCAAATTCAGAGTTGAAATCTACGGTCCTAGAAACAGAGAAGCCATGCATAGATGGTGTTCAGCAGGTACAGGTAAGATTCTAACAGAAAAGTTTTATCATTTTTTTTAAAAGTGAAAAGGCAGGACTACTTTTCAGACATTTTTGAAATAGTTTGTGTACTGAATGTTCTGAATGGAAAAATTCAGAAGTGAGGGATTTTTTATATGCTCCCTAGTGTATCTACGTAGAGAGATAGAAGGTTCTTGCCTGCCTAAAGTGATTCTTACAAAATATTATTGCTAACTCAAAATTAAGTTAACTCTATGTCTGATGGCATTACTAAGAAATAGTAATAGAAGATCTGGTTATATTAGCTAATCTATAAAAGTTCATGTAAGTAATAGTGGCAGGGTTTTTTTCCTGACTCTCTCCTCAAGCTTATAGCAGTGGTAGTAAGTGAACAGGTTTAGAGTGCCATGCTGGACTTAAAAAGGAGATAATATAATACTGGGACAGAGGAGACAGTCTGGGTTGGACTTTTGCATCATAAACACAGTCTATTTTATTTTTCTAACATGCCACCATGCATGTTCTATTCTTCATTAAAGGTGGTGCAGTTTGATGGGGCTGGGGAAGGTCAAATTTTGTTTCCTCAAAAAGCTAACTACCAGACTTATCTTACTAGTGAATAAGACTATTCAGTTGTTCTGCAAGTCATTAGAAGGAAGGCAGAGTTCTGGTTTCCTGCAATCTTAATTTGAAACAAGGAGTGACCAAAAACTCTTGAAATCTCTTTTCTTCCTCCTTTGTTTCCCACCTTGTTTCCCTCCTCATTTCCCCCTTTGGGTTTGCCTTTTTGTGTGGTGTTCTTTTGTCTCTTTTGGTTTGTTTTTTTGTTGGTGGTGGCTTGGGGTTTTTTTGTTAGTGACAAGACGATTCAAACATCACTGCATTGAGTAGCATTTGTGAAAATGATCAGTGATTTGCTTTTCAGGGAAAAATAAGGAATGCCTAGTTAAATGCATACTACTGATCATTAGACTTGCAAATTTAATTTGGGCTTCATCACATATTTTATAAGCCACGACTGGGGAGAGTAGGTGCATTTACTTTATGGTTTCTGTCTTGCCAAACAATATTAAAGGAGTTCTTCTAATTGGTTATCTAAATTCTTCTACCTTCATAAGGAACATTTTAAAAATACAGTCCATTAATTAAAACAATGTTACAAAGTTCTTCTACATTGCAGTATTTTAAATTTAACCTGAAATATATTTGTCCTGTGCTATTTTTATATTTCAGTCACCCAGGTTTCACTAGCAGTGGTTTCTAGTATTTATTGGAAAAAATTACTTTTTCCTATACATACAGAAAATTACTGCATGTAAGGAGTATATTTAATCTGTGTCTAGGATTTTAATTCATTGCAGGAAATTACTTATATAAAAAGTTTTATTATTGGAAATGTAATTAATTGAAATAGGTTTATGAATAATTAGGTGTTTTACCTATTAAAAAAAAAAGTATTATGAGAGTTATTATGAGAATGAAGTTTAACCAGGAGCTCTAGAGCACTGTGTGATTGCTTGAACAAATGGCATTTACTTCTGGTTGGGAGCTTTTTGTTATTTTTAAAACTAGCCGATTATGTTTCCCAATTACYGAATTACATTTGCTAGTGTTTTGGAGATCCCCATTCATTTTCCTTAGTCGTGATCTCTTGCAACAGTAATGTGAACTTCTATACTATTATCCATTCTATACTATTATTCATCAATGAAGTGCAGAACTAACAGGACCACCTCACCTGCAGAAAGTCGTCTCGAGTTTTTGCTGTATTATATCATGATCATTCTTGTTTATTTTAAAAATCAGAGTGGAATTTTTTTAATTGGAGGAACTGTATGTAGATAAAATGTGGTGATATGTTTAACTTATTTCTGTAGTGTCCCAAGAAGTGGAGCGTATTCTACCTATCCATCAGTGTCTAACTATATCAATCTATAAGAAACATCTAGAAAGTACAATGGCCATCATGTTTGTAGGTAAATCCTTTACTGCAATCAGATCATTCTTGGTGTTATTTGTACATTTTAAAGTGATGAAATACTATTCTATAATGTTTCTATTAGAGATCTACCCTCTTTTGTTATCTGTTTAGCTTGTCCATAGTTTTAATTCCTGAAAAAGAGCAAGCATTGGCTGAAGTTAGCCTAGTAGGTGATTTTTCTCTTTTTCTTTTCATACATAAAAAGGAAGAGAACTCTAGTGTAAAAAAGAGACTTCTCGCTCCTTTCTCTGGGAAAAGAATCTTCCACATGCTACTAAAATAATTGAAGATTATTGTCCAGAACGCAATTGTAACATGATGTGCTGACAAATTATCTCACTCATGATAAACAGTTAACTAAAAGATTCAGAATAATTCTAAATTAAAAGCACAAGTAATACAGCCTGAATTCTATACCTTCTTGCTAGTTGAAGGGGCTTTTATATACATATCCTCTCCATTTCCGTATCTTTACAATATTAGATATAATCTTCATGTTTTGCAGCATAATTTCCACGTTTTCTAAGACTGCTTTTTTGAGTCCAAAATACCTAATTTTTCAAAATTACAGCTAAAAAAACAAAAGAGGACCTGGGGGTGTTCTGCTTTTAGTACAGGAATTTTTAAGTGGTGGAAAAATTGGCAGCTATTTCAAGTCCTGGTTGTGAAATGCCAAATAGCAGCCATGTCTGCTTAGTCTTCCAGAGCAAACAGAGAAAGTTTTGTCGGGCTGAACTCCTTCYGTGAAAGAAGAAGAGAAAAATTCAATGTCCTAATTTAGAAACTCCAGCTTCAAACCTGATCTTTAGATTTGACAACAGTACTTTGTGCAAGAGCCAATTTCTGTTCTGCTTGTACTGTCCTAGCAATCTTTTGTACTGTCCTAGCAATTTTCCTTGTATTTTAACTCACTTTCCAGCTTAGCTTGATTTTGTTTACATGGTAGGTAAAAATACTCTTAGAAAAAAGAAGGGAAAAAAAGCATCCCTTAATTATAAAATGAGTACATGAAAACTAGGCTTTGGTTAGAAGTGGAACATCACAGAACCAGGAACTTAAAGTTGTTTGAAAGGCATTTAAGGTGTTGTCTTATACACCTTATTATACAATTATTTTAAATTTCTATTTTTGATCACTTGTGGTGAGAGTCTATTCTGTGTACCCCACAAATTTAAAAACAAAGCCCTCATTACATTTATTAAATTGTCAGCATCCAGATGTAATAAATACTTCTTCATGCCACTGATGGTTCCTGGTCCCTGTAATCTCATCTCAGGAGTTGAGGTTTTGCCAGACTCTTGTGGTCTCTAGCAGTTTGGTTATAAGATAGTTTACACTGACTATTTAAACTATATTTACGTCAGAAAAGCCTGCCATCAAAAACTTCTTAGGCTCATAATGTTTCTGTTTCGGTTGTTCACTTTGGTTTGGTTCACCACATTTAACCCAAGAAATAAATCCTCAGCCAAAATTATATGCCCTTTTGGAATGCTACGTACATCCACGGGTACTAACAACCAGATAAAATTTTGGCCATTCTTAGGGTGCTGAAGACAGATTTCAACTGCTTTGAAAATATGCAGATTAGCATTATTCTCAACAATATTATAGGGAAACAATGCTAATCTTAAAATATTTAAATTGCAGGCCAGGTTTTRCCATGTCGAAGATACTTTCTGCTTTATAAAAACAGACTCATGGAGTGTGTCTTTAGAGTATTCCTAACCACCACACTTTACTGGTAACTCTTCTCTCAGCAGCAACTTTTCTCCTTACTCCAATCTTTAACTATAAATTATTATAAGTCCTTAGGTTAAGAGCTTAGTGACATTTGAAATGCTCCAATTTTGACACTTAGTAATACAAGAAAAAAGGTTGTGAAATCCTTTAAGAAAAATACATAATCAGTCTATTTAGAAAGTATAAAACATCGGTGGAACTGGAATTTACTTTTCATTATTATAAAATGTCACCACTAGAATTTGTCTCAGAAACATCCATGCTGCTCAAAACTCTCTCTTAAAAGAAATTTCAGAAATTATTCTTTATAGGTGAAAGTAAGATAAGGAGGGTAGATCAAAGATTAGTCTGAAATGGTGAAATAAAAAATACCATTTAAAAAAAAGGAGATTTTTGAAACCTGCTGTAGACTGTTATCAGACTTGGAGTCTGGTATAAAACCCAGGCTTTTTTTTGGTATTACATGGTTTTCATCACTGTAGAGACCAGCTGTAGACAAGACTAGTGAACAACTGGCTTCAAAAGGAATTTGAGGAAAATGGGGAACTTTTCCTTTATGGGCTCCCAAACTGTTCAATGGCTGTGGCTCTTTTTACACTGCTTGATTTTGCATGTTCTTTCTTGAGATACTTATTAAGAAAAAACCTTGGAACAAGAGTCACTGCCCTTCCATCCTTTTGCTATTTGATGGGTTACTTTTTGTAACGGGGCAGAAAAGGCTTGAGGAAGCAAGGACCAGTTACTCTAAAACAATTCTTTTCCTACAAAGATAAGACTGCCAAAGTCTTAGATTTCACCAGGGAAAAATAAGTTACTTGGTAAAAAAAAGCCAACCAACAAAAATTTATGACATATTCAAAAGGATCTTCTATATAGAATTTTCTCATTGAGGAAATAAAGGATTATGAAAGAAGCAAATGTGTTTGGAACTTTCCATATGAATCAAATGATATGAGAATAGAACTGGATATCTTCTTTTAAGAACTGTATCAATGTAAACTTTCTGTAACATCATGCCAACATACCCAAATTTCAGAAAATAAAAAGTTAAAAAAAAATCAGAGGTACACATCTGGGGTTTCTTATCTGGCAAAATATAAACCCAGACTTGCAATATGATGTGGAGGAGCTTATGTTCTAATTGTAGGTCCAACGTTAGAATTGGGATATCTTAGCTTTAATCAGATATCAGGATAGCATATCATATCAGCATATCAAATATCAGGAAGCATATGTAGACATATAGTGTTTTCTTGTTAGCATTCAGAGTAAATGATGTTTTATCAGAAACTTACAGAAAAGAAACAAAGTTTGTATGAAATGACGTGATAGAAACCTGGCAGAAGACTTTGCTGCTGGGGTCATAGGAACTGCTGAAATGCAGAGCATTTTGCTCAGGCAGTAAAGACGAATCTAAACTTTGTGGAACTTCACTCCAGGACAATTTAAGTGCAAATCAAGTCTTGTATGTTCGTGTTCATGAAATATAGTTTTTATACAGAAATTTCAGGTTTTATTGATGGAAATCTTAGATTCTTAATATTAGAAGTTACTTTTCAGTTCAAATGTGCTGCCATTTTCAGTTTCAATTTTTGATTTGTTTCCAGAAAGCTGAACAAGCACAAGCAGATTTTTTCAATTCCTAAAACTGTAGCAGATAAATTAACTAAACTTTTTAAAATATGAAGTGAGATTCTATGAATTGAGACCTTAATAGAATTTAAACTGAAATTGTCTGTTCCAGTCTGTTCTGCTTCCTACATGACTAGTAGCTGAACTTTGTAATTAAAATACTGTCATCTGATAATGTCGGGGTTTCTTAGGCCATGAAGGAAAGATGAGAACGCAAATAGAAATACTAGAAACGAGGGAAGAAGTATTTATTTAAGAGTCTGAAGGACATCCTAAAGAAGTCAGCCTACTCAGCCACTAGATGGCAGTTAGGTGTTTTTGAATGGACTGCAAGGCACTTGTAAGTCATTCCCGGGAGGTCCTGCAGATACCCTACAGTGGGAATTTAATTTTCTTTTTTCCCCAGTCAAAGTAGTGGCTTTCTGCTAGTTAATAAGTTATCCTGTAAAATTTACACACACTTTCTCCCTTTAATCTAATCAAGATTTAGCAATTGGAACATCTCTCAAAGCAACCCCCCCACTCACCCAACCCCCCGAAACATTAAATATTTAGAAAGCTCTGTTCTGTCAGTGTTAAGTTGTTTTGTTTGGTTGTTTGCTTGTTTTTTACACTAGTGAAAGGAAAACATTTGGTTTTGTCTACAAGCCTTCTGGACAACTGTCTTTGTAGTGATAATTAAAAAATTTTACTGCTGAATTACCATCATTTAAATAAAGAAGTCAGTTTTCTGTTGAAGATGACATTTGTTTCTTCAACCACAATCTTGAATCCATTTTCTATTTAGTTCTGATGAGGGAGATGTTTTTTTAAAAAAAGGATAAAATTGCATCGGACATAATTAATTGACATATATATAGAATATAAAACACAGACTACATATTTAAATGAAAATAAAGGAGTATAGCATGTCATGCCTGTGTGGTAGAAAAATGAAAGCAGTTAATTCTCAGAACAAATGTTAGCATTTTGTATTATATCCAGACTTCACAATACTTGGACCAACTTCTGTTATTTTGCTTGAAGGCAGTGTTTGCCTCTTTAAAAGAAACAATACATTTTCTTATTTTCAGTGGAGTGACAATAACACATTTTTGCACTCTTCCTCCTGGTAGTGGTGAGACTAAAATTTGTTTTTCGTAATTTGTGTCCTTCATGTTAATGTCAAAATTAAGTTTTACTCCTGTGCTCATTTCAGTTTCAAAGGCTCTTTATTCTGTTTTTCCCCTTTTATTGAGACAGCCATTTATCATAGATCTTAAATACATAAAACTCATAGCACAGTTCAGGTCTGAGTAGATATTAGGAGGTCATGACGTACAAACCCTTTCCCACCAGCACCCTCCTCCAAGCCGGGTTAGTTTAGATGTTTGGTGGTTTTTCTCAGGACTTGGCTCTGAGTCTGAGTATGGGTATGAGGTAATGCTAATATGTACTTCCTGCTTTGCCTAGTCAGTGGTAAAATGGTAAGTCTTGCTCTGTTTCTGATGTGTTGTTTTAATAACAGCTAAAAGAGATGAAAACGTGTGCTCTAAAAGCCCATACTACTTTAGAGTTGCTCCTAATTCAAATGCCATGTCCTTTCAGGCATTGATTAAAATGCCTAAGAAACTGTGGGTCAAATTCTTGTGATTCATCTCATTTCACAAATTCTTTGTCACAGATTTTATGAGAATATAAATTAATTATATAATTATTATATATTAATACTAATAATAATAATTTTGCATCCTGTAATCATAAAGGGCATTCTTCTTTTTCCATTTTGACCATGCTTTATACTTGGACAAAACCCGAAAGATTTTTTTGTCATTTTAGGTACAGCTTCTTGGAAAAATAGCACAAACCCTAAGGTTTGGGCAATAATAATGTCTGAACAGTGTGGTTGCAAATTCTATCCAGTGAAAATTAATTCAGTATTTACGGAATTCCCTTTCTTCTGTCCTTGATGGGGGAAAAAAGGAGAACGAGAGTCAAACTGAGAAACTAATTTATTTTAACAAGAATTACTTGGTGATACTTTAAATCCTTGGCTATAACATAAGAGACTTTCATTTCTTGAAAGAGGATAACTATGGGATAAGGCCTATATAGAAAGAATTATCTCTTTTCTGTCTCTGTGTGTGTGATTCTGAGCACTAATATGTTTCTTCTCTTGCCTTTTACAGTGAGTTTCTTGTAAAATAATAGCAGAGTACTGTAACTTCCCTGAGGGAGCAGTGAATAGAAATGCATGACAGCCATACACTTATTGAAAATTCTGTTTAAATTGTTTACTCTCTTCTCCTCTGACTCCTCACTGTTTTTACTCATGAAAATAGATAAATTGAGGTAGTGCTCATGCCATCTGTGCATTCCTGGTTAGAGCAAAACATATGAGCTGTATTCATTAATGGGTAAAATAAAATTTTTTTCTTAAGTTCTCTAAATCGGAAATCTTATTTCAGATGAAAATCTGTAAAGTCACTTTCTACCAAAATATGATTTATACAGAAAGTTTCATTATTTACGTATGACATTTCTCTCATCTTTTGGAAAGAGGTGAAAACAAAGAGATTTTGTGTGTTCAGAGGTACCATCTTGTACTTGGATTACGTAGAATACTAGTAATACTAGTATTTACTAGAATACTAGTAAATACTAGAGTATTTACCTTTCAAGCTTTTTTAAAAAGAATTCCACAGAAATTGAAGAGAACAGATGAAGAAATTACATGAAATACAGGAAAGCAGTTTGAAAAAGTGTATGTATGTAAGTCTGTGTGTATGTGTGTACATATGTGTATGTGAAAAGAAAACTTCTTGTGACATTCCTAGCAGGACATCTCATTTGGCAAGTGGACTCAACCTATTTGAGAGACCTCCTCCAGGCAAAAGTGAGAAGTGTTTCAAGTTCTTATATTTCTCTTGATATTAAAGATCGGGTGCTACCGTTTAGTGGTGTAGATCCTGAGAGTTTCCACAGAACCCTGTAAGTAGAAGAGAGATAAGAAATTCTTTTCTTAGTAAAAACAAATATTACTTTGACTCAGAAATGCCCTAAATAATTTAAAAACAAAACAAAATAAACAACCATAACCATGATATACTGCCAAACCTCAATGAGTACTTAAAAGTAAAGCTGAGAATAATTTCTACTCATTGGATACAAAACAGAGTAACCAGCTTATCTTCTACTTGCATTTGGATCAAAAGATAGTTATAATTAGGTTTTCCATCTTAAGTTGGTATAAATAAAAGCAGTAAAATCACTTTTTTTTCCTGTTCTGTATTTTGGATACATGTTTTTCTTTGTATTTATTCTTTAGAGAACAAGCCCAAAACTGTTGATAAAAACTAACTTACATATTCCCAAAAGGTAATTTCTCTAAGCTACAATTATTCAGCTTTTCCTAAAGATACAAAAAGCTCATTTTTGATTACTTGATTTTGATTGACTTTATTTAAGGTTCTTTCACTCAAAATGATACAGATTTGCTTCACACATTTGAAGAGTTAAAGATGACTGAGTTTCAAGCCCCTGCCTTCAGCAGGTTTGTGGATACATTTGTGAAGGCTCATTCTATTTCTCCAAACCTTTTCTGTCGTGAGTAGTAGGATCATGCTTCAGGGTATCTACAAAGATTTGTTCTTACTTGTGGATATTTTCTGCTGCTTATTCCCTGCTGTAAGCCTAAAACAAAAGCAACATGTGAGCCTCCCATTTTGTGGTCTGGCTGAACTCTTGGATAAAACGGGCAAGTACTCTGTAGAAGTGTCATACTCTGGATAGTTGCTTATCAGGATGCGGCAAAGTTCACCTAGAAAATCATTAGCTTTTTTGATCTCCCCTACTAGAGACTAAAGGTATTCCAATTCCCTCAAATTTAAACTATTAATGTTTGCATTTTGGGTCATAGAATACTTACTTTTATTTCTAACATAAAAGCTTACAGTTTTTGCATATAAATAGCACAGAAATAATGATAGAATTCGTTAGTTTGCACAGTGACTGCATTCCAGGTTGCTGGTCATTTTCCGGTAGAATTGAAAATCAGGGAAAGTTCTGGTGTGAAAAAGTTCAACACCTTTCTCTAATATGTCAATGGAGTAATGTTCAAGGCATGCCAGATTTTGTCTTTTAACAGAATGAGATGAATGGTTGTCTTGGCCTGGATACACGGGAACTCTAACGAAACATTTTAGATTCATACTTGAAATTCTTTAGAACAAACACAGGCAGTAGAAGAAAGGAAGCAATTCATCATGTGATAGGCATTTCAATAAGTCTATATATTGAGGAGAAAATAAATCCAGACAGTTTTTATCCCAACTTTTAAGGAAATCTGGGACTCTTAAGGTACCTGTTGCTTATGGACTTCTGACATACATGGCTAGGTTTTAGTTATCTCTTCGTCTGCACAGTTAATTGTACTCTAGCAGTCTCTTTGCAATCCACAGCGCAATAAATAAAAGACATCAGAAACAGGTAAAATAAGGTTATATTAAAATTAATAAAGGTCAACATTTATTTTTCTTTCTTTTCAATGCCCATTCTCATTTACATACTTGTTTTACACTGGATGAGTAATAGAACAGTTTAACCAGTTTCTGGGCTAAATTCAGCTATGTGGATGGGTAAAGCTTGTTTGAAGTCTTATTTATTGCTGCATTGTTTCCTGCCTCTCTAATAATGAAATTTCAGCTATGCTAGGACAGAAACCTTCAAGACTTGAGAGGGGCTTTTTGGTTGGTTTTTTAGCCTGGACAGTCAGGCTGAAATATGTTATTTGTGCTGGTTAAAAGTAATATAATGTAAGACTACAGTAACTGAACTTGACTGGTGTGCATCTCCCAAGGCGATCAGTGGCTCTGTGAGATTTTATTTTACGTTGTCTTGTAAAACAAAAAATCTACAAAAACTCTTTTGAGGTTCCTATTGTAGCAAAACTTGGGGATAATCTAAGGTTTTATTCCATCCAAGAGTTGCACCTTAAAGAGAAAAAACTCTTTCAATCTTTGATGTATCTTAAGTTGATTATTTATTAAAATGGGTACTGTAAAGAACGGAGATCTTATCCTCTGAAAGACACCTAGCCCAGGGGTAAGGAATTCAAACTGTTCAGGAACAGAAACTTCAAGAAACTAACTTCAACAAAGCTCTTTTTCCTCTGACCTCCACCTTTCCAAGTTGGTAGTTGCAATGCATGCATCTTTCTTCAAAGGTGTATGTTCCCCCCTGTTGATCCTGTGTTTGTTTATTTGAACTATTTGAATTTCAATAATTAGTGATTTCTGCATGTCATTGTTTGGGTTTGTTGGGTTTTTTTTGTCACATGTGATAGGTTATCACAAAACCACTTGGTTGATTAGACATGTGCCAGCTCTTTAGGTTAGGAGGAGCTACATAGTCCATTGCCAGCATAGTGCAGGCTGGTGTGATCCATCTCCAGGCTGGTGTCACAGAGTGGAAGACTAGGTCACATTCACCAAATAAAGTTTATGACTTCAGGCAGGGCAATGCACTACACTGTTTTTGTTTCAGGGCTTGCTTGTTCATTGCTRTAGTGGGGAGCTGTACATCATGTTCCCTTGTGGTTGTAGGAAAAAACATGGACTGTTGTGAAAACATGTATCCCTTGCCCCCATATGTGCATCTTCAGTGTAGTAAAAGCTGCTCCCAAAAAGATTTAATCAGGTAGTCTGAGGAAGAAACTGCTATCCAATACTAATTCTCCTCCTTCAGCAGTTCTCCCTGATGATATTGGCAAGTTTGCCAACTTTTGACTCAACTTCAACTGCTGTAAAAATAAAATGCTGCAATGGGCTTTAAATGAAATGTGAGAATTAATTAGATGGATGCTATTTTGTTTGAATGCAAAACAAGTCTCCACCAGTACCTCTCATTTGCCAATTATTGTAGCACTAAAAATGCCTGTTAAATGTTGTGTCTCCTTTTCTTAAGGTTGATCTGCAGTTGCAAGAAGTAGCTTTGAAAATGAGACAGCTTTAAAGAGAGAAACCTGAATAGAGATCACATTTCTCTGACTGAATTAAATTCTAACTGTGGCTCTACTTTGTGCCATTCGGTGAGCGTGCGCGTTCAAAAATGTTTCWCTTTGCGTAGAAAAGAGGCATTTATTAACAGAGCAGTTGGAAAGAGCATCCTTCCAAATAACTGTACACTGCTAGTACCACCAGGTGTTCCCAGGTGCACTTACTGGAAGACCTGAGGGTTCTTATTTTGCCCTCTTAATCCYGTTTAACTGTGTGCTTCTATTTCCTGTGTGTTCTTGCAACTAGGTAGCAGCATAGACTGTGATTCATGCTTTGTGATGTAGAGAAATGAAAAGGTTAAGATTTTTGGGAACAAAAAATCAAAGCAAATACAATCCTATCATCTAAATATGAATTCCATCCAGAGAGGAAATTTAATGACRCTAAGTGACAAATTGCTGAAAATTATCAAACTGCTGACACAATCTTTTGGCTTATAATARTATAAGGTATTCACTTCGAAAACTAAACAGTAATAGGTCTGTATTTTCCAAATATTCCAAAATTACCATTAAGGACTGCCATTATGTTTATTTTCAAAAGAAAAAGATACACTATGGCAGTTCATAAAGTATATAAGTGAATGAAATCTGAGATGGATAGATAGATAGATACAGACAAATATATAAGACAGACGCACATATATGTGTTTCTACATGTGCATCTAGACTAGGGCTAACTTTTACAGATGTGTAATTTTTTTCTGCCTGGAAATTTAGTTATAGATGGATCTATAGGTTTCAGTTGCTCATCTGAGAAACCAGGTTGCCAACTCTGTAGGAGGAGGTAGCTGCAATTTGATCTTTTACATGTTTGAAGATCCTGGACATGTTCTATCTATACAGATCAGCTTTATGCTGGACATCTGATGTGCACATGTGGAAAACATGACAAGATTGGAACGAATTGGATKTAACGTACATGTGCAGATCCAAGCGTACAACCTTTAGCCGGTAAAGCAAATATTCCCAGGGCAGTATACAAACAAGCACATCAGTGCARCAGCAACACAAGGAGGACATCAGTCCCAGACTGAGCATCCAGCTCATCGCACTTGGAACATTAAAAAATGCTGGGCACTGTTCTATAGCCATACACCTCTCAAATGTTTTTTCCTGCTCACTCTTTCATACTCAAGCCACCAGGATAAAGCAAGGGTTAAGCTTCCACCTTTCTTTCTTTCTTTACAGAAAGAAGACTGTTCCACAGTACCTGGGTCCTGGGTAAGAACTCTAGGCAAGACAGAGTTTCCTCATATCTCTTTTAAACCCAGTAGGTTTCTGCTGTGGAATTGTCCCCTGGATTGMAAATGAAACTCCTTTTCATTATGTGTAGGTTTTTAATCTCAGTCTTCTAGTCCTTGTCAACAGCTTTTGACCATCTTTTACATGTATGAAAAATTAGGTATTCTCTTGCTTATTCTTCTAAGAAAATTGTATAATTTGCATTTTTGATTGGATTTATATATAGTTTTGATTTCCTTCTTTGTTGAGGATAGTGGCTTAMATTTGTTTGATACAGCCCTTTAGGATCTAGAGGTAGACTTTAAACTACGGGAAAGGCAAAAATCTAATTAAACTACTCTGAGGGCATCTTAAAAGTCTAAATGAAAAATATTTCTACCCAAAATAGTTAGTGAAACACATAAATACTGGGTCTGTGTTTTGTTTTGCTTTTGGTTTCTTTGTTTTTTAAACCAAATAAATTTAAGTACATCATTTCCTCTGGATAAATATCTCTTCATTCACATCAAAGTCTTGTTTGTTCACACTAATGCTGTTTCTATGAAAACYTGGATATGTTGGTGATTGTTAGGTACAACAGAATAGGAAATCACCAGGTTGTTTGAAATGCCATGTCTTGAAGACAGCACTGTTTCTTAGGGCATAGGCTAAACAGTCCCTTTAATTCATCAATGCATTTTTGTTTCTTGTTCGAATGGCTAATTCAGCTCACTTGATTGCCCGTTTTTTAAAAACTTTAAAAAATATATCTTCTCTTGAAAGAGATGTCATTATCTGTGGGGTAAATTATCTTGTAGAATGGTGAATTTTAGATTTTTTCWGTAGCTAAGGCAGAATTTCAGTGTTCAAGAATTACTTCTTGTTAAAAGTTGAATCCAATCTCCCAAGTAAATAAGTTTCTAAAACAGCGAACTGTTCTGAGATCAGCCACCGTTAAGGCAAATCTCTTCAGAGCCATCGAATATTGTGTCTAATCCTGTTGGCTTCAGTTTGTTTATGGCAGAAATGAATTTGCTGTATCTCTTATAAAACCCTTGCTGGAGTGTTCTTACAGTGTAAAATGGGAGCTTAGGAGAATTGCAGTCTGGGGAAACTGGATTTTATCTCAGCTGAAAACTGGTGTGTGGCCTTAATAATCCTAGCAACACATTTCCTTTGATAGTGTTGCCTTTCGAAAAATTGATAGGCCTTATTGTATTTGCAGGTGACTGGTAGGGGGATAACAGCAGATAAAACAAAGGGATAAACAATATTGTATTTCTCCTTTATTAAGAAATTCTTCAACAAAACTGTTGCTGCTACAAAGTTATTAAAGGAAACTGAAGGGAGTGAAGTACCCTGAGTAATTTGTAATGGAAATGTCTTTTTCAGCCTTCTAATATTACTGTTTGTTTATATGTCTACTGTGTTAATTCCTTCACAATTCATTTCTTCATGTTCCTTTCTCTGTTTTACATTTCTCTTCAACCTTTGGTAGGGATACCTGGTTGTAATACACAACTTTTGGTTCAAACTGCTGTTCCAGAAAGCTCAAACAATATAAGAGACTGTAAGTTTTCTGATAAAGGTGCTTCAAAATCAAACAATATTTGGTTTAAACATAGTAATTGCCGTTTTACTTCTGGGATTGCTTTACGACAGCTAAGAAATTCTAAGATAAATAAGAAATAGGAATTTTATGTCCAAAAGTCGATTCTGTACAGAAACATTTTTTGAAGTATTAATGAACATTATATTTTATTAATAATCCCCAACTGGAAGTTATAACTTCATTTTCCAGAAAGAAAAATTACTTTTAAATGTTTCATGTGTCAAAAGATGAGAAAAACATCTTCCTGAAATAAATCAAGGCAATTAGTATATCAGGTATTGAATGTTTRTTTGTAGGCTTCTTTACAAAACCTATGATCTGAATATTTGAAATATTTCCTATGAAGCAAGCCTACAGTCTCATCTGAGATGCATGATTTTATAAAAGGGAATAAAAAGGCACTAAACAAGTTTTGCTGTAACCCCTTGTGAAACCTGTTGTTAACGCAACTAAATGTTTGAAGTGTTGGCCAATATTCCAAATTTAAAGAAAAAACAAAAGTACCAAAAAGTTAATGCATGCAGCTAGAAAATAATTTCTTTATTAGAAGATTTTGTATTGTAAAGTCACGTTTCTTGTCTCCTGTTTCTTGTTCCTGAATAAGCACAAATGGCTATTTTTGGACAAGGTTGCTTCTACTGGTAGATTTGGATAAAAGTACATGTGCATTAAATTTAGTACAGTTTTTACTGGTATTGCTTTAAAAATGTAGGAATTAGTGTGCCTTTTAAGGCCAATGGTTCCTCTGCTCAGTCTACAGCAAGCAGGATCAAATGCTTTAGAGAAAGRGATAAAAAATGTGAAAACTCTTAAATACAAAACAACCATTCTAGGCAGGAATCTTTCCTATAACAGTCTGTCATTTGGCAGAGGAGTCATAAATTGGGGGTGGGAGGAAAGTTCTGCCTTAGTTTTGTCTTACTTCTTTTCTTCCCCAATCGTGCTGGATAGAGAAAATCATAATTATTCTGTTCTGAGATTAGCTGTTTTCTAAAAGAGAACATTTGTTGTGTTCTGCAWTCCTGATCTGTGCTGTATCATTAAGGTGTACATTGAAACCCAGCAGTCAATAATATGTTGAGTCTGTTATGCACAGTGCATCCCTTTGAAGAAACACTTAACATTTTTTTCAATTAACAGAATTAAAGTAATGCTGAGCCCTCCCACCACCATGTCTGTATATCCATGTGTAGGCAAATGCTTGCAGTACTTATGCTCAGCAGTTGGTTGTTTTCTTGATCAGGATATGTGCATGGAGGGAGGGGTTGCTACTGATTTTTGGGTTTGAAAAGTATCACCACAGTCTAAAATTTACTTGTACTGATAAAGGTAGTGTCATACTGAATCAAATAATTTTGCTAAACTGTCTTCTTCCACTTAAAATGTAGCTAGCCAAAATTATTCCTCACTTTTTAAAGCATTAACAGAACTAGCTTTTTTTTGAACCTCTGGAATACCAGTGTTCTTGATCTAAACTTAAATTTTTATATAGTGATGAATGTTATCCTCTTTTGTGCTTATTATTTGTTTTCTTTGAAAGGATGATTTTGAGGTGAAATCTGAGGAGCGTGCCAGTGTCATCCAACAACTTGAGCAAACTATTGAGGATCTGAGGACAAAAATTGCAGAACTAGAGAAACAGTTCCCTGCCGCAGAGGTACAGACTGCTGGRAGGGAGCAGAAAAATGAGCACGCAGACTCTGGGGAACTCAGCAGTGTGAGTCTTCAAAGGAATGAAGAGGAGACCACACCCAGGACTGTGTCACAGGCGAGATCTGTACAAACGTCACCAACAGAGGATTATTTTACACACACAATGCCTTCAGCCGGTGCACTGCCACAGCCACCCCCACCGCACTTAGAAGGCGGCAAAAGCGAAGGGCCAACTCAGAAATTGCCAGCTCTAGAACTACAGCCCACATTTTGTTCTGAAATCTCCTTAATTCTGTCACCGAAGCTAATCTCAGTGCCACTGGATGCAAGCCAATCAGTACAGAGTATACCGCAGTCACCTCTTCCAGGACCCAAAGTTGACTTGTCCCTTGCATTGGAAGGAGAGACTGAAAAGTCAGTTTCCCATCAGCCTCTAAGTACTGTAGCTGTGACTTGTAGTGAACATCCCCCTTCTCTGCCCCCAGAGCCCACATGTAGCATTCCCCCATCACTGCCAGCGACCGGACAGGCTGCCCCTCTCTCTGGAGCACATGGCCCTTCCTTTGTTACTCCCATGTCTCTGGCAGGAGTACCACCCCCACCACCCCTACCTGGCTCAGGACTCCCTCCTTCTSCTGACTCAGCAGTGCCACATCTGGACCACTCTTTCCCAGGTGCCATGATGTCACCACTCCCTCCTCCTCCACATTTGCCAAGTGGGGAGATACCGATGCCACCTCCAGCTCCTCCCCTCCCATGTGCTGGATACCCTCCACCACCTCTACCACCACCTTTGCCTGGAGCAGGAGTTCCATCTCCTCTGCCTGGTTGGGGTATCCCACCTCCTCCTCCACCACCACCACCTTTACCTGGGGCTGGTGTCCCTCCCCCACCTCCTCCTCTGTCTGGCCTGGGATTGCCACCCCCAGCACCACCTCTTCCTGGAGCAGGACTGCCACCACCTCCGCCACCTCTGCCCGGAGAGGGCATCCCACCTCCTCCTCCTCCACCACCACCTCTGCCTGGTGCTGCTGTACCCCCTCCACCACCTCTGCCTGGTGCAGCTGTGCCCCCTCCACCTCCTCCACCACCTCTGCCTGGTGCAGCTGTGCCCCCTCCACCTCCTCCACCACC